>JAACNH010000435.1:39568-173788 GCA_019447015.1 Hymenochirus boettgeri | reverse complement strand
CTACATACCATGTCCAGTATTTGCCTACCTTTTTGCCTGGTAAATCATTCAAGGGATAAAATGGAAATTGTGGGTGTTTTTTTTGTATCCAGTGTCAGTGGAAAAAAAAAACTTTTTTTATTGGTATTTCAAGACTCTTCCATTTCACTGTCGTGCATTGGTGGAGCTCCCCAATGGCATGACGCTTTTCTTTTCCTTGTTGTGTGATTCCTCTCTTTTGTTTTTTTTTGGATTTTTTTTCTGATTTTTGTTCCCATGTCCGGGCATTTTTCACCTTCTGATCGCCATGGGAGTTCCCTAGGCCTTTTACTCGCCACCTCTACCTTCTCTTTGACCCCCCTCTTATCTCCACCCCCCCCCCCTTAACGTGCGCCTCATTGAGATCCTTTATTCTCTGTTACTATCACCATTGGGTCCTGCCCTACTCCCCTTACCTCTCTTCCACTTTCCACAGTCCCAGTTTACAACAACGCTCACCCTCCACTCTGAACCCACGACTTCACCACAATCCCAACATTCATTAATGAAATAGATCAATGTATCCCACATTGTCAAGTATAAGGATATTAAGTCACTGAGAGTTTTCTTGTCCATTAACAGGTACAAGGACACTACTGAGGTTACATACAGGAGCACTCTGGGGTAGCCACTCATGTATTATAAGGGTAATGTATCCCCCTACTGTAATTATAAAGATATTAGAAGTCACTGAGGAGTTCTGTGTCTATATAAGGTACAGAGACACCGACTGTGTTATACAGGGTACCTCCTGGGTATCAATCATGTTTATAAGGTAACGTTATCGCCTACGTAAATTATAATGATATTTTAGAAATCACTGAGAGTTGCTGTGTCTATATAAAGGTACAAGGACACAGACTTGTTCATCAGGGAACTCTGGGTACCACTTCATGTATTATAAAAGGATAAGTATCCCCTACTGTCAAATTTAAGGATATTAAAGTACTGATGAGTTTTCTGTGTCTCTATAAAGGTACAATGACACAACTGAGTTATACAGGGAACTCTGGGTACCCACTCATGTAGTATATAAGGATAATGTATCCCCTACTGGTACAATTATCAGGATATTAGAAGTCACTGAGATTCTGTGTGCTATATAAGGTACAAGGACACGACTGAGTTGTATACCGGGAACTCTGGGTAATTATAAGGATATGTACTCCCCCTACTGTAAATATAAGAAGATTAAAGTCACTGAGGATTCGTGTCTATATAAAGGTACAAGGACACAACTGAGTTATACAGGGTCTCTGGGTACCACTCATGTATATAATGGGTATGTATCCCCTACTGTAAATTTTAAGGATATTAGAAGTCACTGAGGATTTCTGTGTCTTATAAGGTACAAGGACACAGACGAGTTATACGGGACACCTGGGTACACTCACTGTATTTATAGGGATAATGTATCCCCTACTGTAAATTATAAGGATATATAAGTCACTGGAGTTCTCTGTGTCTATATAAAGGTACAAGGACACAGACTGAGTTTACAGGGAACTCTGGTACCCCTCCTGTAATTATAGGGATAATGTATCCCCTACGTAATTTATAAGGATATTAGAAGTCATGAGGAGTTAGTGTCTATATAAAGGTACAATGACACAGACTGAGTTATACCTGGAACTCTGGGTACCCACTCATGTATATAAGGGGATAATGTTATCCCCTACTGTAAATTATAAGGATATTATAAGTCCACTGACGGGTTCTTGTGTCTATATATAAGGTACAGGACCAGACTGATTATACAGGGACACTCCTGGGTACCCATCTCATGTATTTATAAGGGATAATGTATCCCCGACTGTCACATTAAAATGATATTAGAAGTCACTGAGGGAGTTCTGTGCTAATATAGTTACCAGGACACAGACTGAGTTCATACCCCAGGGAACTCTGGTACCCACTCATTTATTATAAGGGATAATGTATCCCCCCACTGGAATTATAAGGATTAGACAAGTAACCGAGGAGTTCCTTGTGTCTATATAAAGTAACAAGGATACAGACTGAAGTTATATACAGGTAACTCTGGATATCACTCATGTATTATAAGGTATAATGTATCCCCTACTGTAAATTATAAGGATATTAGAAGTCACTGAGGAAGTTCTGTGTCTAATAAAAAGGTACCAGGATACAGACTGAGTTATACAGGACTCTGGATACCACTCATGTAATTTATAAGGGATAAATGTATCCCCTACTGTAATTAAAAGGATATTAGAAGTCCTGAGGAGCTCTGTGTCTATATAAAGGTAACAGGTACAGACTGATTATACGGGACTCTGGATACCCCTCATGTATTATAAAGGGATAATGTATCCCCTACTGTAATTAATAAGGATATTAGAAGCCACTGAGGATTCTTGTCCATATAAAGGTACCAAGGACCAGACTGATTTTATAACAGGAACTCTGAATACCACTCATTTATTATCAAACGGATACTGTATCTCCTCTGTAATTAAATAGGATATTAGAAGTCACTGAGATTTCTGTGTCTATATAAGGTACAAGACACAGAACTGAGTTAATACAGGGAACTCTGGGTACCCACTCATGTATTATAAGTGATAATGTATCCCTATTGTAAATTATAAGATATTAGAAGTCACTGAGGAGTTTTTCGGTGTCTATATACCTGTACAATGACACAGACTGAGTTTATACGGAACTCTGGGTCCCACTCATGTAATTATAAGGGATAATGTATCCCTGCTGTAATTATAAGAATATTAGAATCACTGAGGTATTCTGTGTCCTATGATAAGGTACAAGGACACAGACTGAGTATCAGGAACTCTGGGTCCCACTCATGTTTATAAGGATAATGTATCCCCTACTGTAAATTATAATGGATCTTAGAATGTCAACTGAGGAGTTTCTGTGTCTATATAAAGGTACAAGGACACAGACTGAGTTATACAGGGAACTCTGGGTACCACTCATGTATTATAGGGATAAGTTCTCCCTACTATATTATAAGGATATTAGAAGTCCCGAGGATGTGGCTATATAAAGGTCCAAGCACACAGACTGATTTATCACAGAACTCTTTGGGTACACCCTGTATTATCAGGGATAATGTATCCCCTGCTGTAATATAAGGATATGACAGCTCACTGCGAGTTCTGTGTCCATATACAGGTAAACAATGACCACAGACTGAGTTAATACAGGAACTCTTGGTACTCCGACTCATTTATTATAAGGGATAATGTATCCCCTACCGTAAATTCTAAAGGATATTAAAGTCACTGGGAGTTCTGTGTCTATCTAAATGTACAAGGACACAGACTGAGTACATACATGGAACTCTGGGTACACTCATGTTATTATCAGGTATAATGTATCCCCTACCACGTAATTATAAGGATATAGAAGTCACTGAGGAGTTCGGTGTCTTAAAAGGTACAAGGACACAGATTTGAGTTATACGGGAACTCTGGTAACCACCACCATTTATGATAAGGGATAATGTACCCTATTGTAATTATAATGATATTAGAAGTCACTGAGGAGGTCTGTGTCCAATATAAAGGTACAGGACACGACTAGTTATACAGGGACTCTGGTACCACTCAATGTATTATAAGGATACTGTATCCCTACTGATAAATTATAAGGATATTAGAAGTCACTGAGAAGTTCTGTTTCCATATAAAGGTACAAGGACACAGACTGAGTTATACAGGGAACTCTGGGTACCACTCATGTATTAAAAGGGATATGTATCCCCTACTGTAAATCATATAATGATATTAAGAAGTCACTGAGGAGTTTCTTTGTCACATAAAGGATAACCGGACCAGATGGTTA
Organism: Hymenochirus boettgeri; assembly: GCA_019447015.1. Taxonomy (NCBI): domain Eukaryota; kingdom Metazoa; phylum Chordata; class Amphibia; order Anura; family Pipidae; genus Hymenochirus; species Hymenochirus boettgeri. Next base: position 169,939 of record JAACNH010000435.1, on the reverse strand, counting down.
TAATACATGGAACTCTGTACCACTCATTATTATAAGGGATAATGTATCCCCTATGCAAAATTATAAGGATATTAGAAGTCACGGAGGAGTTCTGTACTATATAAAGGTACAAGGACACAGACTGAGTTATACTGAACTCTGGGTACCACTCATGTATTATAAGGGATAATGTATTCCCGCTACTGTAATTATAGGATATAGAATTCACTGAGGAGTTCTGTGTCCATAGAAAGGTACAAGACCAGACTGAGTTATACAGGGAACTCGGGTACCACTCATGTATTTAAAAGGGATAATGTATCCCCTACGTAAATTATAAGGATTTTAGAAGTACTGAGGAGTTCTTGTCCATATAAAGGTACAAGGACACGACTGAGTTATACAGGGAACTCTGGGTACCACTCATGTATTATAAAGGGATAATGTTATCCCCTACTGTAAATTATAAGGATTATTAGAAGTCACTGATAGTTCTGTATCCTATAAAAGGTACAAGGACACAGCTGAGTTATCAGGGAACCCTGGGTACCACTCTGTATTATAGGGATAATGTTTCCCCTACTGTAATTTATAAAAGGAGTCACCGCGGAGTTCTATTCTCTATATAAAGTACAAGACACAGACTGAGTCATACGGGAACTCTGGGTAACCACTCATGTATTATAAGGATATGTATTCCGTGCTGTCAATATAAGGATTTATAAGTCCACTGAGGGAGTTTCTGTGTCCATATAAGGTACAAGGCACAGACCTGAGTTATCCAGGGAACTCTGGGTACCACTCATTATTATAAGGGATAATGTATCCCCTACTGTAATTATAAGGATATTAAAAGTCACTGAGGAGTTCTTTCTGTCTCTATATAAAGGTAGCAAGGACACAGACTGAGTTATACAGGGAACTCTGGTACCACTCATGTATATAATGGATACTGTATCCCCTACTGTAAATTATAAGGATATTAAAGTCACTGAGGATTCTGGTATCGATATAACGGTACAAAGGACGGCAGACTGAGTATCCAGGGAACTCTGTACCACTCATGTATTATAGGATACTGATCCCCTGCTGTAATTATAAGGATATTAGAAGTCCCTGAGGATTCTTGGTCCATAACGGTACAAGGAACCAGCTGAGTTATCAGGACTCTGGTACCACTCAGTATATAAGGATAATGTATCCCCTACGTAATTATAAGGATATTAAATCACCTGAGAGTTTTCTGGTGTCTAATAAAGGTTTACAAGGAACCAGACTGAGTTTACGGGAACGCTGGTTACACTTCATGTATTATAAGGGATAATGTAGCCCTCTGTAAATTAATGATTTATAAGTCCACTGAGTAGTTTCTGTGTCTATATAAGTTACAATGACACGACTGAGTATAAGGGAACTCTGGGTACCACTCATGTATTATAAGGACAATGTTTCCCCTACTGTAAATTATAGGATATTAGAAGTCACTAGGTTCTGTGTCTATATAAAGAACAAGGCCCCAGACTGAGTTTTAAAATTTTTTTAAACAGGGAACTCTGGGTCCACTCAGTATTTAAGGGATAATGTATCCCCTACTGTAAATTATAGGATATTAGAAGTCCTACTGAGGAGTTCTGTAATCTTAAAAGGCAAGGACACGACTGAGTTTATCCCAAAAAGGGAACTCTGGGTACCACTCATGTTTATAAAAGGGAGAATGTATCCCCTGCTGTAAATTATAAGGATATTAGAAGTCACTGAGGATTCTGTGTGCCATATAAGGTACCTGACACAGACTGCGTAATAACAAGGAACTCTGGGTACCAACTCATGTATTATAGGGATACGTATCCCCTACTGTCAATTTATAAGGATATTAGAAGTCCACCGATAGTTTCTGTTTCTATATCAAGGTACAAGTACACCGAACCTGAGTTTATACAGGGAACTCTGGGTACCACCACTCATGTATTATAAGGGATAATGTATCCCTACGTAATTATAAGGATATTAGAAGTCACTGAGGAGTTCTGTGTCCTAATATAAGGTAACAAGGACCAGATGAGTTATACGCAGGGAACTCTGGGTAAACCATCATGTAATTATAAGGGACAATGTATCCCTTACTGTAAATTATAATGATATTAGAAGTCACTGAGGGGTTCTGTGTCTTAATAAAGGAACATGACACAGACTGAGATTATACAGGCACTCTGGTATCACTCATGTAATTATATGGACATGTATCCCCGACTGTAAACTTGGATATTAACGTCACTGAGGGGTTCTGGTCTAGATAAGGACCAGACACAGACTGAGTTATACATGAACTCTGGGTATTCACTCATGTAGATAAGGGACAATGTATCCCCTACTGTAAAATTATAAGGATATTAGAGTCACTGAAGTTTCTGTGTCTATATAAAGGTACAAGGAACAGACTGCCGTTATCAGGGAAAATCTGGGTACCCCACTCATGTATTAATAAGGATACTGTAGCTCCCTACTGTAAATTATAGATATTAGAGGTCCACTGATGAGTTTCTGTGGTCTATATAAAGGTACCAAGGACACAGAACTGATTTCTACAGGGAACTCTGGGTACCACTCATGTATTATAAGGGATAGGTATCCCTACTGTAAATTTAAGGATCTTAGATGTCACTGATTGCGTCTGTGACTATATAAGGTACAAGGACACAAGACTGAGTTATAACAGGGAACTCTGGGTACCGACTCATGTATTAATAAGGATAATGTTATCCCATACTGGAACTTATAAGGATATTAGAAGTCCATGAGAAGTTCTGTGTCTATTAAATGTACAGGACACAGACTGAGTTATACAGGGAACTCTGGGTACCACTCATGTATATAAGGGATAAAGTACTCCCCACTGTAATTATAAGGATATTAAAAGTCACTGATGAGTTCTGTGTCTATATAAAGGTACAAGGACACAGAACTGAGTTTATACAGGACCTTACTGGGTACCACTCCTGGTAGTATAACGGGGATAGTGTATCCCCTACTGAAATTAAAGATATTAGAAGTCAAAAAACAACAAAAAAAAAAAAATAACACCAAACACAAAAAAAAGAGAACTCATTCGTGAGGAGTTCCTTTTCCTAGATAAAGGTCCCATAACACAGAAACTGAGTTATAACAGGGAACTCTGGGTACCCTTCATTTATTATAAGTGATATTTATCCCCTAACTGTAAATTAAAGAGGCTATTTAGAAGTCACCACCGAGGAGTTCTGTGCTATATAAAGGTAAAAGGACACAGACTGAGTTATACAGGGAACTCTGGGTACCGCACTCATGTATTCTACTAGGGTAATGTATCCCCTACTGTAAATTATAAGGATATTAGAAGTCCACTGAGAGTTCTGTGTCTATATAAAGGTACAAGGACAAAGACTGAGTTATACGGGAACTCTGGGTACCACTCATGTATTCTAGGGACAATGTATCCCCCCCTACTGTAAATTATAAGGATATTAGAATCCTGAGGGTTCTTGTGTCTATATAAAGGAACAAGGACACAGACTAGTTATACAAGGGAACTCTGGGTATCACTCATTTATTATAAGGGACAAATGTATCCCCTACTGTAAACTATAAGGATATTAAGAAGTCGACTGAGTGTTCTGTGTCTATATAAAGGAACAAGGAACACAGACTGAGTTATACAGGGAACTCTGGGTTCATCATGTATTATAAGGGACAATGTATCCCCTACTTGTAAATTATAAGGAATTAGAAGTCACTGAGGAGTTCTTTGTCATAATAAAGGTACAGACACGACTGAGTTTATACAGGTAACTCTGGTACCACTCAGTATTATAGAAGGGATAATTGAATCCCTACTGTAATTATAAGGTATATAGAGTCACTGAGGATTCTGTGTCTAGATAAAGGTACAAGGCACAGACTGAGTTCTACGGGAACTCTGGGTACAACTCAGTCTTTACGGGATAATGTATCCCTACTGTAAATTATAAGGATATTAGATTGTCCACGTGAGCTTTCTGTGACTATATAAGGTACAACGGACACAAGACTGATTATACAGGACCCTCTGGGTACCACTCATGTATTAAAGGGATAATGTATCCCTAACGTAAATTAAAGGATATTAGAAGTCACTGGAGTTCTGTGTCTATATAAGGTACAAGGACACAGCTGAGTTTATAACCGGGAACTCTGGGTACCCACTCATGTATTATAAGGATAAAGTATCCCTACTGTAAATTATAAGGATATTAAAAGTCCTGAGGAGTTCTGTGTCTATATAAAGGTCAAGGACACAGACTGAGTATACAGGGAATCTGGTCCCACTCATGTATTATACGGTAATAATGTATCCCCTACCCCCTTTGGTAAATTAAAGGATATTAGAAGTCACTGAGAGTTCCTGTGTCTATATAAAGGTTCAAGGACACAAGACTGAGTTATCCAGGGAACTCTGGGTACCACTCATGTATTTAAGGGATATGTATCCCCTACTGTAAATTATAAAGGATATTCGAAGTCACTGAGGAGTGTCTGTGTCTATATAAAGGTACAAGGACACAGACTGAGTTATACAGGGAAACCTGGGTACCACTCATTATTATTAAGGTAATGTATCCCCTACTGAAAGTATAAGGAATATTAGAAGTCACTGCATGAGTTCTGTGCCATATAAAGTACAGGACACAGACTGAGTTACAACAGGGAACGCTGGGTACCACTCATGTATTAAAGGGATAATGTATCCCCCTACTGTAAATTATAAGGATCTTAGAAGTCCACTGCCCGTTCTTTGTCCACATAAGGTCAAGGAGCACAGACTGAGTTATATCAGGGAACTCTGGGTACCAACCCATGTATTATAAGGGATAATGTATCCCTATAACTGTAAATTATACGATATTAGAAGTCCCGAGAGTTCCTGTGTCTAAATAAAGGTACACGGACACAGACTGAGTTATACAGGGAACTCTGGGTACCACCCATGTATTATAAGGGATACTTATCCGCTACTTAAATTATAAGGATATTAGAGTCACTGAGGAGTTCCGTGTCTTAATAAAGGTACAGGACCCAGACTGAGTTATACAGGACTCTGGTACCACTCATGGCTTATTGGGATAATGTATCCCCTCCTGTAATTATAAGGATAGTAGAAGTCACTGAGGAGTTTTCTGTGTCCATATAAAGGTACAGGAACCGACTGAGTTTATACAGGAACCTCTGGGTACCACTCTGTATTAATAAGGGGATACTGTATCCCCCTACTGTAAATATAAGATATTAGAATCACTGAGGAGTTTTCTCCTGTGTCTATATAAAGGTACAAGACACCTCGAGTTATACGGGAACGCTGGGTACCACTCATGTATTATAAGGATAAGTATCCCTACTGTAAATTATCCAGGATATTAGAAGTCACTGAGGAGTTCTGTGTCCATATACAGTACAGACACAGACTGAGTTATACGGAACTCTGGGTACCAACCATGTTTATAAGGGATATGTTATCCTACTGTAATTATAAGGTATTAATGAAGTCACTGAGGAGTTCTGTGTCTATATAAGGTACAAGACACAGAACTGATTATACAGGAACTATGGTACCAACTCATGTTTATAAGGGTAATGTATCCCCTACTGTAACTTATAAGGATATTAGAAGTCACTGAGGAGTTCCTGTGTCTATTAAAGGTTACAATGGACACGACTGGGTTATATTATCATGGTTATAATGGTTTTCCCAACCCCCTGCACGTTTTACCACAGAAGATCCACCAGGAACCCCATGAAAACCCCGGTGGACAATGGTGGAGAGGAGACTGTGACTGGTGGCGTTTAATGTGATGTCATTGAATACAGTGACCGCTGTTCCAGAGAAATTCCTGGATTTTCCTAAACTTTCGTAAACTGTAAAGGGGGGGGGGGCCTCTGGAACGTCCATTCATTTCCCTATTATAATAGCTGACACATTGACACAATCCCAGCCACATGGGATTAGTACAGGAATGGACCCCCCCCTGACCCCTGGGAAAGAGCCAATACTGGGCAGCAGGTGGACCAACCTCTAGGAAGACCCCAGAACTGACTGATAGGGAATGCAGTTTGGCCCTAAGTCTGATGGGGCCAATTGCCAATTATCTGGGATTGAGGGACCCCCCAAACGGGTCTATTATCAGTAATAACTGTTTTTAATCATAAATAGGAACGACCCGTCGCATACGGATACTGCCCGCAGTCATGGGTAATAATAAATAATAATACTGCACCGCAAGTCATGGAGTAATATATAACATAATACTCACCGCTGCCATGAGTAAAAAATAATAATAATACTGCAAACCGCGTCCATGGAGTACTAATATAATATACCGCACCGCTGTCATGGCGTAATAATTAATATAATACTGCACACCGCTTCCCATGGAGTAATATCTAATCATACTGCACCGTGTCATGGGTAATAATCTCATAATATACCGAGACCGCAGTCATGGGTAATAATATAATAAATAATACTACTGCACCGCGGTCATGGGTAAATACTAATAATACTGCAAAAAAAACGCTGTCCATGGAGTAATATATATAATAATCCTGCCACCGCTGTCTGGAGAATAAAATAATAATACTGCAACCGCAGTCATGGAGTAATAACTATAATAATAAACGCCGCTGTCATGGAGTAATAATATAATAATACTGCAACCGCTGTCATGGAGTAAATAATATAATAATATACTGCACACAACCCGCTGTCATGGAGTAAGAATCTAATAATACTGCACCGCTGTCCATGAGTAAATAATTATAATAATAAACTGCACCGCTGTCATGGGGTACTAATATAATAATAACGCAGGCCGCTGTCATTGAGTATAATATTAATAATAATGACCGGACCCGCAGTCTGGAGTATATTAATAATAATCCTGGCCCGCTGTCATGGAGTAATATATAAATATACTGGCACCGCTGTCATGGAGTAATAATATAAATTAATACTGCACCGCTGTCCATGGAGTAATAAAAATAATAATACTGCACCGCTGTCATGATTAATAATATAATAATAATACTGCAACCGCTGTCATGGAGTAATACTATTAATAATACTGCACCGCTGTCCTGGAGTAATAATATAATAATAATACTGCAACCGCTGTCATGGAGTAATAATATAATAATACTGCAACCGCAGTCATGGAGTATAATATAATAATAAACTGCAACCGCTGTCATGGAGTAAGAATATAAAATCATCCTGCCCGCTGTCATGGAGTAATAATAAATAATACTGCAAACCGCTGTCATGGAGTAATAATATAATAATAAATAACTGACCCTGTCCCTGGAGTAAGAATTATAATAATAATACTGCAACCGCGTCATGGAGTAATAAATAATAATACTGCAAACCGCTGTCATGGAGTAATAAGAAATATAATACCGGAACCTGCAGGCATGGATAATAATATAATTAATAATACACGGACGCCGCAGTCATGGAGTACAATAATATATAATCCTACCGTCACCGCAGAGTCATGGAGTAATAATATATAATAATACTGCAACCGCTGTCATGGAGTAATATATAATAATACTGCACCGCTGTCATGGAGTATAATATAACATAATACCGACTGCAGTCATGGAGTAATAATATAATAATCTACTGCACACAGTCATGGAGTACTAATATATATATACTGCACCGCTGTCATTGAGTTAATAATATAATAATACTGCACCGCTGTCATGGAGTAATAATATATAATAATACCGGACTCAGTCATGTCAGTAATAATATAATAAGAATACCGACCGCAGTCAATGGAGTATAATAGAATAATAATCCCGCAGCGGCAGTCATGGAGAATAATATAATAATAATACTGCACCGCTGTCATGGAGTAATAAAATAATAATCCTGTCACCGCTGTCATGAGTAATATATAATAATAATACCGGATGCGTCATGGATTATATATAATACTAATAACCGGACCGCAGTCATGAGTAATTAATATAATAATAATACTACTCGCAAACCGCATTCATGGATAATAATATAATAATAATACTGCAACCCGCATTCATGAGTATAATATAAAGATTGCCCCGCTGTCATGGAGTAATAATATAACAAATATCCCCCGGAGCCGCATCATGGAGTATATATATAATATACCGGACTGCAGTCTGGGAGTAATAATATAATAATAATACCGGACCGCATCATGGAGTAATAATATAATAATGACTCCCGGCCCGCAGTCATGGATTAATAATATAATAATAAACTGCACCGCAGTCATGGAGTAAAATATAAATAATACTGCACCCGCTGTCCGTGGAGTAATAATATAATAATAATAACCGGACCATTCATGAGTAATATATAATAATAATACTGCAACCGCAGTCATGGAGTATAATTATATACTATACTGCACCGCAGTCGTGGTATCTATAATAAATACTGCACCGCAGTCATGGAGCAATAATATAATATATACTTCCAACCGCTGTCGTGGAGTAATAATATAATAATAAACTGCACCGCAGTCATGGAGTAATATATAATATCTGCACCGCTAGTCATGGAGTAATAATTAATAATAATACTGCACTGCTGTCATGGAGTAATCCTATAATAATAATACTGCAACCGCAGTCATGGAGTAATAATATAATAATTATCTGCAAACCGGCAGTCGTGGAGTAATAATATAATAATAATACTGCACCGCAGTCCATGGAGTAATTAATATAATAATAATACTGCACCGCTGTCGGGAGTAATATACAATATATACTGGCACCGCTGTCCCCCCCTTGGGAGTAATAATAAAATAATAATACGGCACCGCTGTCATGGAGTAGAATAATAAGAATAATCCTGCCTGCTGTCCGTGTAGTAATAATATAATAACAATACTGCACGCTGTCATGGATTAATAATAATCTAATAATACTTCCAACCGCGTCGTGAGTAATATATAATATAAATACTGCACCCGTCTGTCATGGAGGGATAGATATAATAATAATACCGCACCGCTGTCATGATTAATAATATAATACTCATATCTGCACCCGCTGTCATGGAGTAATAATCTAATAATAATACTGCACCGCTTTCCTTGAGTGATAATATAATAATAATACCGCAACCGCTGTCATGGAGTAATATAGAATATATAACTGCAACCGCTGTCATGGAGTAATAATATAATAATAATACGCCACCGCTGTCATGGAGTATAATAATAATATAAGACGCACCGCGGGTCATGGAGTAATAAATATAATAATAATACTGCAACACCGCGTCATGGCGTAATAAGATATATAATAAATCACCGCAGTCCATGAGTAATAATATAAATAAAATACCGCCAATCCGCTGTCATGTAAAAAAAAAAAAAAAAAGTAATAATATAATAATAATACTGACCCGTCGGTCAATGGAGTAATAATATTATAAGAATACTGCACCACGGTCTGGAGTAATAATATAATAAAATACTGCACCGCTGTCATGGGAGTAATAATATAATAATAATACTGCACCGCATCATGGAGTAATAATATAATAATTGCTGCACGCTGTCATGGAGTAATAATATAATAATAATACTAGCACCGCGGTCAGGGGTAATAATATAATAATACTAAGCACCACATCCTGGAGTAATAATATACCTAAGAAATATGCAACCGCGTCATGGAGTAATAATATACTAATAATACTGCAACCGCTGTCATGGAGTAATTAAGATAATAATAATAAAGCACCGCATCATGGAGAATAATATAATAATATAATAATACCGCACCGCAGCATAGGAGTAAATAATATAATATAATGCTGAACTGAACCGCGGTCCATGGAGTAATAATAATAATAATAATACTGCACCACTGTCAAGGTGGAGTAATATATAATAATAATACCGGACCGCAGTACATGGAGTAATATTAATAATAATACCGGACCGTCAGTCATGGAGTAAATATAATAATAATACTGCGCTACATAATCGGGGTGATAATATAAATAATAATACTGTAAAATGTACACTGTACCGCTGTCATGGAGAATGATAGAATAATAAGAACTGCACCGCGGTCATGAGTAATAATATATAATAATCTGCAAACGCTGTCATGGAGTAATAATCTACTAATAATAAAGCACCTCACCCGCAGTCATGGAGTAATAATATATAATAATAATACCGCACCGCTGTCACGGAGTAATAATATAATAATAATACTCTGAACCGCGGGTCATGGAGTAATAATATAATAAAAAATACTGCACTGCAACCACGGTCATGGAGTAATAATATAATATAATCCGCACTGGCTGCATGGAGTAATAATATAATAATATACTGCACCGCAGTCATGGATTAAAATCTAATAATGCTGCAAATGCTGCACCGCTGTCCATAGGTAATATATAATAATAATAAACAACCGCAAGTCATGGAGTAATAAATAAGAATAATAATACGCACCGCGTCATGATAATAATAATAATAATACTGAACCGCGGTCATGAGTAATACTATTATTATTATTATTATTATTATTATTATTATATTATTATATTATTATTATATTATTATTATTATTATTATTATATACATGACATGTCAGTATTTGCTCACTTTTGCCTGGTAAATTCAAGGTGATAAAATGGAATTGTGGGTGTTTTTTTGTATCCAGTGTCAGTGGATTTTATTGGTATTTCAAGAATATTCCATTCACTGTTCGTGCAGTGTGGCAGCTCCCAATGTCAATGACGACTTTTCTTTCTTGTTGCTGTGAATTTCCTCTTTTGTTTTTTGGATTTTTTTTCTGATTTTGTTCCCATGTCGGGAATTTTCCCTTCTGATCGGCCAGTGGTTCCCTGAGGCCTTTTACTCGCCCTCTGACCTCTCTCGTCTCTTATCTCCACCCCCTCCCCCTTTACACAGTGCGCCTCATTAGATCCTTTATTCTCTGTACTTATCACCATTGTCTGCCCATTAAACTCTCCTTCCACCTTCCACAGTCCCAGTTACACGTCTCACCCTCACACTGAACCCAGAATTCACCACTAATCCCACATTCATTAATAGGAAATAGATCATGTATCCCCATTGTAAATTATAAGGATATTAGAAGTCACTGAGGAGTTCTGTGTCCATATAAAGGTACAAGGACACAGACTGAGTTATACAGGGAACTCTGGGTACCACTCATGTATTATAAGGGGTAATGTATCCCCTACTGTAAATTATAAGGATATTAGAAGTCACTGAGGAGTTCTGTGTCTATATAAAGGTACAAGGACACAGACTGTGTTATACAGGGAACTCTGGGTATCACTCATGTATTATAAGGGATAATGTATCCCTACTGTAAATTATAAGGATATTAGAAATCACTGAGGAGTTCTGTGTCTATATAAAGGTACAAGGACACAGACTGTGTTATACAGGGAACTCTGGGTACCACTCATGTATTATAAGGATAATGTATCCCCTACTGTAAATTATAAGGATATTAGAAGTCACTGAGGAGTTCTGTGTCTATATAAAGGTACAATGACACAGACTGAGTTATACAGGGAACTCTGGGTACCACTCATGTATTATAAGGATTTACCATGTAACATATATTGGAGGTTTTACTAAAAAAAAACAAGGGGGGGGGAAAAGAACATACGTCCATCTAGTCCACCTTTACCCTAACCCATAATGTCTTATACAGTTACATAGTAACATAGTATTGGAGTTTGTATAAAGACATACTCCCTCTAATCTAACCTTTATAACCCTACCCATAATGTCTGGATCACAGACTAGTCCTAGTAATTAGGAGGTTTATAAAGACATACGTCCATCTAATCTAACCTTTATACCCTACCATAATGTCTGTATAACAGTTACATAGTACATAGTATTGGGGGTTATAAAGAAACATAGTCCATCTAGTCCAACCTTTATACCCTACCCATAATGTCTGTATACCGGTTCCCAGTACCATAGTATTGGAGGTTGTATAAAGACACCAAAAAACGGGAAACATACGTCCACTGTCCAACCTTTATAACCCCTGCCCATAATGTCTGTATAACAGTTCCTGGAACATAGTATTGTAGGTTTGATAAAGACAACGTCCAGCCTAGTCCAACCTTATACCCCTACCTCATACATGTCTGTATAACATTTTACATATTAACATATATGAGGTTGTATAAAGACCTCCGTCCGTCTATCCAACACTTTATACCCTACCCATAATTTCTGTAAAAGGCCACAGTAGGATGACATTTACTTATCACATAGTATTGTGGAGGTTGTATAAAGACACTCGTCCATCTAGTCCAACGCTTTTAAATACCCTACCCCTAATGTCCCTGTAGAACCGTACATAGTAACATAGTATTGGAGGTTGTATAAAGACCATACTCCATCTAGTACCTTTTATACTCCTACCCAAATGTCTGTATAAGGTTACACAGTAACATCGTATTGGAGGTTGTATAAGTACATACCGTCCACCTATTCCAACCTTTATACCCTACCCAAATGCTGGTATACAGTTACAATGGTTAATAGTTTGGAGGTTGTATAAGACCTACGTCCATCTAGTCCAACCTTATACCCAAACCCATACTGTCTTTATACAGTTTACCATAGTAACATAGTATTGGAGGTTGTATAAGACATACATCCCATCTAGTCCCAACCTTTATACCCCTACCATAATGGGAATCCTGTATAACAGTTACACATTAACAGGTAGTATTTGGAGGTTGTATAAAGACATAACGTCCATGCTAGTCCAGCTTTATACCCTACCATATGTCTATCTAACAAGTTGCATAGGTAACATAGTATTGGAGGTTGTATAAAAAAGACATACGTCCCTCAGTTCCAACCTTTATACCCTACCCATAATGTCCTGTATAAACATTTACATAGTAACATGTATTGGAGGTTGTATAAAGACCTCGTCCGATCTAGTCCAACCTTTATACCCTACCGCTAATGTCTGTCTAACAAGTTACATATAACATAGTATTGAGGTTCATATAAAGACATAACTCCTCTAGTCCCAACCTTATTAACCCTACCCATAATGTCTGTATAACGTTACATAGTAACATAGTAATTGGAAGGTTGTATAAGACATACGTCCCTCTAGTCCAACCTTTTTATCCACCCATAATGTCTGTATCACAGTTTACATAGTAAACATAGTAGTGAAGGTGTATAAAGCATACTCCATCTAGTCCACCCTTATATATACCCTACCCAGAATGTCTGTATAACAGTTACAAGTAACATAGTCTTGTAGTTTTATATAAGACATACGTCCATCTATCCAACATTATTTTATACCCCTACCCTATGTCTGTATACAGTTCATAGTAACAAGTTATGGAGTTTTATAAGATACGTCCATCTAGTCAACCTTTATACCCTACTATATACCCTACCGCATACTGTCTGTATAACATTTACATAGTAAACATAGTATTGAGTTTATATGAACATACGTCCCTCTAGTCCAACCTTTATATCCTACCCATATGCCTGTATACAGTTACATAGTTAACATATTATTGAGTTGTATAAAGATCATACGTTCCATCTAGTCCAACCTTTATATCACCCAATAATGTCCTGTATAACAGTACATAGTAACATAGTATTGGAGGTGTGTATAAAGACATACGTCCATCTAGTCCGACGACTTTTATACCCTACCCATAATGTCGTGTATAACAGTTGCATAGTAACATAGTATTGGAGGTTGATCAAGACATAACGTCCATCTAGTCAACCTTTACAACCCCCTACCCATAATTGTCTGTCTAACAGTTACATATTAACATAGTTGGAGGTTGTATAAAGACTTACGTCCATCCTCTAGTCCCAACCTTTATACCCTCCCATATGTCGTATAACAGTTACATAGTAACATATATTGGAGGTTTGTATAATCATCTCCATCTAGTCCAACCTTTACCAACCTAATACAAACCCTACCCATAATGTCTGTAAACATTTACATAGTACAATTACTTGGAGGTTGTATAAAGACATGACTCCATCTAGTCAACCTTTACACACCCTACCCATAATGTCTGTATAACAGTACCTATGTCACCAGTATTGAGGGTTGTAAAAAGACATAACGTTCCATCTAGTCCACCTTTATACCCTACCATATGTCTGTATAACATTTACAGAGTAACATAGTATGGAGGTGTATGAAGACTACGCCATCTAGTCCAACCTTTATCCCTGGCCCATAGATATCGGTAATAACCGTTTTACTAGTAACATAGTATTGGAGGTTGTATAAATACATACGCCATCTAGTCTCAACAACCTTTATACCCTACCATATGTCTGTATCCGAGTTACATATAACCTAAGTATTGGAGGTTGTATAAGAACATACGTCCATCTAGTCCAACCTTTATATACCCCTAACCCCATAATGTTGTATAACAGTTACATAGGTACATAGTATGGGGGGTTGTATAAGACTACGTCATCTAGTCCACCTTTATACCCTACCCATATTTCTGGTATACAGTTACATCGTACCATAGTATTGGGATGTTGTATAAAGACATACCGCCCATCTAGTCCAACCTTTTACCCGACCCATAATGTTCCTGTATACAGTTACATGTAACAAATCCTCTTATTGGAGGTTTATAAAACTACGTCCATCTAGGTCCAACCTTTATACCCTACCCATAATGTCTGTATAACAGTTTACATAGTAACATAGTTATTGGAGGTTTGTATAACGACAGATACGTCCCATCTAGTCCAACCTTTTACCCACCCGATAATTCTGTATAACAGTTACATCGTAACATAAGTATTCCAGAAGTTTATAGTGAAGAACATACGTCCATCTAGTCCAACCTTTAACCTACCCATAATGTCTGATATAACAGTTTGAAAATGCAACATAGTATTGGAGGTTGTATAAAGACATACGTCCATCTAGTCCAACCTTTATATACCCACCCATAATGTCTTATAACAGTTACATAGTAACATAGTATTGGAGATTGTATAAAGCATACGTCCTCTAGTCAATCTCTATACCCTACCCATAAGTCTGTATAAGACATCTACCATAGTAACATAGTATTGGAGAGGTTGTATAAAGACATCCGCCCACTAGTCAACCTTTATACCCCCCCTCCCCCATAATTGCTGTATAACCGTACCTAGTAACATAGTATTGGAGGTTTGTATAAAGACATACTCATCTATCCCACCTTTATACCTACCCTATGCCTGTAAACAGTTACATAGTAACATAGTTTGGAGGTTTATAAAACATACTCCATTCTAGTCCAACCTTTATACCCTAGCCCTAATGTCTGTATAACAGTTACATAGTAACATAGTATTGGAATTGTAATAAAGACATACGTCCATCTATCCAACCTTTATACCCTAAACCCATAATGTCGTATACAAGTTACATAGTAACAATAGTCTTGAGGTTTGTATAAAGACATACGTCCATCTAGTCCAACCTTTATACCCTACCCCATAAATGTTCTGTATAACAGTTAATAGTAAACATAGTCTGGAGGTTGTATAAAGACATACTTCCATCTAGTCCAACCCTTTAACCTACCCATAATGTCTTGTATAAAACATTTACATAGTAACATAGTATGGAGGTTGTCTAAAGACAATACGTCCGTCTAGTCCAAACCTTTAACCCTACCCATAATTCCTGTAACCAGTTTACATAGTAACATAGTATTGGAGGTTGTATAAAGACATACGTCCTCTAGTCCAACCTTTATATACCCTACCCATAATGTCTGTATAACAGTTTTACTAGTAACATAGTATTGAGGTTGGTATAAAGACTAGCGTCCATCCTAATATCCAACTTTATTCCCTACCCAAATTTCTGTATAACAGTTACATAGAACAAGTTTGGTAAGGTTGTATAAAGACATACATACATCTAGTCCAACCTTTATAATACCCTACCCTAATGTGGCGGTGTAATAACAGTTACATAGTAACATAGTATTTGAGGTTGTCATACAGCACATCGTCCCATCTAGTCCAACGTTTATACCCTACCCCATATGTCTGTATAACATTACATAGTAACATAGTTTGGAGGTTGTATAAAGACATACGCCACCTAGTCCAACCTTTATACCCTACCATAATGTCTGTGATAACATTTACATATTAACATAGTACTTGGAGGTTGTATAAAGACATCCGTTCCATCTAGTCCAACCTTTAAATCCTACCCATAATGTCCTGTCTACATTACATAGTAACATAGTATTGGAGATTATATAAAGACATACCCATCTAGATAGTCCAAACCTTTAATACCCTATCCATAATGTCTGTATAACAGTTTCCATAGTATTGGAAGGTTGTAAAAAGACCACGTCCATCTAGTCCCCAAAAAAACAACCCTGTTATACCTTACCCATAATGTCCTGTATAACAGTTACAATATTAACCTAGTAGTGGAGTCCGTTATACAGACATAAGTCCCTCGAGTCCAAACCTTAATACCCTACCCTAATGTCCGTATAACATTCATATTAAACATAGTATTGAGGTTGTATAAAGATATACTGTCCATCAGTCCCAACCTTCTTAATACCCTACCTATAATGTCCTGGATAACAGTTACACAGTACCATAGTAATTTGGAGGTTGTATAAAGACATCGTCCATCTAGTCCAACCTCTATACCCTACCATAATGTCTGTCATAACAGTTACATAGTAACATAGTATTGGAGGTTGCATAAAGACATACGTCCATCTAGTCCCACATCTATACCCTACCCCTAATGTCTGTTATCAACAGTTTACCATAACCTAGTATTGGAGTTGTATAGACATACGTCCCGTCTAGTCCAATCTCTATACCTCCCATAATGTCTGTATACAGTTACATAGTAACATAGTATTGGAGGTTGTATAAAGACATACGTCCATCTGTCCGCACCCTCTGACCCTACCCATAATGTCCTTGTATACAGTTACATAGTAACATAGTATTGAGGTATGTATAAAGACATACGTCCCTCTATCCCACACCTTCTCCCCTACCCATAATGTCTGTATAACAGTGACATAGTAACACAGAATTGTAGGTTGTATTAAAGACATACGTCCAGCTAGTACCACCTTTATAAACCTACCCGAATGTCTTGTTACCAGTTACATAATAACCTAGTATTGTATTTGTATAACGACATACTCCATCTCGCGTCAACCTTTATACCCTACCCATAATGTCTGTTCCTCACAGTTACATAGTAACATAGTATTGGGGTTGTTAAAGACATACTTCCATCTAGTCCCCACCCTTTCTATACCTACCCATAATGTCTGTATACAGTTACATAGTAACTCACAGTAAATTTAGGTAGTATAAAGACATACGTCCATCTATCCAACCTTTATACCCTACCCTAATGTCTGCATACAGTTACATAGTAACTAGTATTGGAGGTTGTATAAAGACATACGTCCATCATAGGTCCAACCTTTATACCCTACCCATATGTCTGTATACCATTTTTCCATAGTACATAGTAATTTGTAGGTTTGTATAAAGACAGACTTCCATCTAGTCAACCTTTATACCCTACCATATGTCTGTATAACAGTTTACATCTACATAGTATTGAAGGTTGTTAATAAAGACATACGTCCTCTATCCAACCTTTATACCCTACCCATAATGTCTGTATAACAGTTACATATAACATAGTTTGTGTTGGAGGTTTGTATAAAGACATACGTCCCTCTAGTCAACCTTTTATTACCTAAACCCATAATGTCTGTATAACATTACATAGTACCATAGTATTGGAGGTTTTATAAGCCATACGTCATCTCAGTTTCCACCTCTATAACCCCTACCCATAATGTCTGTATAACAGTTAACACAGTAACATAGTATTGGAGGTTGTATAAACAATACGTCCGTCTAAGTCCAATCTCTATACCCTAAACCCATCTGTCTGTAATACAGTTACATAGTAAACATAGTATTGGAAGTTGTATAAAGGACCATAACGTCCATCTAGTCCAACCGCTATACCCGACCCATAATGTCTGTATACAGTTTAATAGTAACATAGTAAAATTGTCAGGTTGTATAAAGACACTAACGTCCTCTAGTCCCAGACTTTTAATACCCTACCCATACTGTTCTGTAATCAACATTACAAGTAACACAGTAATTGTAGGTTGTTATAAAGACATCGTCCATGTCTATTCCACCACCTTTATACCCTACCCATAATTCACTGTATAACAGTTACATAATAACATAGTAATTGTATGTTTTATAAAGACTACTCCATCTAGTTCAACCTTTATGAACCCTGAACCCCATAATGTCTGGCCTAACAGTTTCCTAGTAACATAGTATTGGAGGTTTGTATAAAGACTCGTCCATCTATTCCCACCTTTATACCCTACCCATAATGTCTTTATAACCAGTTAACAAGTACACAGTATTGTAGGTAGTCTATAAGAACATCGTCCTCTAGTCCAACCTTTTATCCCTAACCCATAATGTCTGTATAAGAACAGTTCATAGTAACATAGTAATTGAGTTTGTATAAGACATACGTCCATCTCGTCCAACTTTATACACTACTCCATAAGGTCTGTATAACAGTTTACATAGTAACATAGTCATTTTAAGGTTGTATAAAGACTACTTCCCATCTAGTCAACCTTTATACCCGACCCATAATGTCTGTATAACGTTTACATAGTAACGATAGTAATTGGAGGTTGATAAAGACATACTCCTCTAGTCCCACCACCTTTAATACCTACCCATAATGTCTGTATAACAGTTACATAGTAACAGTTTTGAGGTTGTATAAAGACCTACGTCCATACTAGTCAACCTTTATACCCTACCCATAATGTCCTGTATCAACAGTTACATAGTAACATAGTATTGAGGTTGTATAAAGACATATACGTCCATCGATTCCAACCTTTATACCCTACCCATAATGTCTGTATAACAGGTGTACATAGTAAAAATAAATAAAATTGGAGGTTGTATAAAGAACATACGTCCTCTAGTCCAACCTTTTATAACCCACCCATAATATCTGGGGAGGTGGGGAGGGGGGGGGGGGGGGGGGGGGGGTATACACATTTACCATTAACATAGTATTGGATGTTGTTATAAAGACCGACGTTGTCCGACTAGTCAATCTCTATAACCCTAAAACCCATAATGTCCTGTATAACAGTTACATAGTAAACATAGTTTGGAGGTTTGTATAAAGACTACGTCCCGTCTAGTCCAACCTTTATACCCTAACCCATAATGGCTGTATAACGTTACATATTAACATAAGTAATTGGAGGTTGTATAAAGACATACTTCCAGCTAGTCCACCTTTATACCCTACTACCCATAATGTCCTGTATACCACATTTTTACCTAGTAACATCGGTATTGGAGGTTGTATAAAGACAACTCGCATCCTAGTCCAACCTTTATACCCTACCCATAATGTCTGTATAACATTTTACATATAACATAGTATTGGGAGGTTGTAAGAAAGACATACGTCCATCTATTCCAGACCTTTATAACCCTTACCCTAATGTCTGTATAACAGTTACATAGTAACAAAAAAAATTAAAAGTATTGGAGGTTGTATAAAGACATCGTCCCTCTCGTCCAACCTTTATACCCTACCCATAATGTCTGTAATAACATTACATATTAACATGAATTGGTTGTTTAAAGACATACGGCCATCTAGTCCAACCTTTATCCCCTACCCATAATGCTCTGTATACCAGTTACATAGTAACATAGTAAATTAGGAGGTTGTATAAAGAACATACGCCGTTCGTCCAACCTTTATACCCCTAACCCATACTGTCTGTAGAACATTTTACATAGTAACATAGTAATTGAGGTTGTATAAAGACATACGTCCTCTAGTCCCAACCTTTATACCCTACCCTAATGCTGTCATAACAGTTACATAGTAACATAGTATTGGGGTTTGTCTAAAGACTACGTCATCTAGCCACCCTTTATACCCACCCATATGTCCTGTATAACAGTTTACATAGTAACATAGTTTTGATGTTGGATTAAATACATCAGCGTCCCCCCCCCAAAAATCTGTCAACCTTTTACCCTACCCATAATGTCTGTAATACACGTTAACTAGTAACATAGTATTGGAAAAAAAAGGGTTGTAATACAGACTAGTCCAAACGTTTCTCCCCTAACCCGAATGTCTGTATAACAGTTTACATAGTACCATAGTATTGGAGGTTTTTATAAAGACTACTTCCACTATTCAACCTTTATCCCCCTACTCAATAATGTCCGGTATTACAGTACATAGTGACATAGTAAATTGGGGGTTGTATAAAGAACTAGTCCAACCTTTATACCCACCCATAATGTCCTGTATACAGTTCATATGTAACAAGTAATTGGGGTTGTATAAAGACATACGTCCATCTAGCCAACCTTATACCCTCCCATAATGTCTGTATAACAGTTACACCGTAACATAGTATGGGGAGGTTGTATAAAGACTAGTCCAACCAACCTTTAATACCCTAACCCATATGGTCGTAATAACAGTTACATGTAACATAGTTTGAGGTTTGTAGAAGGAACATACGTCCATCTAGTCCACCCTTTAACCCTACCCATAATAAATCTGTTATAAACATTTACATAGTAACATAGTCTTGGAGGTTGTATAAAGACATACTACATCCGCGCCAACCTTTATCCCTACCCATAATGTCTGATAACATTACACACAGTAATATAGTATTGGAGGTTGTAAAATACTAGTCCACCTTTATACCCTACCCATAATGTCCTGTCACTAAACAGTTTACATAGTAACATAGTTTGGAGGTTTATAAAGGAACATACGTCCATATAGTCCAACCTTTCTACCTACCCATAATATCTGTATAACAGTTACATAGGTAACATGAGTCTTGGAGGTTGTAGAAAGACATCGTCCAATCTAGTTCCAACCTTTATACCCTACCCATAATGTCTGTATAACAGTTCACTAGTCACTAGTATTTTAGGTTTTATAAAGACTACGTCCATCTAGTCCAACCTTTATACCCTAACCCATAATATCTGTATAACATTTTACATAGTACATAGTATTGGAGTTGTATAAGACATACGTCCCATCTGTCCAACCTTTATACCCTACCCATATGGTCTGTATAACAGTTAACATAGTAACATGTCTTGGAGGTTGTATAAAGACATACGTCCATCTAGTCCAACTTTTAACCCTACCCACTAATATCTCTGTATAACAGTTTAATTAACTAGTTCATTTTTTGTTGGAGGTTGTATAATACGACGTCCATCTAGAACCACCTTTATACCCTACCCATAATGTCTGGATACAGTTACATAGGACCATAGTATGGGAGGTTTGTATAAAGACTACGTCCATCTAGTCCAGACCTTTAGACCCTACTACCCATATATCTGTATAACAGTTACCTAGTACCATATTATTGAGGAAGGTTGTCAATAAAGCATACGTCCGTCTAGTCAACCTTTATACCCTACCCATAATGTCTTTATAAACAGTTACATAGTAACATAGTATTGGAGGTTTGTATAAAGACATACGTCCATCTAGTCCACCTTTATACCCTACCCAAATGTCTGATACACAGTTAATAGTAACATAGTTTTGGAGTTGTAGAAGACATCCGTCCATCTAGTCCAACCTTTATACCTACCCATAATATCTGTAATAACAAGTTACCTAGTAACATAGTATTGTAGGTTGTATAAAGACTAACGTCCATCTAGTTCAACCTTTATACCCTACCCCTAATGTCCTGTATAACAGTTACATCGTAACATAGTAGTTGTATGTTTTATAAAGACAATACGTCCATCTAGTCCAACCTTAAACCCTACCCATAATGTCTGTATAACAGTTTTACCAGTAACATAGTATTGGAGGTTGTATAAAGACAACGTCCGTCTAGTCCATCTTATACCCACCCATATGTCTGTAGACAGTTACCTATACATGTATGTGGAGGTTGTATAAGACATACGTCCGCCTAGTCCAACCTTTATACCCTACCCATAATGTCCTGTATAAACCGTTACATAGTAACATAGTTTGGAGGTGTATATACATACTCCTCCTAGTCCAACCTTTATACTCTACCCATAATGTCTGTATAACCAGTTTACATAGTAACATAGTAATTGGAGTTGTATAAAGCACACTACGTCCATCTAGTCAACTTTATACCTACCCATAATTCTGTTAAGCATTTCAGAGTACATAGTAGTGGAAGGTTGTATAAAGAAACATACGTCCATCTGGTCCAACCTTTATGCCCTACACTACATGTCTGTATGCACAGTTACCTGTACATAGTATTGGAGGTTGTATAAAGACATACGTCATCTATTCCAACCTTTGATACCCTACCCATAATGTCTGTATACCAGTTACCATAGTACATAGTATTGAGGTTTGTATAAAGACATTACGTCCATCTAGTCAACCTTTATACCTCGACCCATATTTCTGTATAACAGTTACATAGTACATAGTATTGGAGGTTGTATAAAGACCATACGTCCATCTAGTCCACCTTATACCCTACCATACTGTCTGTAATACAGTTAACCTAGTAACATAGTATGTGAGGTTTGTATACAGACTATTCCAACCTTTAGTCCCCTAACCATATAGTGTCTGTATTAACAGTTACTGTAAACATAGTATTGGAGGTTGTAAAAGACATACGTCCATCTAGTTCCAACCTTTTATACCCTAGCTCCCCCATAATGTCCTGTATTACGTTACATATAACATAGTATTGGGAGGTTGTATAAAGACTAGTCCACCTTTATACCCTACCCATAATGTTGTCTGTATAACAGTTTTACATAGTAACATAGTTTGGAGGTTTGTATAAAGACATACGGCCATCTAGTCCAACCTTTATACCCTACTCATAATGTCTGGATTAAGTTACTAGTAACATAGTGATTGGAGGTTGTATCAAGCTTTCCACCTTTATAACCCCTACCCAAATTCGTATAAAAACAAAGTTTACTAGTAACATAGTATTGGAGGTTGTATAAAGACATACGTCCATACTCTTCCAACTTTATAACCCTACCCCTAATGTCCTGTATAACAGTTTACATACTACCCATATATTGGAAGGTTTTATAAAGACATCACGTCCATCTAGTCCAACCTTCTACCTGACCATAATGTCTGTATAACAGTTTACATGTAACATATATTGGAGGTTGTATAAGACATACGTCATCTAGTCCAAACCTTTAGTACCTACCCCTAATTCTGTATAACGTTAATAGTACCATAGTATTGGAGGTTGTATAAAGACCTAACGTCCATCTAGTCCAACCTTTATACCCCTACCCATAATGGTCTGTAAACCGTTTACACAGTAACATAGTATTGGCGGTTTATAAAGACTAGTCCAACCTTTATACCCTACCATAATGTCTGTATAGCACAGTTACTTAACATAGTATGGGAGGTTGTATAAAGACATACGTCCATCCGAGTCCACCCTTTATACCCTACCCATAATACCTGTATAACAGTTACATAGTAACATAGTATTGGAGGTTTTATAAGGACATATGTCCATCTAGTCCAAACCTTTAGGAAAAAAAGACAGACCCTACCCATATTTCGTAATAACAGTTACATGTAACAAGTATTGGAAGTTGTATAAAGACATACGTGACGAAAGCGTAATACGTCCTTATCTAGTCCAACCTTTAAACCCTAACCTACCCATAATATCTGTAATAACAGTTTACATATAACAAGTATTGGAGGTGGTATAAAGACATGACGTCCATCTAGTCCAACCTTTATACCCACCCATAATTGTCCTGTAATACAGTTACATGAGTACATAGTATTGGAGGTTTTGTATAAAGACATACGTCCATCTGTTCCAACCTTTGATACCCTAACCACCCATAATATCTGTAATAACAGTTTTCATAGTAACATAGTATTGGGAGGTTGTAAAAGACATCGTTCCATCTAGTCCACCTTTACCCTAACCCATAATGTCTGTATAACAGTTACATAGTAACATGTATTGGAGTTGTATAACGAATACGTCCATCAGTCAAACCTTATACCCTACCCATAATATCTGTATAACGTTACATAGTAACATAGTATTGGAGGTTTTGTATAAAGAATACGTCCATCTAGTCCAACTTTATACCCTACCCAAATGTCCTGTATAACGTTTTACATATGCAGGTAACATAGTATTGGAGGGTTGTATAAAGACAATACGGCCATCTAGTCCAACCGTGATAACCTACCACCCATAATGTCTGTATAACAGTTACATAGTAAACATATTATGGAGGTATTTAAAGACATACTTCCCTCTAGTCCAACTTTATTATACCCTACCCATAATATCGTAGACCAGTTACATAGTACCATAGTATTTGGAGGTTGTATAAAGACATACGCCATCTATTCCAACCTTTAATACCCTAACCCATATGTCTGTATAACAGTTACATATTACATGTATTGGAAAGGTTGTATAAAGACTCCGTCCATCTAGTCCAACTTTTATACCCATACCCATAATGTCTGTATAACCAGTTACATATTTACATATTATTGGATTGTATAAAGACTAACGTCCATCTGACCCTAGGTCCAACCCTTATACCCTACCCATAATTCTATAAGTTACAGAGTTACATAGTATTGGAGGTTGTAATAAAGACAACACGTCCGATCTAGTCCAACCTTTTTACCCTACCCATAATGTCGTTATAACATTTACATAGTCAACATATTATTGGAGGATTGTATACAAACAATACGTCCATCTAGTCCAACCTTTTATACCCTACCCATATTTCTGTATAACAGTTTCATAGTCACATGTATTTGGAGGTTTGTTATAAAGACATCCGTCCATCTAGTCCAACCTTATACCCTACCCATATGTCTGTATACAGTTACATAGTACCATAGTATTGGAGGTTGTATAAAGACAACGTCCATCTAGTCCAACCTTATATACCCTACCCTATGTTCTGATAACGTACAATAGTAACATAGTATTGAGGTTTATAAAGACATACGTCCATCTAGTCCAACCTTTTACCCTCCACATAATGTCTGTATACCAGTTACATAGTAAATATAGTATTGAGGTTGGATACAAACTACGTCCATCTAGTCCAACCTTTATCCCCTACCATAATTCTGTATAACATTTTACATGTAACATAGTAATTGGAGGGTGTATAAAGAACATACTTCCATCAGTCCACCTTATACCCACCCATAATGTCCTGTATTACGTTTACATAGTAACATAGTATTGGATGTTGGATAAAGACATCGTTCCATCTAGTCCAACCTTATACCTAACCCATAATGTCTGTAATACAGTTCATAGTAACATAGTATTGGAGTTGTACATAACGAAACATACTCCATCTATCCACCTTTATACCCTATCCCATAGAATTCTGTATAAAACATACATAGTAACATAGTCTTGGAGGTTGTATAAAGACTACGTCCATCTAGTCCAACCTTATATACCCTACCCTATGTCTTTATAACAGTTACATTATAACATAGTATTGGGGGTTTTGGTCATAACGACATACGTCCCTCTATAGTCCACCTTTATACCCTACCCCTAATGTCTGTATACCAGTTTACATAGTAATAGTATTGGAGGTTTGTATAAGACATCAACGTCCATCTGTCGACCTTTATACCTTACCCATAATGTCTGTATAACAGTTTACCATAGTAACATAGTAGTTTGGAGGTTGTATAAAGATCAATATGTCCATCTAGTCCGACCTTTATAAAACCCGACCATACTGTCTGTATATAACTTACATAGACATAGTATTGGAGGTTGTATAAAGACAAACTCCATCTATTCCGACCTTTATCCCCACCCATAATGTCTGTATAAACAGTTCCATAGTAACATAGTATTGGAGTTTGTATACAGACATACTCCATCTAATCAACCTTATACCCTACCCATAATGTCTGTATAACGTTACATGTCAATATAGTATTGGAGGTTTGTATAAAGACATCCTCCGATCTAGTCCAACCTTTATACCCTACCCATAATTGTCTGTATAACAGTTACACAGTAACATAGTATTGGAGGTTTGTATAAAGAACATACGTCCATCTTTTTTAGTCCAACCTTATACCCTACCCGTAATGTCTGTATAACCATTTACATAGTAACAATTATTGGAGGTTGATAAAAGACATACGTCCTCTAGTCCTACCTTTATACCCTACCCAATAATTCTTGTATAAACAGTTTACAGAGTAAACATAGTATTGGGAGGTTGTATAAAGACATACGTCCATCTGTCCAACCTTATAATCCGACCCAATATGTCTGTATAAACAGTTCCTAGTAACATAGTATTGGAGTTTGGTATAAAGATACGTCCATCTAGTCTCAACCTTTTATACCCTACCCATATGGGTCTTTTTAACGTTACCATAGCAACAGAGTAATTGGAGGTTGTATAACGGACATACTCCATCTAGTCCAACCTTTATACCCTACCCATAATGTCTGTAGAACGTTACCTAGTAACCTAGTAAAATTGGAGTTGTTAAATACATAGTCATCTAGTCCAACCGTTCTACCCTACCACATAATGTCCTGTATAACAAGTTACAATAGTAACATATTTATTGAGGTTGTCCTAAAGACATCGTCCATCTAGTCCAACCTTTATACCCGACCCATAATGTCTGTTTTTTTAGAAACATTTACATAGTACCATATATTGGATTTGTAATCAAGACATACATCCATCCAGCCAACCTTTTAAACCCCTACCCATATGTCTGTATAACATTTTACATAGTAACATAGTATTGGAGGTTGTATAAAGACATACACCATCCAGTCCACCTTTATAACCCTACCCTATGTCTGTCATTACAGTTACACAGTAACCTAGTGGGGGGGGGGGAATTGGAGGTTGTAGCAAGCCTCGTCCCATCTAGTCCCCCTTTATACCCTATCCCAATGTCTGTATAACGTACATACATAGTAACATATGTATGAGGTTGTATAGCATCCGTCCATCTAGTCCAACCTTTATACCCTACCCATATGTCTGTATACAGTTTACATATAACATATTTAATTGGAGGGTTGTATAAGACATACGCCATCTAGTCCAACCTTTCTACCTACACATAATGTCTGTTAACCAGTTACTAGTGACATAGTATTGGATGTTGTAATAAAGACATACGTCCATCTAGTCCAACCTTTATACCCACCCATAATGTCCTGTATAACAGTTACATAGTAACATAGTATTGGAGGTTGTATAAATACATACGTGTCCATCTTCACCTTTATACCCTACCCCTAATGTCTGTATAACATTACATAGTAACATAGTATTTGGAGGTGTATAAGACATACGTCCATCTAGTCAACCTTTATACCCTACCATATGTCTGTATAACATTTTACATAGTATAGTCTTGGAGGTTGTATAAAGACATACGTCCATCTAGTCCCAACCTTTTACCACTACCCATAATGTCTGTATAACAGTTACATAGTAACATAGTATGAGGTTTGTATAAAGACTACGTCCATCGAAGTCCACCTTATACCCACCCGTAATAGTCCTTATACAGTTACCTATTAAACATAGTATTGGATGTTGTATAACGACTAACGTCCATCTAGTCCACCTTTATACCTACCCATACTGTCCGTATAAGTATATAGTAACATAGTATTGGAGGTTGTATGAGATATACTCCATCTAGTCCAACGTTTATACCCTACCCATCTGTCTGTATACATTTACATAGTAAATATAGTAATTGGAGGTTGTAATAAAGACATACGTCCGTCATCCCACCTTAATACCCTACTACCCCTAATGTCCCCCTGTATAACGTTTCCATAGTAACCTGGTATTTTAGTGGTGTAGTAAAACATCGTCCGTCTAGTCCAACCAACCTTTATACCCTACGCCATAATGTCTGTATAACAGTGTTACATAGTAACATAGTATTGGAGGTTGTATAATAACATACAATCCATCCTAGTCCACCTTTATTACCCTATCCAGAATGTCTTATAACAGTTACATAGAACATAGTATTGGAGGTTGTATAAAGACATACGTCCATCTAATTCCCAACCTTTATACCCTACCCATATGTCTGTATCACGTTACCTAGTACATAGTATTTGGAGGTTGTATAAAGACAAACGTCCATCTGTCCACCTTTATATCCTACCATAATGCCTTATAACATTACATATTAACATAGTATTGGAGGTTTTGTCTAAAGACATACTCCATCTAGTCCACCTTTGTGATACCCTACCCATATGTCTGTATACAGTTACATAGTAACATAGTATTGGAGGTTGTTATAAAGGACATACTTCCATCTAGTCCAACCTTTTACCCTACCCATATGTCTTTATAACAGTTACTCGAATACCATAGTTATTTGGAGGTTGTATAAGACCATACGTCCCATCTTAGTCCAACCTTTTTATACCCTAGCTAACCCATAATGTCTGTATAACAGTTACAATAGTAACATAGTAGTGGAGGTTTGTATAAAACCATAACGTCCATTCTAGTCCAACCCTTTATCCCTACCACATCTTCTGTATAACAGTTTACATAGTAACATAGTATGGAGGTTTATAAAGACATACATCCATCCAGTCCCAACCTTTGGTAAATAACCCCTACCCATAATGTCTGTAATAACCTTACACAGTAACATAGTATTGGAGTTGTTATCAAGACATACGCCATCTAGTCCACCTTATACCCTACCCATAATGTTCTGGTAAACAGTTACATAGTAACATAGTATTGGAGGTTGTAAATAAGAGACAGGGTAACGTCCATCTATTCCACCTTATACCCTACCCATAATTCTGTATAACAGTTACATAGTAACAATATCTTGGAGGTTGTGATAACGAACATAACGCCATCTAGTCCAACATTTATACCCTACCCTATAATGTCTGTATAACGTTACATATTGACCATATTATTGAGGTTTGTATAAAGACAACAACGTCCATCTCGCCAACCTTTATAACCCTTCCCATAATGTCTGTAATAACATTTTACATAGTAACATAGTATTGGAGTTGTATAAGACATACGTCAGGATCTAGCAAAGCAACCTTTATAACCCTACCCCATAATTTCTGTAATAACAGTTACATAGTAACATCGTTTGGAGGTTGTATAAAAACCATACGTCATCTAGTCCAACCTTTTATACCCTACCATAAGTCTGTATAAACAGTTTACATAGTAACATAGTATTGGAGGGTTTGTATACAGACATACTCCATCTAGTCCAAAACCTTTATACCTCTACCCATAATGTCTGTATACAGTTACAAGTAACATAGGTATTGTAGGTTGTATAAAGACTAACGTCCATCTGAGTCCAACGCTTTTTACCCGACCATAATGCCGTATAACAGTTATATAGGAACATAGTAAGTGGAGTGTATAAAGATCTACGTCCTCTAGTCAACCTTATAAACCCTACTAATACCCTACCCATAATGTCTGTAAACATTACTAGTAATATATCTTGGAGGTTGTATAAAGAACATACGTCCGTCTAGTCCAACCTTTGATACCCTACCCCATAATGTCTGGTATAACAGTTTTACAAGTACATAGTATGGAGGTTGTATAAAGACATACGCTCCGTCTAGATTTCCAACCTTTATACCTTTTAAAAAACCCCCCATAAATGTTCTGTATAACAGTTTACATAGTAAGCATAGTATTGAGGTTGGTAAATAAAGACTACGTCCGTCACCCCCCCCCCCCACCCACCCACACCCTAGTCCAACTTTATACCCTACCCATAATGTCTGTATAACAGTTTACATAGTAAACATAGGTATGTGAGGTTGTATAACACCTACCCATATTCCAACCTTATAGCCCTAAATCCCTAATGTCTGTATAACAGTTACATGTAACATAGTATTGGAGGTTGTATAAAGACATACTTCCATCTAAGTCCAACCTTTATACCTTCCATAATGTCTGTATAACAGTTACATATAAACATAGTATTGGTAGGTTTATAAAGACATACGGTCCATCTAGCCAACCCTTTCTACCCTACCATAATGTCTGATAACAGTTACATAGTAACATGTATTTGGGTTGTCTAAGACATACGTCCACCCAGTCCAACCTTTTATACCCTAACCATTAACAGTTACACAGTAACATAGTATGGATGTTTGTATAAAGACATACGTCCATATAGTCCCACCTTATACCCTAACTAAACCCATAAATTGTCCTGTATAAGACAGTGGGGAATACACAGTAACAACATAGTATTGGAGGTTGTTATAAAGACATCTTCCAATCTAGTCCAACCTTTATACCATACCCATAATGTCTGTATAACATTGTCACATTAAATAGTATTGGATGTTGTATAAAGACATACGTCCATCTAGTCCAAATCTTTAATACCCTACCCATAATGTCTATATAAAACAGTTACATAGTAAACATATAGTATTGGAGGTTGTAAAAGACAATACGCCATCTAGTCCAACCTTTAAATACCCTACCCATAATGTCTGTATAACATTACATAGTAACAAATAGTATTGGAGGTTGTATAAAGACAATACGCCATCTAGTCCAACCTTTATACCCTACCCCTAATGTCTGTATAACAGTTACACAGTAACATAGTTTGAGGTTGTATAAAGACATACGTCCCATCTAGTCCACCTTTATACATACCCATAATGTCTGTATACAGTTACATAGTAACATGTCATTGGAGGTTTGTAATAAAGCCATACGTCCATCTAGTCCCAATCTTATACCCTACCATAAGTCTATTAACATTTTTTACATACGCAACATAGTATTGAGGTTGTATAAAGACATACGTCCTCTAGTCCAACAACCTTTATACCCTACTACCCATATGTCTGGTATAACAGTTACATAGTAACATAGTATTGGAGTGTATAAAGACAATACGTCCATCTAGTCCCAACCTTATACCCTAACCCAATATGTCTGTATAACAGTTACATAGTAACAAATAGTATTGGAGGTTGTATCAAGACAACGTCCATCCTAGTCCCGACCTTTATACCCCTACCCTAATTCTGTCATAACAGTTACCTAGTAAATAGTATTGGAGGTTTATAAAGACATACGTCCTCCTATCCCCAACCTTTATACCCTACCCATAATGTCTGTATAACCGTCTCATAGTAACAATTTGAGTTGTAATAAAAGACAATACGTCCAATCTAGTCCAACCTTTATACCCTAACCCATAATGTCTGTAGACCAGTTACATAGTAACATATATTGGAGGTTGTATAAGACCATACGTCCATCTAGCCAACCTTTATACCCTACCCCTAATGTTTGTATAACATTTTACATAGTAACATATATTTGGAGATGTGTATACAGACATACGTCCATCTCGTCCAAACCTTATTACCCTACCCCCTAAAATGTCGTAATAACAGTTACATAGTAACATAGTTTGGAGGTTGTCAATAAAGACATACTCCTTCTAGTCCACCGGGGGGGGAATTATACCCTACCCCATAATGTCTGTATAACATTACATAGTAACACCGTATTGGAGGTTGTATAAAGCACATACGTCCATCTAGTCCAACCTTTATACCTAAGCCCATAATGTCTGTATACCCGTTCCATAGTGACATGTATTTGCAGGTTGTTCAATACATACGTCCCATCTAGTCCAACCTTTATACCCTACCCCTAATGTCTGTATACAGTTACATAGTACATAGTATTGGAGGTTGTAAATCAAGACATACTTCCATCTAGTCCAACCTTATACCTACCCCATAATGTTCCTGTAACCAGTTACATAGTAGCATTTATTGTTCGGAGGTTGTATAAAGACATAATACAGCCATCTAGTCCACCCTTTGATACCACTACCCTAATGGTCTGTATAACAGTTACTAGTAACATAGTATTGAGGTTGTATAAAAGACATACGTCCAATCGTAGTCCAACCTTTATACCCTACCGCTAATGTCGTGTATAACAGTTTACATAGTAACATAGTTTTGGAGGTTGTATAAAGACATACGTCCATATCCAGCCAACTTTATACCGAACACATACTGTCTGTATTAACAGTTGACATAGTAACACAGTATTGGAGGTTGTATAAAGACATACATCTGCTAGTCCAACCTTTATACCCTACCCATATGGTTCTGTTAAACCATTACATGTAACTAGTATGAGGTGTATAAAGAATACGTCCTATACCGACATACGTCCTCCAGTTCCAACCTTTATACCCTACCCTATATGTTTCTGTATAACAGTTACATAGTAACCTAGTATTTTTTGGAGGTTGTATAAAGACATACATTCATCTGTAGTCCAACCTTAGCCCTACCCATATGTCTGTATAACAGTTTTACATAGTAAACATATTATTGGAGGTTGTATAAAGATACGGCGCACTAGTCCCAACCTTTTATACCCTCCATAATGTCTGTTAACATTTTACATAGTAACATAGTATTGGAGGTTGTATAACGA
Source organism: Hymenochirus boettgeri (assembly GCA_019447015.1). NCBI lineage: Eukaryota > Metazoa > Chordata > Amphibia > Anura > Pipidae > Hymenochirus > Hymenochirus boettgeri. The sequence goes on along the minus strand of JAACNH010000435.1, from coordinate 137,150 downwards.
CCTACGTCCCATCTTAGTCCAACCTTTATAACCCTACCCATAATGTCTGTATTCACAGTTACATAGTAACAATAGTATTTTAAGGTTTGTATAAAGACATACATCCATTGTCCAACCTTATACCCTACCCATAATGTCTGTATACAGTTCCATAGTAACTAGTAGTTAGGAGGTTGTATAAAGCCGAAACAGCGGGTACGTCCATCTAGTCCCACCTTTATACCCTACCATAATGTCCTGTATAACAGTTTACATAGTACTATGTATTGAGGTTGTATAAGAACATACATCCCATCTAGTATCCAACCTATATATCCCTACCCATAATGTCTGTATACAGTTACATAGTAACATAATCATTGGCAGTTGTATAAACGACGACTAAGTACATCTATCCAACCTTTATACCCTACCCAATAATGTCTGTATACACAGTTACATAGTAACATAGTATTGGGAGGTTTGTTATACGACATAACGTCCATCTAGTCCAACCTTTATACACCTACCCAGTAATGTCTGTAATAAGCCAGTTACATGTACATATATTGGAGTTGTATACAGACGTAAAAACATTCCATCAGTCCAACCTTTACTGACCCTCCCCTAATGTCTGTATAACAAGTTTCATATAACATAGTATTTGGAGGTTGTATAAAGACATACACCATCTAGTCCAACCTTTATACCTACCGCATTCTATCTGTATAACATTACTAGTACATAGTATTGGAGGTTGTATAAGACATACGTCCATCCAGTCCAACCTTTATACACCCTAGCCCATAATGTCTGTATAACAGTATCCATCAGTACCCATAGTATTGGAGGTTTGTATAAAGACATACGATCCGGTCTCGAGTTCCAACCTTTATACCCTACCTCAATAATGTCTGTATACGAACGTTTTACTAGTTAACATAGTATTGGAGGTTTGTATAAGACATAACGTCCATCCATCCACCTTATCACCCTATCCCAAAGTCTGTATAACCATTACATAGTAACATAGTCATTTGGAGTTTTATAAAGACATAACGTCCGTCTAGTCCAAACTTTTAATACCCTACCCATATTGTCTTTATAACAGTTTACATAGTACATAGTATTGGAGGTGTTGTGTAACAGGACATACGTCCATCTAGTCCAACCTTATACTGCCTACCCATAATAACGCTGTATAACATTTACATAGTAACATAGTATTGGAGGTTAGTATCAAAGACAACGTCCTCGTAGATACCATTTCTAGCAACTGAACTTTCTTATCCAAGGAGGAATCATCCATTTGTATTCTTCCCCTAATGCCTGTATACTATATAGCGAAGTAACAAATATTTAGGTGTAAAGGCAGTACGTATGCTCCCTTTATCCCACCCCTAATCTGTATACAGGCCATAGAACTAGCTGATTGTACAGCACAGCCAAGTCCTAGTAGAAACAGTTTTGTCAACGAAACTCTTTAGTAAAAGAATGCTATTCCCATTGCCTACCTGCATTACTTAAGGAACTAGGTCAGTATGGTGCAATCCGGAGGACCTTAAAGTGCATATTGTATAAGGGAGGGTCTATCACTTACATTTGACTACCATGGGATGAATAGTTACAGATCCCCCTGAACAGTCCCTATTATACTACTGGTCAAGAAAGGAGGCAGAAACACAAACTAGTTAGGAAAGCTACATTGTGCAAGTCTTTTAAACTAAACTCCCAGCACCCCTGTGCCAGCCCTGGTGGGTCCATGTAGGTCAGAGCTGTGGGCTAACAAGGGATAAATGTGAGGAGACTAACTGTCCATACTAGATTGCAAGCGATATCCAATTATGGCCCTGCTGGTACTCCCTCATGGCCTGGTAAAGTGGACTCTATGCCGTAGGCATGGCAAACTCATCCACCGATTTCTTCTTGTGGCCGTCTCATCGAACTATATACCTTCCAGCATCGTCCCCCTTTGGCTTCCTCGGGATTCTCACCACGCCGTTCGCCTTGTACGTACTCCGTCAAAATGGAAAAGGTTCTAGAAATGGAAACGATTCCAGAAATTCTATAGAGTCTTTTAAATTTCTTTATCTGCCCTTTGATCTATGCTGCTATAGGTCCTAAGCCTCAATAGTGTTATAGGAACGCCCAGAGTAAAGTGTCAAACAAGCATTGTACATGGCAACAGTTGGTGTCGAACCCCGGATACCAACAACAGCACTGCATCAACACAGTATGCCCAGCACAACTCCCTTCCTCGGGTCAGACTCAGCCGTGTACCTGCATCTTAAGATAAAGGACACACCTTTGAAGATTGTAATGTTAACAGACTGCGAGGAACGTGAACTGGTTCAGAAGAGGTGTTTAGGATGCCATTTATGTGAAAATAAGAAACCAGCCTGAATAGAGGTTGGGTGGGGTTTCCGACCCAACTGTCTTCCATGTCAATAGCTGTTTTAACACCTTACTCTTGGGCCGTTTCCTATAACAACCTCTTTAGCCACTATCTAATCACACACCCCTTAACACACACCTGCTGTGATTGCTAATTGGGATTTCCAGTGTACAAATGCCACAGATTCTTGACAAGTCATTCTTGAATTGAGAAAGCCAGTCGGATTACTAAGCAAACGTCTTCAAGAACTAAACTTCACAAGTCCGGTTGATCTACCTGAACTAACACGGTATTTTCCTGAGTCAGTTACAGACTTTTCCATTCTGTTGATCCTTTACTTTCACCTATGGCATCTTAGCAGAGAATGATTTAGAAGTTTTGTGGCGGGGACTAATGATGGGGCTAATGATGGGGCTGATGATGCTCTTACCGCATGGGGGCAACCTTAACTTGGGGGAAGAACAGGGGATCTGGTGATGTTACACATGCTGTCAGGAAATCACCCTTTTACTTACTGCTGTAACTTTGTTAGCTGTGCAGCTAGAGAATGATCCGCAGAGTAATTTTAAAGGTAGGACTGTGGATCTTTTTTATGATGTCCACAGTTCCCCCCCTTTATGTAGATGAAGTGTCGGTGACCAGTGCAATTGGGTATATCTATACTTTATATTCCTCTGAACTGGGGCGCCGAGAAGTTGCCTGCCGCACTAGTCAATAATACGAAGCTACTCTAATACATAAGACCACGTACCTCTGGAGGCGTATACTGCATCATGGTATGTGCCACCTTCTCCTCTCCTTTAGACTCAACGCTGATCTGCAGGCCGTATATCGCCAACACGGGCCGACTTGTCCTTCCCACACGCTTCTCTGGAAGCACACAAAACCAAGTTCTGCGTACATTGGGGTCCGTACTAGAAGATCCTTATACCTCAGGAACACGACAACCACCCACCCTAAGTATATAACCAAACGTCATCTCGCCGCCTTAATCGTGCGTGCACCTCAATAATATCGTCTGTCCCCAGGAATCGTCAATTCACGCTTGGCTTCTGCTTGACGCGGGACTTGATGTCCCCCCCCGTCGTCCTCGTCCCACACCGGACTTTAATGCGATCAGATGAATTGTGACACCGCTATGGGAAACACAAACATGAGATCTCCTAAACCGTTGCAAAGGAACATTCCGTCGCAAATAATGGGACACATTGTACCCTGGCAAAGGGTTTAGGGTAAAGAACGAAAGGCGTGGGTTTCCTGTGGTGCCGTTTAACACATGTCGGCGAGCACCACGCTATTGTCTGACGAGTGAGTTGGAATCACATTACCAGTACCAAGGTAGAGAAATAAACCCCAAGGTTTGTAATATTTACTGAATTGAAGCTTCCTCCTCTTCAGTGGGTGGATTTGTTCAATGTGGATGACAAGAGTCCCTAAATTTGATGCCAGTGGGGGACGATCCCGGATTGAGAAACAGGGTGTTGTGGAGTAGAGTGGCAGTGGTACGGAGACTAATATTACAAAACCCTGCCGTAAGACTGAGAGTTTAGTAAACGTGATAGTAAGGAGTGATAATGTTCCCTACTGTACATTAATAAAAGGATATTAGAAGTCACGAGAGTTTCTGTGTCATATAAAGGTACAAGGAAAGACTGAGTTATACAGGGGAACTCTGGTACCACTCAATGTATTATAATGGGATAATGTCATCCCCCTACTGGTAAATTAGTAGGATAATTAGAATCACTGAGGAGTTTCTCGTGTTCCATATAAAGTACAAGGACACAGGACTGAGCTGTATACCAGGGAACTCCTGGTTACCACATGATGTAAAGTATAAGTGGTAAGTATCCCCTACTGTAATTATAAGATCTTAGAAAGTCACTGAGGAGTTCTGTGTCTATATAAATGTACCAAGGACACAGAACTGAGTTATACAGGGAACTCTGGGTACCACTTATGTATTATAGGGATAATGTTATTCCCTACTGTAAATAAAAGGATAATAGAAGTCACTGAGGCAGTTCCTTGGGCTATATAAAGGGTACAAGGAACACAGACTGAGTATCAGGGACTCTGGGTACCACTCATGTATTATAAGGGATAATGTATCCCCTACTGTAAATTGTAAGGATATTAGAAGGTCCTGATGAGTTCTGTGTCTATATAAGGTACAAGGACACAGACTGAGTTATACAGGAACTCTGGTACCAACTCATGTATAATAAGGATAATGTACCCCCTACTGTAAATTATAAGGATATTAGAAATCACTGAGGAGTTCTGTGTCTATATAAAGTACAAGGACACAGACTGAGTTATACAGGAAACTCTGGGTACCACTCATGTATTATAAGGGATAGATGTATCCCCTACTGGTAAATTATAAGATAATTAGAAGTCACTGCTAGTTTCTGTTTCTATAATAAAGTGTACAGGACACAGACTGAGTTTATACAGGAACTCTGGGTACCACTCATGTAATTATAAGGGATAATTATCCCCTACTGTAAATTATAGGATATTAGAAGTCACTGAGGAGTTCTATGTCATATAAGGGTACAAGGACACAGACTGAGTTAATACAGGGAACTCTGGTACCAACTCGTGTATTATAAGGATAATGTATCCCCTACTGTAATATAAGGATATTAGAAGTCCACTGAGGAGTTCTGTGTCCATATAAAGGTACAAGGACACAGACTGAGTTTATACAGGGAACTCTGGTACCACTCATGTATTATAAGGGATAATGTTATCCCCTACTGTAAATTATAAGGATATTAGAAGTCCCTGAGGAGTTCTGTGTCCATATAAAGGTACCAAGACACAGACTGAGTTATACAGGGACTCTGGAGTACCACTCCATGTATTGATAAGGGATAGTGTATCCCCTACCTGTAAATTAAGGATATTAGAATCACTGAGGAGTTCTGTGTCCATATAAAGGTACAAGGACACAGACTGCGTTATACAGTGAACCTCTGGGTACCACTCAATGTATTAACAAGATAATGTATCCCTACTGTAATTATAAGGATATTAGAAGTCACTGAGGAGTTCTGTGTCTATCTAAAGGTACAAAGGCACACAGACTGAGTTATACAGGGAACTCTGGGTACCACTCTGTATTATAAGGGATAAATGTAATCCCCTACTGTAAATTCTAAGGATATTTGAAGTCACGAGGAGTTTCTGGTCCATATAAAGGTACAGGACACAGACTGAGTTATACAGGAACTCTGGGTACCAATCATGTATTATAGGGATAGTGGTACCCCTACTGTAAATTATAAGGATATTAGAAGTCCTGAGGAGTTCTGTGTCTATATAAAAGTACAAGGACACGACTGGGTTTATACAGGGAACTCTGGGGTACCACTCATGTATTATAAGGGATAATGTATCCCCTACTGTAAATTATAAGGATATTAGAAGTCACTGAGAGTTTCTGTGTCTATATAAAGGTACAAGGACACAGACTGAGTTATACAGGGACTCTGGGTACCACCCATGTATTATAGGGATAATGTTATCTACTACTTAATATCAGGATATTAGAAGTCACGAGGATTCTGTGTCTATATAAGGTACAAGGACACAGACTGAGTTTATACAGGGAACTCTGGGTACCACTCATGTATTATATGGAATAATGTATCTACTACTGTAAATATAAGGATATTAGAAGTCACTGAGGAGTTTCTGTGTCTATATAAAGGTACAGGACACAGACTGAGTTATACAGGAACTCTGGGTACCACTCATTTATTATAAGGGATAATGTACCCCTACTGTAAATTATAGGATAATTAGAAGTCACTGAGGAGTTCTGTGTCTATATAAAGGTACAGAGCACCAGACTGAGTTATACAGGGAACTCTGGGTACCACTCATGTATTTAAGGGATAATGTATCTACTACTGTAATTATAAGAAAATTAGAAGTCACTGAGGAGTTCTGTGTCTATATAAAGGTACATGGACACAGACTGAGTTATACAGGGAACTCTGGTACCACTCATGTATTATAAGGGATAATGTATCCCCTACTGTAAATTATAAGGATATTAGAAGTCACTGAGGAGTTCTTGTGTCCATATAAAAAGTACAAGGACACAGACTGAGTTATACAGGGAACTCTGGGTACCACTCATGTATTATAGGATAATGTATCCCCTACTGTAATTATAAGGATACTGAAAGTCACTGAGGAGTTTCTGTGTCTATATAAAGGTACAAGGACACAGACTGAGTTATACAGGGAACTCTGGGTACCTACTCATGTATTATAAGATAATGTATCCCCTACTGTAAATTATAAGGATATAGAAGTCCCTGAGGAGTTCTTGTGTCTATATACAGGTACCGGACACGACTGAGTTATACAGGGAACTCTGGGTACCAATCATGTATTATAAGGGATACTGTATCTACTACTGTAAATTATAAGGATATTAGAAGTCCCTGAGGATTCTGTGTCTATATAAAGGTACAAGGACACAGACTGAGTTATACAGGGAACTCTGGGTACCACTCATGTATTTAATAGGATAATGATCTACTACTGTAAATTATAAGGATATTAGAAGTCACTGAGGAGTTCTTTATATCTCTATATCATTTTGCCTGCCCCATTTGAGAGTTTTGAGCATTTACTTATTTACAAGTGATTACAGTTTCCATTCTAATAATTATAATAGTGAGATTGCCATAGTGATATTGCGATCATTACTGAAAGGTCTGAATCCCAATATGCAAGACATTGATACTTTATAAAACACAGGACCACCTGGAAGGAAGACCACTAGAACCCAGAATAACCAAGAGACCCCAAATTGTCTTTCAAAGCTGTTGCCAAGCAACAGAATATATTATTTCCTCTGGAATGTGACAAGTAGAGGGACTATTCATCTACCTATTGCTGTGATTATCTACATGGCAGCTCCATTACTCAGCCCCGCAATTCATTAAATGAAGATTAAAGGGCATGTCGTAAATGATCACTAAATCACAGATCTACACAGTAGATTACGTATAGGATCACAGGTCCGTCAGACTGTGTACCGGTTATTATATATTTCTATCTAATAGCGACACACACACAGAGCGCACACAATATAACAGGATACAGATTATATATATATATCTAACAAGGAAATACAGATATGGTAAACAAATCAAAAATAATGATGAATATTATTAATAAAAACAATAACAATAATAATAATAATAATAACAATAACAACTATTATAATATGATTTTTATTATTTTTATTATTATTATTATTATTATTAATAAAAGTAACCATAATAACTATTATAATATTACAATAATAATAGTAATAATATATTTATAATCAAAATTAACAATAACAATATACTATATAATTACTAATACATTATTACTAATAATAACAAGATAATACTAACATCGTAGTCGTAGACTAGTAGTCGTCGTACATCATAATAATAAATAATCATACTCTCCTTCAATAATAATAATAATAGGAATAATAATATAATACGTAATCCTAATACTCCTAATCCTCCTCCTCCTAACTCCTAATCCTGGTCGTCGTCGTCGTCGTCTCTATCCTATCCTCCTCCTCCTCCTCATCCCCTCCATCCCATCCTCTGCTGCGCTGCTCCTCCTCATCCTCCTCTACATCCTATCCTCCCCCTCTCGCTCCTCCTCCTTCCTCCTCCTACCTCCTCCTCCTCCTCCTCCTCCTCCTCTCCATCCTGGTCGCTCCGTCGTCGTCCTCCTACTCCTCCTCCTCATCCTCCTCCTCCTCCCTGCCTCCTCCTCATCCTATACACTACCTCCTCCCCACACTATCTATTGATGATATACCTACCACATCCATAATACATACTTACTAATAACTATACTATCCTATCTATCTTATCTAATAATAACAAGATATTATTATTATTATTCTTCATTATTATCTTTTTATTATTAGTACTCATTTTTGTAATTTATTATAGTTTATTATGTTCTTATTAATCATATTATTATTTTATTATATTATCATCAATCAATATCTTGTTTGTTATTATTATTTTACTATTATTTATTATTATTAATTATATACTACTACACTACCATTATTCATTATTATATTATTATTATTATTATTTTATTATTACTTGTTATTATTCTTCTTATATTTATTCTTATTATTATTATCCTCATCAATAATATGTTTGTTATTATTCTTTTTTACTATTATATATTATTTTAATAATAATAATAATACATAGTAATAATAATATGTAATAATAATCTAATAATATTTATTTTAAACTAACATTACCTAACTATAATAATATTTATAATAACAACCAGATACTGCTACAGCATCTGGATCACAAGAAACTACAAAATCAGGACAAGAAGAGCCTTAGCCCCATTATAAGGATTACTACATCCGTGTGTCATCGATTAGGAAGATAGAGGGCTGCCAATTAGACGATCAATAACAACCATAAAAATAATACATTACTGGCTCTGGGCTGAACTATCCTTATAACCAATCAGAAGGTGTCAGGGCTACTAATCAAAATGTGAATTTCTGCCAATCACAGCCCATTAATATGTGTCTATAAGGCCAAGCTCTGATGTTAATGATGACATCATGAAAGGCGTCAGGTTTCTCTCTCCGTTCGTACTTGTTTTTAAACCATCGGCTGAATGAAAGTTACTTTGTATCCAAGAGACGTGATGGAGTCTCGGTCCCTTCTCCTCGTACTTATTAGAACAGCCCAATGAAGGATGATGTGAGCCAGTGGCCAATTACAACTTTACAACATCCCCAATGTATAAAACCAAACAACTGTATTAAATCCTTCACAAACCTACAATGTCCTGTAGGCAATGCCTAACCCAACCCCTAACCCCTACCCTAACCCCAACCCCTACCCCCTTAAACCCTAACCCCTACACTCAACCCTAACCCCTACCCCAACCCTAACCAACCCCAACCCCTAACCCCTACACTACCCTAACCCCTACCCCCTCCCCCAACCCTACACTAACCCTAACAACCCCTAACCCCTAACCACTACCCTAACCCACACCCCAACCCCTAACCCCTAACCCCCTACCCTAACCCCAACCCACCTAACCCACCCTAAACCCTAACCAACCTACACTACCTACCTAACCCTACACCTCACCCCTACCCCAACCCCCCTACCCCCAACCCCCTAACCCCAACCCCTACACTAACCCTAACCCTACACTCCAAACCCTACCCTAACCCCACCCAATCCCTACCTCCCTAACCATAACCCTACCCTAACCCAACCCCAACCCCTACCCCTACCCCCAACCTAACCAACCCTAACCCCTACCCCCTAACCCCAACCCTAACCACCTAACCCTAACCCATTCATATAAGGTAAACTGCTAATACCCACAATGTCCATTTAACCCATTTCTATAAGGTAAACTGCTAATACCCACAATGTCATTAAACCCATTTCTATAAGGTAAACTGCTAATATACCCACAATGTCCACTTCAAACCCATTCCTATAAGTAAACTGCTTATACCCCAATGCCCATTTAACCCATTCCTATAGGTAACTGCTATATCCCCCACAATGCCCATTTAACACCATTCCTATAAGGTAAACTGCTAATACCCCACAATGCCCATTTAACCCCATTCCTAGAAGGTAAACTGCTAATACCCCACAATGTCCATTTAACCCATTCCTATAAGGTAAACTGCTAATACCACAATGTCCATTTAAACCCATTCCTATAAAGGTAACTGCTAATACCCAATGCCCATTTAACACCCATTCCTATAAGGTAAACTGCTAATACCCACAATGCCCATTAACCCATTCCTATAAGGTACAACTGCTAAGTACCCACAATGTCCATTTACCCCATTCCTATAAGGTAAACTGCTAATACCCCACAATGTCCATTTAAAAACCCATTCCTATAGGTAAACTGCTTATACCCACAATGGCCCTTTTAAATTAACCCATTCCATAAGGTAAACTGCTAATACCCACAATGTCCTTTAACCCATTCCTATAGGTTAACTGCTAATACCCACAATGCCCATTTAAGAACCCATTCCTATAAGGTAACTGCTAATACCCACAATGTCCATTTAAACCCATTCCTATAAGGTAACTGCTAATACCCACAAGTCCATTTCACCCATTCCTATAAGGTAAACTGCTAATACCCAAAAGTCCATTTAAAACCCATTCCTGGAAGTAAACTGCTAATCCCACAATGTCCCATTTAAACCCATTCTATAAAGTGAACTGCTAATACCCCAATGTCCACCTTACCCATCCTCTAAGGTAAACTGCTAATACCCACAATGTCCATTTAAACCCATTCCTATAAGGTAACTGCTATACCCACAATGTCACTTAACCCATTCCTAGAAGGTAAACTGCTAATACCCACAATGTTCCCATTTAAACCCATTCTTGTGAAGGTTCTCATTTATATCCAGGTCATGTATATCTGTTGTATTCAATTAGATCAACTGGACTTGAATTTTAGTTCTTGAAGACGTTTCGCTATCATATCCGACTGGATCTCTCAATTCAGAATGAATTGTACAAGAATCTGTGTGCAATTATGTACCCTGGAAATCCAATTAGCATATCACAGCCAGGTGTTAAGAGCGTGATTGGATAGTGGCTAAGAGGTGTTATAGGAACGCCCAGAGTAAGGTTTAAAACAGCATTGTACATGGCAATAGGAATGTGACTGGTTCAAAGAGGTGTTAAGGAGGCCATTTATGGGAAAATAAGAAACCAAGCCTAATAAGAGGTGGGGGGGGTTCGACACCACCAACTGTCTGCCATGTACAATGCTTTTTTAACACCCTTACTCTGGGCGTTCCTATAACCACCTCTTAGCCACTATCTATCACAAAAAACCCTTAACACCTGGCTGTGATTGCTAATTGGGATTTTCCAGGGTATTTATTGCCACAGATTCTTGTACAAGTCATTCTGAATTGAGAAAGCCAGTCGGATGACTAGCGAAACGTCTTCAAGAACTACATTTCAAGTCCAGTTCATCTAATTGAATACAACAGATATTTAACCCATTCCTATAAGGTAAACTGCTAAGACCCACAATGTCCATTTAACCCATTCCTATAAGGTAAACTGCTAATACCCACAATGTCCATTTAACCCATTCCTATAAGGTAAACTGCTATACCCAACATGTCCTTTAACCCCATTTCTATAAGTAAACTGCAATACCCACAATGTCCACTTAACCCATTCCTATAAGGTAACTGCTAATACCCACAATGCCCATTTAACACCCATTCCTATAAGGTAAACTGCTAATACCACAATGCCCATTTAACCCATTCCTGAAGGAAACTGCTAATCCCACAATGCCCATTTAACCCATTCCTATAAGGTAAACTGCTAATACCCACAATGCCCATTTAAACCCTTCCTATAAGGTAAACTCTATCCCACATCCCATTTAAACCCATCCTATAGATAACCTGCTAAACCACCATGTCCATTTAACCCATATCCTATAAGGTAAACTGCTAATACCCACAATGTCCATTTAAACCATTCCTAGAAGGTAAAACTGCTAATAACCCACAATGTCCATTTAACCCATTCCTATAGGTAAACTGCTAATACCACAATGCCCCATTTAACCCATTCCTATAAGGTACACTGCTAATACCCACACGCCATGTTAACCCCATTCCTATAAGGTAAACTGCTAATCCCCACAATGCCCATTTAACCCCATTCCTATAAGGTAAACCTGCTAATACCCACATGTCCATTTAAAACCCATTCCTATAAGGTAAACTGCTAATACCCACAATGTCCACTTAACCCATTCCTAGAAGGTAAACTGGCTAATACCCCCACATGTCCATTTAACCCATTCTTGTTGAAGGTTCTCATTTATCCAGGTCATGGTATTCTGTTGTTTCAATTAGATCAACTGGACTTGAAAGTTTAGTTCTTGAAGACGTTTCGCTAGTCATCCGACTGGATCTCTCAATTCAGAATGACTTGTACAAGAATCTGTGGCAATTTATGTACCCTGGAAAATCCCAATTAGCATATCAAAGAACCGGTGTTAAGGGGTGTGATTGGATATGGCTAAAGGGTGTTTATAGAACGCCCAGAGTAAGGTGTTAAAACAGCATTGTACCTGGCATAGGAACGTGACTGGTTCAAGAGAGGTGTTAAGGAGGCCATTTATGTGAAAAAAGAAACCAAGCCTAAATAGAGGTGGGGGGGTTCGACAACCAACTGTCTGCCATGTACAATGCTGTTTTAACACCTTACTCTGGGCGTTCCTTAACACCTCTTAGCCATATCTAATCACACCCTTAACACCTGGCTGTGATATGCTAATTGGGATTTTCCAGGGTACTAATTACCACAGATTCTTGTACAGCTTTCTGAATTGAGAAAGCCAGTCGGATGACTAGCGAAACGTCTTCAAGAACTAACTTCAAGTCCAGTTCATCTAATGAATACAACAATATTTAACCCATTCCTATAAGGTAAAACTGCCAATACCCACAATGCCCATTTAACCCATTCCCTAGAAGGTAACTGCTAATACCCAAATGTCCATTTACCCATTCCTAGAAGGTAAACTGCCAATACCCACAATGTCCATTAACCCATTCCTATAAGGTAAACTGCTAATACCCACAATGTCCACTTAACCCATTCCTAGAAGGTAAACTGCTAATACCCACAATGTCCATTTAACCCATTCCTAGAAGGTAAACTGCCAATACCCACAATGTCCATTTAACCCATTCCTATAAGGTAAACTGCTAATACCCACATTTCCACTTACCCATTCCTAGAAGGTAACTGCTAATACCCCAAGCCCATTTAACCCATTCCTATAAGGTAAACTGCCAATACCCACAATGCCCATTTAACCCATTCCTAGAAGGTAGGACAGATCAGTAGCAGTTGATAAAGTTTCCCATTGGGTAATAGGACAAGGGCTCTGGAGATCAGTGGGTTAATTGGGGTTTCCTCGCTCCTGTTTCTGGCCATGGTCTCTGGAAACCCTCTGCTTGGCACGAGCGGGCACAGTCTGTGTGGCACTACCAGGCAAGCTGTCTGTATGTTTCCATTCCTACAGTGCCGTGTGGTGGTTTTCCTGGCACTCACCTGGAATGAAATCAGTGCCGCACTCTGGCTGCGCCGCTCGTGACCTTTCCATTGAAATGTGGGCATGGCGTTTGAAACTGCAGCAACCACACAATAATCATTAGCCCTGAAGGAACAATCATCACAGACCGGAAAGTGACAGCTAATGACGGAGCTCCAGATACGCACATCGCCTAAAAGGTTCTGGACAGAAGGGTTGGACCAATTACCAGCAGGGGTCCGGCAGTTTATACCAATTAAGGTCAGGAATATTAACCATGTCGTGTAAATATATCAGGGACACGGGCCAACGCTTTAATATACACAAGCCTAAGATGTTTTAATTAAACACGTTGTACGTCCTGTAACGGACACTAACCATGTAGATAACCGACATAGCACACCGAACTCTACTGCTGCTCCTTACCAAAGCCAGATTTATATCAGCTGAACCCACCACACAAGCGTGAATAGTGTTAAAGTCACGCTAACAGTCCACCACATACTGGGAAGGATTGACGCTGTTAAGGTAGGTAAGACGTGAATCGGATCTTGTATGGGCAGACAAGGCTTTGATACAGTCCCCCATAGGCGACTAATGTATAAGCTAAGGTCCCCATAGGCGACTAATGTATAAGCTAAGGTCCCCCATAGGCGACTAATGTTAAGCTAAGGTCCCCATAGGCACTAATGAATAGCTAAGGTCCCCCATAGGCTACTAATGATATAAGCTGTCCCCCATAGGCGACTAATGAATAAGCTAAGGTCCCCCATAGGCGACTAATGTATAAGCTAAGGTCCCCCATAGGCAACTAATGTATAAGCTAAGGTCCCCCATAGGCGACTAATGTATAAGCTAAGGTCCCCCATAGGCGACTAATGAATAGCTAAGGTCCCCCATAGGCGACTAATGTATAAGCTAAGGTCCCCCATAGCGACATGTATAAGCTAAGGTCCCCCATAGGCGACTAATGAATAAGCTAAGGTCCCCCATAGGCGACTATGTATAGCAGGTCTGTTGGTCTGGAGTCACATTTGTACATGGATAGAAAATTGGTTAAAGAATAGGATGCAGATATAGTTGTAATGGGGCTTCATCATTATGGACTAAAGTGCTAAGTGGGGCCACAGGGATCTGTGTTGGGGCCCGCTTCTATTTAATCTATTTATTAATGATTTGAAGTGGGTATTGTCAGCAGGTTTCTCTGTGTTTGCTGACGACACAAAACTTTGTCGACCATTAAAAACTTCAGAGATGTGCAATCGTTACAGGGGGATCTAGATACCGTATATACTTGAGTATAAGTCAATCCGAGTATAAGAGGAGGGCAGAAATGGTGACCTCTACTGCCCCCCCATGACCACGTACGGTATAGAGCTAATTGTAGGGGAAAAAAGGGGTGTGTATCACTTTAAGGATTTATTGTGCGTGCATTTCACAATTTTTTTTTATCATTCCCAAAGATAATCGTCAGAATCATTTTAAGGAATGAAAATGGGCATAAATTATGTTTTCCCCTGATCGGAACAATTTTCCAGGAAGTGATTTTTCATCAAGATAATAATTAGGTGATTAAACTGATCACCTAATATTGATCTTTGCCCCCCCCCCCCCCCCCCCCCAAATCCTATATTGAATGGAACTCCTGAGCTCCATTGACAAATACTATAGTATAGTAGTATAGAATACTATAGTAAGCCCATACAGTGTAGGGAGTGGATACCAACCGCCAAAATAATTCCCACTGGATGCTATACACAGATTATAGTAATGTGTTATATAAAGATGGTGTTCCATGATAATATTCATATATACAATAATGTAATATAATATAAAACATAATACAAATGTAATGCATTTAATATTATAATGCAATACAATATAATGTAATAAAATATAATATATTATGTATGTTATTTACTATTTAGAATGTATAATAGGTAATGAAATCTATTTTATAATGTATTGTATTATAATCTAAAATAAACCAATGTATATAAGTAATATGTAATGTTATATAATATAAATGTAATAGAATGTACGTGTATTATTAATAGAAAATATAATGCATATATAATAATATATAAGAATATATAATGTATATAATAGAATAATATGTAATATAATAGAATATATAATGTAATATATATATAATTCAATATATAAAAATTAATGTAATATATTTAAATGAATATAATAGAATATATAATGCAATATAATAGAATATTAATGCATATAATAGAATATATAATGATATATATAATATGATATATAATGTAAATATAATAGAAATATATATGTAATTATAATGCCATATAATAGAATATATAATGTAATAGAATATACTAATGCTATATAATATATAATATAATTACTATATAATGTATAGAATATATATGTAATACAATATATAATGTATATATACAATATATAATGCAATATATATAATATATAATGTAATATATGTAATACATATATAATGTAATAATAAATATATAATGTAATAATAGAATATATAATGTAATACTACATAATGTAATTCTAAGAATGTATGGAATGTACTGTATTATATAATAGAAAATTATTCAATTAATAATATAATAGAATAATATGTACTATCTAATATATAGTAATAGAATATTAATGTAATTATAGTAATATTATAATGTATATAAAGTATTAGTATGTAATGTAATCATACACTGTATGTTATCCTTATTTATTTATTCATTTTTTCTGGTTTTCTACATACAACATATCTATTGTTCTGGGTCCATTGTCACTTACAAATGAAACTTCCTTCCCACACCTGGATTGAGTTTCCGATATCGTCTTGGTTCTCTTCTTCGTCTTTCCCACCTGCACGGTACGTACGGATCAGACGATCCCGTTTTATCCTTGGCTTGGAGCCCTGAGCACACAGTACTAGGGGGCAGAAGAAGAAGGAGAAGAATTCAAAGCCCCTTTAGAGCCAAACCGTGTGATCTGCCTACACTGACACACCCCATGGACTTTACAGGGTATTAATAAACCACATTTTCACCCCAAGCTGTTCTCTGACTATAATGGGGAGTATGTGATTTACTAGGTGGGGGAGGATCAGATGGAATTTACCCTTAATAGAATACTACCAGCCACATTATCCTTCACATTAGCCCGAAAATACTACCAGGCTGAAATGTATCAATTGCCTTTCTATGTAAACATCCAACAGTATATCTATAGGACACCAATCCCTGTAGTTACACCGCCCTTCCCTTAGACAGTTGATCTCAGACATGCTCAGTGAGAGATCACCCAGAGAGAGAGGAATCTCCCAATCAGATACATTGTATCTCCTGGGGTATTAGAAGTGGGAGGGGTCTGGTAGTTAAAGAATTAAAGGATTTCCCTTTAGACCGCGATCTCAGACTACTCAGTGAGAGATTCACCAAGAGAGAGAGGAATTTCCCATCGATACATTGTATCTCCCTGGGGTATTAAGCTCCCACTTCTAATACCCCCAGGGAGATACAATGTATCTGATTGGGAAATTCCTCTCTCTCTGGGTGAATCTCTCACTGAGTATGTCTGAGATCGCTGGTCTAAGGGAAATCTTTTAATTCTTTAACTACCAAGACCCCTCCCACTTTGGTACCACTCAATGTATTATAAGGATATGTTCCCCTACGTGTAAATTATAAGGATATAGAAGTCACTGAGAGTTCTGTTCCATATAAAGGTACAAGGACACAGACTGAGTTATACAGGAACTCTGGGTACCACTCATGTATTAAAGGATAATGTATCCCCTACTGTAATTATAAGGATATTAGAAGTCACTGAGGAGTTCTGTGTCATATAAAGGTACAAGGACACAGACTGAGTTATACAGGAACTCTGGGTACCACTCGTATTATAAGGTAATGTATCCCCTACTGTAAATTATAAGGATTTAGAAGTCACTGAGGAGTTCTGTGTCCATATAAAGGTACAAGGACACAGACTGAGTTATACAGGGAACTCTGGGTACCACTCTGTATTATAGGGATAATGTATCCCCTACTGTAAATTATAAGGATATTAGAAGTCACTGAGGAGTTCTGTGTCATATAAAGGTACAAGGACACAGACTGAGTTTATACAGGGAACTGGGTACCACTCATGTTTATAAGGGATAATGTATCCCCTACTGTAAATTATAAGGATATTAGATACTAGAGTTCTGTGTCCTATAAGGTACAAGGACACAACTGAGTTTACAGGGAACTCTGGTACCACTCATGTATTATAAGGGATAATGATCCCCTACTGTAAATTATAAGGATATTAGAAGTCACTGAGGAGTTCTGTGTCCATATAAAGGTACAAGGACACAGACTGAGTTATACGGGAACTCGGGTACCACTCATGTATTATAAGGGATAATGTATCCCCTACTGTAATTATAAGGATATTAGAAGTCACTGAGGAGTTCTGTGTCATATAAGGTACAAGGACACAGACTGAGTTATACAGGGAACTCTGGGTACCACTATGTATTATAGGAATAATGTATCCCCTACTGTAAATTATAAGGATATTAGAAGTCACGAGGAGTTCTGTGTCTATATAAAGGTACAGGACACAGATGATGTATACAGGGACTCTGGTACCACTCATGTATTATAAAGGAGAATGTATCCCCTACTGTAAATTAAAGGATATTAGAAGTCACTGAGGATTCTGTTCATAAAGGTACAAGACACAACTAGTTATAAGGAACTCTGGGCACTCATGTATTATAATGTATGTATGTAATAGTTTATTTAAAGTCACACTGAGAGTTCTGTTCAGAACAAATACAATACAAATATACAAGGGGGACTAATGTCATAAATAGTATCAGGCAATAATATAGTAATTATACTAAATAGAATGCCTATAGTTTGAAAGAGAAAGGATCCTGGTAGACTTACAATGTATTATTATAAGGGATAATGTATCCCCTCTGTAAATTATGAGGATATTAGAAGTCCCTGAGGAGTTCTGTGTCCATATAAAGGTACAGGACACAGGTGAGTTATAACAGGGAACTCTGGGTACCACTCATGTATTATAAGTATAATGTATCCCTACTGTAAATTATAAGGATATTAGAAGTCACTGAGGAGTTCTGTGTCCATATAAAGTTACAAGGACACAACGGTTACAGGAACTCTGGGTACCACTCATGTATTATAAGGGATAATGTATCCCCTACTGTAAATTATAAGGATATTAGAAGTCACTGGGAGTTCTTGTGCCATATAAAGTTACAAGGACACAACTGAGTTACAGAGAACTCTGGGTACCACTCATGTATTATAAGGGATAATGTATCCCCTACTGTAAATATAAGGATATTTAGAAGTCACTAGGGGTTCTGTGTCATATAAAGGTACAAGGACACAGACTGAGTTATACAGGGAACTCTGGGTACCACTCATGTATTATAAGGGATAAGTATCCCTACTGTAAATTATAAGGATATTAGAAGTCACTGAGGAGTTCTGTGTCTATATAAAGGTACAAGGACACAGATGATTTAACAGGAACTCTGGGTACCACTCATGTATTATAGGGATAATGTATCCCCTACTGTAAATTATAAGGATATTAGAAGTCACTGAGGAGTTCTTGTCATATAAAGTTACAAGACACAAGCTGAGTTATACGGGAACTCTGGGTACCACTCTTGTATTATAAGGGAATGTATCCTACTGTAAATTTAAGGTATTAGAAGTCACTGAGGAGTTCTGTGTCTATATAAGGTACAAGGACACAACTGAGTTATACAGGAAACTCTGGGTACCACTCATGTATAATAGGGATAATGTATCCCCTACTGTAAATTATAAGGATATTAGAAGTCACTGAGGAGTTCTTGTCCTTAAAGGTTACAAGGACACAAGCTGATTTATACGGGAACTCTGGGTACCACTCTATTATATAGGGATATGTTCCCCTACTGTAAATTATAAGGATATTAGAAGTCTGAGGAGTTCTTGTCTATATAAAGTGACAAACACAGAGCTGAGTTACGGGAACTCTGGGTACCACTCATTGTATTATAAGGGATAATGTCCCTACTGTAATTATAAGGATATTAGAAGTCACTGAGGAGTTCTGTGTCTATATAAAGGTACAAGGACACAGACTGAGTTATACAGGGAACTCTGGGTACCACTCATGTATTATAAGGGATAATGTATCCCTACTGTAAATTATAAGGATATTAGAAGTCACTGAGGAGTTCTGTCCATATGTTACAAGGACACAAGCTGAGTTACGAACTCTGGTACCACTCATGTATTATAAGGGATAATGTATCCCCTACTGTATTATAAGGATATTAGAAGTCACTGAGGATTCTTGTCCATATAATTACAAGGACCAGACTGAGTTATACAGGAACTCTGGGTACCACTCATGTATTATAAGGGATAATGTATCCCCTACTGTAAATTATAAGGATATTAGAAGTCACTGAGGAGTTCTGTGTCCATATAAGACAGGAAACAAGCGATTTATACAGGGAACTCTGGGTACCACTCATGTATTAAGGGTAATGTATCCCCTACTGTAAATTATAGGATATTAGAAGTCACTGAGGAGTTCTTGTCCATATAAAGTTACAAGGACACAACTGAGTTATCCGAGAACTCTGGTTACCACTCATGTATTATATAAAGGTACAAGGACACAGACTGAGTTATACAGGGAACTCTGGGTACCACTCATGTATTATAAGGGATAATGTATCTCTACTGTAAATTATAATGATATTAGAAGTCACCGATCCCTTATAATACATGAGTGGTACCCAGAGTTCCCGTATAACTCAGTCTGTGTCCTTGTACCTTTATATGGACACTGAACTCCTCAGTGATTTCTAATATCCTTATAATTTATGTAGGGATATATTATACATTATAATACATAAGTGGTACCCAGAGTTCCCTGTGTAAACTCAGCCTGTGTCCTTGAACCTTTATATAGACACATAACTTCTCAGTGACTTCTAATATCTTATAATTTACAGTAGGGATACATTACCCCTTATAATACATGAGTGGTACCCAGAGTTCCCTGTATAACTCAGTCTGTGTCCTTGTACCTTTATACCTTTATATGGACACAGAACTCCTCAGTGACTTCTAATAGCTTATAATTTACAGTAGGGGATACATTATCCGTTATAATACATGGGTGGTACCAAAGTTACTGTATAATGCATTCTGTGTCCTTGTACCTTTATATAGACACAGAACTCCTCAGTGACTTCTATACCTTATAATGTACAGTAGGGGATACATTATCCCTTATAATACATGAGTGGTACCCAGAGTTCCCTGTATAACTCAGTCTGTGTCATTGTAACTTTATATGGACACAGAACTCCTCAGTGACTTCTAATATCTTATAATTTACAGTAGGGGATACATTATCCGTTATAATACATGAGTGGTACCCAAAGTTTCTGTATAACGCATTCTGTGTGCCTTGTACCTTTATATAGACACAGAACTCCCCAGTGACTTCTAATATCCTTATAATTTACAGTAGGGATACATTATCGTTATAATACATGAGTGGTACCAGAGTTCCCTGTATAAAATCTGTGGCCTTGTACCTTATAGACAAGAACTCCTCAGTGACTTCAACATCCTTATAATTTACGGTAGGGAACATTATCCCTTAAATAAATGAGTGGTACCCAGAGTTCCTGTATAACTCAGCTGTGTCCTTGAACCTTTATATAGACACATAACTTTCAGTGACTTCTAATATCCTTATAATTACAGTAGGGGATACATTACCCCTTATAATACATGAGTGGTACCCAGAGTTCCCTGTATAACTCAGTCTGTGTCCTTGACCTTTATACCTTTATATGGACACAGAACTCCTCAGTGACTTCTAATATGCTATTAATTTACAGTAGGGGATACATTATCGTTATAATACATGGTGGTACCCAAAGTTTACTGTATAATGCATTCTGTGTCCTTGTACCTTATAAGACACAGAACTCCTCAGTGACTTCTAAATCCTTATAATGTACAGTAGGGATACATTATCCCTTATAATACATGAGTGGTACCCAGAGTTCCCTGTATAACTCTGTGTCCTTGTACCTTTATATTGACACAGAACTCCTCAGTGAGTGATTCTAATATCCTTATAATTTACAGTAGGGGATACATTATCCCTTATAATACATGAGTGGTACCCAGAGTTCCCTGTATAACTCAGTCGTGTCATTGTAACTTTTATGGACACAGAATCCTCAGTGACTTCTAATATCTTATAATTTACAGTAGGGGATACATTATCCGTATAATACATGGTGGTACCCAAAGTTTCCTGTATAACGCATTCGTGTCCTTGTACCTTTATATAGACACAGAACTCCCCAGTGACTTCTAATACCTTATAATTTACAGTAGGGGATACATTATCCGTTATAATACATGAGTGGTACCCAGAGTTCCCTGTAACTCTGTGTCCTTGTACCTTTATATGACAACAGAACTCCTCAGTGACTTCTAATATCTCCTATAATTTACGGTAGGGGATACATTATCCCTATAATAAAATGAGTGGTACCCAGAGTTCCCTGTATAACTCAGTCTGTGTCATGTTACCTTTATATGGACACAGAACTCCTCAGTGACTTCTAATATCCTTATAATTTACAGTAGGGGATACATTTTCCTTATAATACATGAGTGGTACCCAGAGTCCTGTATAACTCAGTCTGTGTGCCTTGTACCTTTATATGGACACAGAACTCCTCAGTGACTTCTAATATCCTTATAATTTACAGTAGGGGATACATTATCCCTTTAATACATGAGTGGTACCCAGAGTTCTGTATAACTCAGTCTGTGTCCTTGTACCTTTATATGGACACAGAACTCCTCAGTGACTTCTAATATCCTTATAATTTACAGTAGGGATACATTATCTTATAATACATGAGTAGTACCAGAGTTCCCTGTATAACTCAGTCTGTGTCCTTGTACTTTATATGGACACAGAACCCTCAGTGACTTTTTATATCCTTATAATTTACAGTAGGGGATACATTATCCCTTATAATACATGAGTGGTACCAGAGTTCCCTGTATAACTCAGTCTGTGTCCTTGTACCTTCATATTGACACAGAACTCTCACGTGACTTCTAATATCCTTATAATTTACAGTAGGGGATACATTATCCTTATAATACATGAGTGGACCCAGAGTTCCCTGTAAACTCAGTCTGTGTCCTTGTACCTTATATTGACACAGAAATCCTCAGTGACTTCTAATATCCTTATAATTACAGTAGGGGATACATTATCCCTTATAATACATGAGTGGTACCCAGAGTTCCCTGTATAACTCAGTCTGTGTCCTTGTACCTTTATATGTACACAGAACCTCAGTGACTTTTAATATCTATAATTTACAGTAGGGGATACATTATCCCTTATAATACATGAGTGGTACCCAGAGTTCCCTGTATAACTCAGTCTGTGTCCTTGTACCTTATATTGACACAGAACTCCTCAGTGACTTCTAATATCCTTATAATTTACAGTAGGGGATACATTATCCCTTATAATACATGAGTGGTACCCAGAGTTCCCTGTATAACTCAGTCTGTGTCCTGTACCTTTATATAGACACAGAACTCTCAGTGACTTCTAATATCTATAATTTACAGTAGGGGATAATTATCCCTTATAATATATGAGTGGTACCCAGAGTCCCTGTATAACTCAGTCTGTGTCTTGTACCTTATATGGACACAGAACTCCTCAGTGACTTCTATTCCTTAATTTACAGTAGGGGATACATTATCCCTATAATACATGAGTGGTACCCAGAGTTCCCTGTATAACTCAGTCTGTGTCCTTGTACCTTTATATGGACACAGAATCCTCAGTGACTTCTAATATTCTCTATAATTTACAGTAGGGGATACATTATCCTTATAATCATGAGTGGTACCCAGAGTTCCCTGTATAACTCAGTCTGTGTCCTTGTACCTTTATATGGACACAGAACTCCTCAGTGATTCTAATCTTATAATTTACAGTAGGGGATACATTATCCCTTATAATACATGAGTGGTACCAGAGTTCCCTGTATAAACTCAGTCTGTGTCTTGTACTTATTGGACACAGAACTCCTCAGTGATTCTAATATCCTTAATTTACAGTAGGGGATACATATCCCTTTAATACATGAGTGGTACCCAGAGTTCCCTGTCCTGTGTAACAATACCTCAATGTGATAGACATTACACTATATTGTGTGTATTCTGAATTCACGACCAGGGCTCTGTTTTAAATGGTTATAAAGTGATTTGTCTATAGTTGTTGTTTTGCACAGAGGATGAACAATCCCCAGTCTGATCCAGTTGAATTACCAGTTACAATCTCTGTGCTAAATGGAAATGATTTTCCAGTTAAATGGTTTAATTAACAACACAGAAGGCTTCTGGGTCTCACCTAACCTGATAGTCAGCAATCTCTCTCTCTCTCTCTGTGTCCTGGATTTGGGGGGCTCTATTACACCTGGGGGTGTCTAATGCCTCCCACTGATTACAGTGGTTACCCCAAAACTTATCCTCAGTGGATCCCAGGATGGGATGGTTTCTTTGTCTCTGTGATGTGGGACATTGATTACCCATTATGGAGATGGATGATGAAAGGATAATGAGAATTTGTCCCATTTAACGTGGATTATCTCGGATAATTGGCAGACGCCCTGGTGTGACTAATATCGAACCAGGTGCAGGACACACATTACTGACACGCATACGTGCAAAGCAGCAGAGAAAGCTTATAACACGCAGTCACAACACTTTAATATTGTCATCTCAACCTCTCTGGACCCAAGAGCTTACAATCTAATGGTCATATTTATAACGCGTGTTGTTTCCAAACATGGCGTCATGTAAAGCGAGCAGTCTGTGGTTTGCAAAGTCCCCGTACAATACCAACCGTGGCACAGAATACTGATACGGTCTGTATTTACCACTCCACGTGGAATCGGCCGTAATAGAACACGGATCTCCAAACTGCAGAACCCCACATATTTGAAAAGCTAACATATCATACCCGTGTTTTACTGCTGCGGTTGGAATTTAGTGGAACAGCCCTATGAAACGAAACATGTCTGCAAACCCCTGGTAACTGGTAATTTTATCGCCAGACCGCTGGCACCGACCCATAGAAATGGTCATTTCCAACACTGCGGTTAATAAATAGGCCCTAAGAACCCCCTGGGCCCCTAGTCATGGAGAACATACAAACTCCTTTCAGATGCAGCCTAGTATGGATTTAAACCTGTGTCTCAGCGCCGTAACTGCAGAGCCACCAGATTAAACCCCACATTTTTCCAGCAGCTTCACTTGTTTCCTGTGAAAGGGGATTAACCATCAAGGGTAAAATCTACAGGGGGAGGGGAATGTGCTGCATCAGGGGGAATCCAAACAATCATTTATCTACTTGGCAGTCCTTTCAGGTTGGAACCAGCGAATAATCTGATTGGCTGTCCCAGGAGCTCTAATCATTTCTCAGTGAGGATGAAGTGAGACATCTCTGGGAGAGTCCAGGTCCCTCCTTGTTTTCCTGTCCATCCCTGTGGTTTCCTATAATGAGATCTCCAGCTGTCCTAGGAGATCACAGGGACTAACCCAGGATATATATTGTCACACTGGGAACAACTGGTAAAGGAACAGGCTAAGGGGGCACCTGCACACTGGAGACAATCCAATTGGCAGCTCCTCAGCACCTGGAGGTAAGTGGTTTTTATAGGATGTACAGGAATAACCAACTCACAGCCCTCTTTGTATTGGAGAGTTGGCATCGTCACTAAAGCAAGATTAAAGGCCAAGCGAAGACCATACGGTGACCGGTTATTATTCGATCTTTCCATAAAGTTCCGTGTTCTTAGAATATGAAACACTGTGTTTATATTGGAATCGCCACTCACAGAGTTGGAATAAATATTATCATAGTACAGAGACGTGGGTGTTGTAGTAACTGGGGGCTCTGGTTCTTGTCCCAACATTGGACATTTTTATACCCCGTCTCTAATGGTGTTTATTCTTATTCCGACTAACCTGATATCTCTAACTGGCTTATTACCTCTAACAAATAACATAGAATCATTTCTATTGGTCGCCCAATTGCTGTAATGTTTACCGTTTTCTTATTGGTCATACTTTATCTGCACATTCCTTGGGGGTCACCCTCCGTCTCTATAATATTCAGGGTTATTTCACACTTTATCTGAACGCAAGTGTGATCTGTCATGAAGAGTAAATTAATATTTATAATGTGTGTGGATCTGCCAGACCGCTTGCCGTGCTAGAAGAAAATGAATCAACTTTCACGCACACCAACAGCATCTTCTGTTTCTTGATATACCATCGGGTAACATCAAACAGAGTCTGCGAATAGTTCAATTTTTTCAAACTCGCTGCTGTATTTTCGCTAATTATTGTAAATTCTTAATTATCGAATTTACGGGCCGTTCGCTAACCTTAGAATGTATCATTTGCTAACCCTCGAATGTATCGTTCGTTTTCGGTAACCCTCGAATTTATGGTTCGTTTTCACTAACCCAAGAATGGAAAATTTAATAATAAGATTTAAGTAATTTTGTTTGTTTTTGTTTAATGGTTTAACAAGATGGAAACTTCCAAATCACATTAGTAAAAGATTGACGATTGATTCCTCCATGTGTGGCCAAGTGTACAATTCCTTTTCAGTCAATGTCTTTATTACCAGAACCATTAAATGCAATTTGACCCATGTATTTAAAATAGCTTAAAGGCATGTTCACCCATGAAATTAAAAATTTAACTCACCCCCCAAAACTACAAAATATGGGTTAATTGTTTTTGCAGTAGAAGTAGGTTCTCCCCAGGGCCATTTACCATTAGGCAGAGTGAGACATTTGTCTCAGGTGACACCCCTGCACTGAAGAAGAAAGGTGGCGACAGGCAGTGGTGGAAAAAAATGTTTTTTCCTTGACCGGTCAAGCAAAAAAGGAAATTTCCTTAGTAACAGATATGATTTTGTTAAAGTAATTTTATATATTTAGGTTAGCTTTAGTTTGTTGGAGAAAGGTTAGACTAGTGTGTTAGTTAGGGCCGAGCTGAAAGAGTCACCACTTTAAAACAGCGGCTTCGCAGCTCGCCTGGAAATAATCACAGCATTCAAAAGTTTGGCTCAGGCAGAAGAAATCCTAGAGTGCCCTTGCCCTTCCCTCTGCTTCTCAAAAGGTTTCCACTTCCTCTTTGAGCTTTTTACAAGCTCGCACATGCTCAGCTGGAGGCGGAGTGGGAATATATCGGAAAGCATTCAGTCATTGGCTGTGATGTCAACAATTATTATTGGAGGTGTGACCTTGCGCCTTACGGTGGCCATACACATGTGATAGGATCCATTTATGGGGATGGATACTATTGGAATCTGTCAGGAATTTATTCAGTCCTGACAACCTACCATACACTGTATGGAGATCTGTCGGCCAAAGTAAAAGGAGACGATACTGACCTACCGTAATGCCCATGTAATGGTTTGGAGGGCACCATGGTTGGTTGTTTTCAGCCCACACCTTGCCTCTGTCTATTAATAATTAATATCAGCCATCATGTGTAGGGAGCCTTAACTAAGAAACAGTCAGATAAGGAACATTAAACGGAGATAAACAGAGATACAACGATCTTCTATCCAATGATCCCCTACAGACAGACAGACTGGCAGGATGCTCATTCAGTGGTTATAGATCTGTAGATCTGAGATATGAGGATCCCAATTAGCCATGTTCCCCATCGGAAGACGTTGCCAATTCTTTCAACATACATGTCCTAAAATACCAATCATGGGCAAAATACCAGCCCACTGCAATGTCACATTGTTATATTAACCATCAGGATGCCCAGCATTGCACAGGGTTTTCCAATCAAAACTTGTTGTGCTCAGTCAACAGACGGCAACACAAAGGTCAGATTAGATCCTAATTCGGTCTAATTTCCCCCCAAAGTCTATTAAATCGTTCCCCAATGATCTGCCAAACTGCCAAATCAGTTCTCGATCACATTGTCTTGACCTTCGGCCTTTGATTTGTGGACCACTCTCTTCTCATGCACAAATTCTATATTCTGGGCATCCAAAATCAGCTGCGGCGTGGTTGTCTTCTTATCTCTCTAACAGATATTTCACGTGTCTCCTGTGCTAATAAGACTTCCTATAAAGTCCTGCTTAGGTGTGGGGCTCCCCAGGGCTCTGTTTTGGGACACTAACCCTGAAGGTCTCTATTTCTCCTGGATGGCGCACTGCCACCTTAAATTAATGTATCCTCAATTATTATTTCCCTGCTAAACCTGGACTAGTCTCCCTTCTCCATTTATTGACAATATGGCCATTAACCCAGTTGAATCTGCACGCTGCCTTGGAGTGATCTTTGATCCTCTATGTCCTCCATCATACATTAACAATGTCACTAGGACCTTGCGTTTTCTCCTTCGCAATATGCCAAGATCCGCCCTTTCTCTCTCACTGCTAAAATGCTCATCCATGCCCTTATAATCTCGCCTTGACTATTGTAGTATTTTTCTACTTGGTCTCCCGTCTGTCATTTGCCCCTCTCCAATTGATCTGAACTCAAGCAGTTCGGATCCTCTCACTCTCCTCCAGAGAGAACCTGCAACCTCAATACTGCAGTCTATGGGGTGGATTCCCATAAAACAAAGAATAATTCCAATACTTCTTTTGAGCTTAAATCCCTTAAAGCTGCGGCCTGCCCTACTTATCTTCTCTCTTGGCCCCACATGCTCCTGGCCATGCCCTCGGTTCCACTAGACATCTTCTCCGCAAACTGCTCTCTTGAACCTCACTTGGCCAGGTGAAATCCATTAATACTTTCAAATCTAAACTTTGTTCCACCCCTTATCTTGTATCAATATATAGTCCCTCCCACTTGATTGTAAGCTCTTTGGGGCAGAAATCTTAGCCCTAATGTATCAAGGCACTTTATATCTATTTATAATACATGTATTTTTATTTACTGTTTAATTGCAATTATCCCTTGTCTGTATACTCTGTATGTTATCTTGGATAACACTGCGTACCAAGTGGCCCTTATAAAAGAAAATTATACATACATATGTTTGTATAATTCCGTAACATACATACACCATTGACTTGCATATAGAAATAAATAAGGGGCTGAAGATAAATTCTATATGAAAATATGTAAGAAGATAGAGAAGATTCAGATCTCTTTCCTGGGAAAAATTCTTTATAGAAACTTACAGTCCAGAAACCGGTTACTGCTGTGGTAATTAAGAGAATCATTATTACTTGGATCAATTGTTACCAGGGCCAGTAAGGAGTCCAGAGGAAGGTCTTCTCAGCTCTAGCTGAAGCACCAGCATTGCTCTTAGACAAGTATGGGAAGGGGTGCTAATGGGTTCTTTATACAAACGACACATACAATAAAAAATTCTGGTACTTAGTTCCCCAGTAGGTATATGAGTCCCGAGGAAGGTCTTCTCCAGCTTAGTGAAGCACAGCATTGCTCTTTTGATGAGTATGGGAAGGGCGTGTAATGGGTTCTTTATACAAACGACAATACAATAAACATTTCTGGTACTTAGTTCCCCAATAGGTCATATTGATGCACATGGACATGCTTAATTAAATTTATTTTCTTCTAATTTAAGGCTTAATAACAGAATTTTACTGGTGGAGAACGATGAAACGTCTCCCTTTACATGTGGCACATATAGTCCCTAGAGGACATAACTTGTGTATGGGTTGACCCTTGACTATGTAGTAGGGAAAACAGTACTAGTTGCAGGCATCACATAGGAACAGTTTATAGATTCCATATACATATTGTAATTGACTTAAATATCCATATGATTACCTAACTGTGTCTATGAAACCTTCTAGGTTTCTGTCTATCGTTACAGGTGAGAATGGTACCTAATGGTGGAAAATCCCCTGACATCTGCTTCCATCCCACAAACACTAGGGGCAGAACATGAACTCACTTACATTGGAGAAGCCACCAACAGAACCAGGCTGGCCGAGTTCCTCCTCTAAAAAAGGCCAAATGTCTGAAGATGTTGAACAGTATAAATTGTAGCTCTGTTCAATAGTATGTGAACATATGAACATGGATAAAATATGAACAATGCAATTAGATGACCAGAGAATTTGTGTGTAAGTGCCAGGGGATACGAGGCCTAGTACACAGGTGGGTGGGTGACCAGGATCTTTCTGCCAAGAGAAATATCAATCAATTAAAGGACTGGGACATGTGGTCAAGTATAAAGAGGAACCACCAATATTTTGACCATTTGCTGTCAATGGGGACCAATTGTCTGAAATTCTGATTAGGCTTCCAATCTGTCTGAAATATCTGATTAGGTGCCAAATCTGTCTGAAATATCTGATTAGGCTGCCAATCTGTCTGAAATATCTGATTAGGGTGCCAATCTGTCTGAAATATCTGATTAGGCTGCCAATCTGTCTGAAATATCTGATTGCTGCCCAATCTGTCTGAAATATCTGATTAGGATGCCAACCTGTCTGAAATATCTGATTAGGCTGCAAAACCTGTCTGAAATATCTGATTAGGCTGCCAACCTGTCTGAAATATCTGATTAGGCTGCCCAATCTGTCCTGAAAATATCTGATTAGGCTGCCAACCTGAAATATCTGATTAGGATGCCAATCTGTCTGAAATATCTGATTAGGCTGCCAACCTGTCCTGAAAATATCTGATTAGGCTGCCAATCTGTCTGAAATATCTGATTAGGATGCCAACCTGTCTGAAATATCTGATTAGACTGCCAATGTCTGAAATATCTAATTAGGCTGCCAACCTGTCTGAAATATTGATTAGGCTGCCAACCGTCTGAAATATCTGATTAGGACTGCCAAGCTGTCTGGAATATCTGATTAGGATGCCAACCTGTCTGAAAATATCTGATTAGGCTGCCAATCTGTCTGAAATATCTGATTAGGCTGCCAACCTGTTTGAATATCTGATTAGGCTGCCAACTGTCTGAAATATCTGATTGGCTGCCAATCTGTCTGAAATATTATGATTAGGATGCCAACTGTTCAAAATATCTGATTAGGGGGGCTGCCAATCTGTCTGACATATCTGATTAGGCTGCCAATCTGTCTGAAAAATCTGATTAGGCTGCCAACTCTGAATAATCTGATTAGGCGCCAACTGTCTGAAATAGCTGATTAGGCTGCCAACCTGTCTGAAATATCTGATTAGGCTGCCAACTGTCTGAAATATCTGATTAGGATGCCAACCTGTCTGAAATATCTGATTAGGCTGCCAATCTGTCTGAAAATCTGATTAGGCTGCCAACCTGTCTGAAATATCGATTAGGCTGCCAACTGTCTGAAATATCTGATTAGGCTGCAACATGTTGAAATATCTGATTGGCTGCCAACCTGTCTGAAATAATGATTAGCTGCCATCTGTCTGAATATATGATTAGGTGCCAAACCTGTCTGAAATATCTGATTAGGCTGCCACTCTGTCTGAATATCTGATTAGGCTGCCAAACCTGTTGAAATATCTGATTAGGCTGCCAATCTGTCTGAAAATTGATTAGGATGCCAATCTGTCTGAATATCTGATAGGATGCCAATCTGTCTGAAATATCTGATTAGGCTGCAACCTGTCTGAAATATCTGATTAGGCTGCCAATCTGTCTGAAATATCTGATTAGGCTGCCAATGAAATATCTGATAGGATGCCAATCTGTCTGAAATATGATTAGGCTGCCAATCTGTCGGAAATATCTGATAGATGCCAATCTGTCTGAAATATCTGATTAGGCTGCCAATCGTCTGAAATACTGATTAGGATGCCAAACCTGTCTGAAATAAATCTGATTAGGATGGCCAGCCTGGAAATATCTGATTAGGATGCCAACCTGGAATATCTGATTAGGATGCCAATGTGTCTGAAAATATCTATTAGGATGCCAACCTGTCTGAAAATACTGATTGGCTGCCAATCTGTCTGAAATATCTGATTAGGATGCCACCTGTCTGAAATATGATTAGGCTGCCAAATCGTCTGAAATATCTGATTAGGCTGCCAATCTGTCTGAAATATCTGATTAGGCTGCCAAACTGAAATATCTGATTAGGATGCCAATCTGTCTGAAATATCTGATTAGGCTGCCAATCTGTCGGAATATCTGATTAGGCTGCCAATCTGTTCGGAAATATCTGATAGGCTGCCAATCTGTTGAAATATCTGATTAGGATGCCAAACTGTCTGAAATATCTGATTAGGCTGACAACTGTCTGAAATATTGATTAGCTGCCAATCTGTCTGAAATTCTGATTAGGCTGCCAACCTGAAATTCTGATTAGGATGCCAATTGTCTGAAATATCTATTAGGATGCAACCTGTCTGAAATAATCGATTAGGCTGCCAATCTGTCTGAAATATCTGATTAGGCTGCCATCTGTCTGAAATATCTGATTAGGCTGCCAATCTGTTGAAATCATCTGATTAGGCTGCCAATCTGTCTAAATATTGATTAGGCTGCCAATCCTGTCTGAAATATTGATTAGGCTGCCAACCTGTCTGAAATATTGATTAGCTGCCAATCTGTCTGAAATATTCGGATTAGGATGCCAACCTGTTGAAATATCTGATTAGGCTGCCAATCGTCTGAAATATCTGATAGGTGCCAACCTGTCTGAAATATGTAGGCTGCCAATCTGTCTGAAAATAATCTGCTTAGGATTTGCCAAACCTGTCTGAATATCTGATTAGGCTGCCAACCTGTCTGAAATATCTGATTAGGTGCCCAATCTGTTGGAAAATCTGATTAGGCTGCCAATCTGTCTGAAATAGATCTGATTAGGATGCACCAACCTGTCTGAAAATATCTGATTAGGCTGCCAAGCTGTAGAAATATCGTATTAGGCTGCAATCGTTGAAAGATTGATAGGCTGCCATCTGTCTGAAAATCTGATTAGGATGCCAACTGTTGAAATATCTGATTAGGTGGTTTTTGCCAATCTGTCTGAAATATCTTGATTAGGCTGCCAATCTGTCTGAAATATTCTGATAGGCTGCCAATCTGAAATATCTGTTAGGATGCCACTGTCTGAAATATCTGATTAGGATGCCAACCTGTCGAAAGATGATTAGGCTGCCAACTGAAATATCTGATTAGGCTTGCCAACCTGAAATATCTGATAGGATGCCAATGTTCTGAAATATGTATTAGGATGCCAACCTTGTCTGAAATATCTGATTAGGCTGCCAATCTGTCTGAAATATCTGATTAGGCTGCCAACCTGTCTGAAATATCTGATTAGGCATGCCAATCTGTCTGAAATATCTGATAGGCTGCCAAATCTGTCTGAAATATCTGATTAGGCTGCCAACTAGCACATATCTGATTAGGATGACAATCTGTCTGAAATATCTGATTAGGCTGCCAATCTGTCGGAAATATCGATTCGGCTCCAATCTGTCTGAAAATTGATAGGCTGCCAATTGTCTGAAAATTGAATATTAGGATGCCAAATCCTGTCTGAAATATCTGATTAGGCTGGCCACAATCTGTCTGAAATATTGATTAGGCTGCCAATCTGTCTGAAAGATCTGATTAGGCTGCCAACCTGAAATATCTGATTAGGATGCCAACTGTGTCTGAAAATATCTGAAATTAGGGCCAACATGCTGAATATCGATAGGCTGCCATCTGTCTGAAATATCTGATTAGGCTGCCAATCTGTTTGAAATATTGATTAGGCTGCAAATCTGTCTGAAATATCTGATTAGGCTGCATCTGTGAAATATGATTAGGCTGCAACGTCTGAAATATTGATTAGGCTGCCAACCTGTCTGAAATATCTGATTAGGTGCCAACTGTCTGAAATAATCTGATTAGGATGCCAAACCTGTCTGAAAATCTGTTAGGCTGCCAATCTGTCGAAATATCTGATAGGGCTGCCGAACCTGGAAATATCTGATTAGGATGCCAACTCTGTCTGAAATATGATTAGGCTGCAATCTGTCGGAATATCTGATTAGGCGCCAACCTGTTGAAAGAATTGATTAGGCTGCCAATCGTCTGAAATATCTGATTAGGCTGCCAACCGTCTGAAATATCTGATTAGGATGCCAACCTGTCTGAAATATCTGATTAGGCTGCCAATCTGTCTGAAATATCTGATTAGGCTGCCAATCTGAAATATTCTGATTAGGATGCCAATCTGTCTGAAATATCTGATTAGGCTGCCAATTGTCGAAATATTGATAGGCTGCCAACCTGTCTGAAAATCTGATTAGGCTGCCAAACTGTCTGAAAATACTGATTAGGCTGCCAAACTGTCGAAATATCGATAGGCTGCAACTGTATGATATCTGATTAGGTGCTAATCTGTCGAAATATATGATTAGGCTGCCAATCTGTCTGAAATATCTGTAGGGCGCCAACCTGTCTGAAATATCTGATTAGGCTGCCAATCTGTCTGAATGAAAATATCTGATTCAGGCTGCCAATCTGTCTAATATCTGTTAGGCGCCATCGTGTTGAAATACTGATTAGGCGGCCAATCGTCTGAAAATCTGATTAGGCTGCCACACCTGTCTGAAATATCTGATTAGGCTGCCAATCGTCTGAAATATCTGATTAGGCATGCCCAAACTGTCTGAAATATCTGATTAGGCTGCCCAATCTGTCTGAAATATCTGATTAGGATGCCACCCGTCTGAAATATCTGATTAGGCATGCCAAATCTGTCTGAAATATTTAATTAGGCTGCCAATCTGTCTGAATATCTGATTAGGCTGCCAACCTGTCTGAATATGTGATTAGGCTGCCAATCGCGAAATATGATTAGGATTCCAACTGTCTGAAATATCTGATAGGCTGCCAACCTGTCTGAAATATCTGATTAGGTGCCCAAAACTGTCTGAATCTGATTAGGCTGACAATCGTCTGAAAATATCTGATTAGGCTGCCAATCTGTCTGAAATATCTGGATTAGGCTGCCAACCTGTCTGAAATAATTCTGATTAGGCTGCCAATCTGTCTGAAATATCTGATAGGCTGCCAATCTGTCTGAAATATCTGATTAGGCTGCCAATGTCTGAAATATCTGATTAGGCGCCAACCGTCTGAAATATTGATTAGGATGCCAACCTGTCTGAAATATCTGATTAGGCTGCCAATCTGTCTGAAATATCTGATTAGGCTGCCAACCTGAAATATCTGATTAGGATGCCAATCTGTCTGAAATATCTGATTAGGCTGCCACCATCTGTCGGAAATATCTGATTAGGTGCCAACCTGTCTGAAGATCTGATTAGGCTGCCAATCTGTTGAAAATCTGATTAGGCTGCCAACCTGTCTGAATATTGTAGGCTGCTAATTGTCTGAAATATCTGATTAGGCTGCCAACTCTGTCTGAAAATATCGATTAGGCTGCCAACCTGTCTGAAAAAATATTGATTAGGCTGCCAATCTGTCTGAAATATCTGATCAGGCTGCCAAGATCTGTCTGAAATATCGATTAGGCTGCCAATCTGTCTGAAATATTGATTAGGATGCCAACCTGTTGAAACTGAATATCTGATTAGGCTGCCCAATCCTGTCTGAAATATCTGATTAGGTGCCAATCTGTCTGAAATATCTGATTAGGATGCCAAACCTGTCTGAAATATCTGATTAGGCTGCCAATCTGTCTGAAATATCTGATTAGGATGCCAACCTGTCTGAAATATCTGATTAGGCTGCCAATCTGTCTGAAATATCTGATTAGGCTGCCAATCTGTCTGAAATATCTGATTAGGCTGCCAACCGCTGAAATATATCTGGATTAGGCTGCCAACCTTGTCTGAAAATATCTGATTAGGAGCCAACTGTCTGAAATATTGATTAGGCTGCCAATCTGTCTGAAATATCTGATAGGCTGCCCAACCTGTTGAAATATCTGATTAGGCTGCCAAAATCTGTCTGAAATATCTGATTAGGCTGCCAACCTGTCTGAAAATATCTGATTAGGCTGCACAACCTGTCTGAAATATCTGATTAGGCTGCCAACTGTCTGAAATATCTTGATTAGGCTGCCAATCCTGTCTGACTGAAATATCTGATTAGGCATGGCCAAACCTGTCTGAAATATCTGATTAGGCTGCCAACTGTTCTGAAATACGATTAGGCTGCCAACCTGAAATATCTGATTAGGATGCCAATCTGTTGAAATATTGATTAGGTGCCATCTGTCGAAATATCTGATTAGGATGCCAATACCTGGTCTGAAAGAATCTGATTAGGCTGCCAAGATCTGTTGAAATATCTGATTAGGCTGCCAACCTGTCTGAAATATCTGATTAGGATGCCAACCTGTCTGAACATATCTGTAGGCTGCCAATCTGCTGAAATATCGATTAGGCTGCCAACCCTTGAAATATCTGATTAGGTTGCCAATCTGTCTGGAAATTAATCTGATTAGGCTTGCCAATCGGTCTGAAATATATGGATTAGGATGCCAACACGTCTGAAAATTCTGATTAGGCTGCCAACCTGTCTGAAATATCTGATTAGGCTGCCAAACCTGTCTGAAATATCTGATTAGGCTGCCAACGTCTGAAATATTGATTAGCTGTCTGATAATCTGTCTGAAAATATCTGATTAGGCTGCCAATCTGTCTGAAATATCTGATTAGGCTGCCAAATCATCTGATGGTCTGAAATAATTCTGATTAGGCTGCCAACTGTCTGAAAATCTGATAGGCTGCCAATCTGTCGGAAATATCTGATTAGGCTGCCAACTGTATGAAATATCGATTAGGCGCCAACCT
The DNA here is from genome assembly GCA_019447015.1 of Hymenochirus boettgeri. Classification (NCBI taxonomy): domain Eukaryota; kingdom Metazoa; phylum Chordata; class Amphibia; order Anura; family Pipidae; genus Hymenochirus; species Hymenochirus boettgeri. The sequence goes on along the minus strand of JAACNH010000435.1, from coordinate 100,722 downwards.
GTCTGAAATATTGATTAGGACTGCACAACCTGTCTGAAATATCTGATTAGGTGCCAATCTGTCTGAAAATATCTGATAGGTGCCAATGTCTGAAATACGATAGGATGCCAACTCTTGAATAGCGCTGAGGCAACTTCTGAAATACTTCTGATTAGGCTTCCAAATTGTCTGAAATATATATTAGGCTGCAAATCGTTGAAATTATCTGATTGGGCTGCCAACTGTCTGAAATATCGTGATTAGGCTGCCAACCTGGTCTGAAATATCTGATTAGGCTTCATACCTGTCTGAAATATTGATTAGGCTGCCAACCGTCTGAAATATCTGATTAGGCTGCCAATCTGTCTGAAATCTGATTAGGCTGCCAATTCGTCTGAAATATCTGATTAGGGCTGCCCCTCTGTCGTGAAATATTATGGGTATTCGGCTGCCCCCTGTTTCATATCTTGTGTAGGCACATGCCGCCCTACGGTCGTCGAGCCGGGGGTACAGGAAATATCTGATGGTAGGCTGCCGCAATCTGTCTCGAATAGTCTGATGTAGGCTGGACGCACGAAGCAGCTCTGGTCTCGAAAGTACTCTGCTTCTGGCTGCCAAGGACCTGTCTGAATATCTGAGAGGATGCCAACCTGTCTGACAAAAATCCCGGAATGATGTGGGCCTGCCCATCTGTCTGCATATACATGATTGGTTCTTGCCTGGCCAATCAGATATATTTGGGTAGACTATTAGAAGTCATGCCATAGAGAGACAATTTACAATGTAGTTGAATGTTGGAACGAATGTGACAGGAGGGTGAAGGTTCTGTGGGATCTCCCTAGTGATCAATCACTTTTGCTATGAGGATGTGATTTACACAAGTTCATTCTCACGTTCACTAGACAGATGGTTCAGCCATAAATTTTAGGCCTCACTTGTCGTGTGAAAGTAAATGGACTGTTCATTTTCACCAACTCAAGGAAAAACAGGAAGTGGGGCACAATCTCCTGGGGTCTCTGTTTATGATTTTCTGCTGATACTAGGAACATAATAGTTCCCAACAGCCAATGCAGAAATACAAGCTACCCTGCAGTAAGATCTATGGAAATAACTATGCCACCGCCTAGTGGATGTATCATTTATACTACAGCTTATAAAGGAAAATGTATCCCCTACTGTAAAAAGGATATTAGAATCACTGAGGAGTTCTGTGTCTATATAAAGGTACAAGACACAGACTGAGTTATACAGGGAACTTGGGTACCACTCATGTATTATAAGGGATAATGTATCCCCTACTGTAAATTATAAGGATATTAGAAGTCACTGAGGAGTTCTGTGTCTATATAAAGTACAAGGACACAGACTGAGTTTATACAGGGAACTCTGGGTACCACTCATGTATATAAGGGATAATGTATCCCCTACTGTAAATTATAAGGATATTAGAAGTCATGAGGAGTTCTGTGTCTAATAAAGGTACAGGAAACAGACTGAGTATACAGGGAACTCTGGTACCACTCATGTATTATAAGGGTAATGTATCCCCTACTGTAAATATATAGGATTATAAGTCACTGAGGAGTTCTGTGTCTATATAAAGGTACAAGGACACAGACTGAGTTATACAGGAACTCTGGGTACCACTCATGTATTATAAGGATAATGTATCCCCTACTGTAAATTATAAGGATATTAGAAGTCACTGAGGAGTTCTGTGTCTATATAAGGTACAAAGACACAGAACTGGTTATACAGGGGAATCGGGGGAACTCTGGGTACCACTCATGTATTATAAGGGATAATGTATCCCCTACTGTAAATTATAAGGATATTATAAGTCACTGAGGAGTTCTGTGTCTATATAAAGGTACAAGGACACAGGGCTTTTATATAGACACAGAACTCCCAGTGACTTCTAATATCCTTATAATTTACAGTAGGGGATACATTATCCCTTATAATGCATGAGTGGTATCCAGAGTTCCCGTATAACCAGTCTGTGTCCTTGTTACCTTATATAGACAACAGAACTCCTCAGTGACTTCTATATCCTTATAATTTACAGTAGGGGATACATTTCCCTTATAATACATGAGTGGTACCCAGAGTATCCTGTATACAATCAGTCTGTGTCTTTGTACCTTTATATAGACACAGAAATCCTCAGTGACTTCTAAATCCTTATAATTTACAGTAGGGATACATTATCCCTTATAATACATGAGTGGTACCCGAGTTCCCTGTATAAGTCAGTCTGTGTCTTTTACCTTTAATAGACACAGAACTCTCAGTGACTTATAATATCTTCTAATTTTACAGTAGGGGATACATTATCCCTTATAATACATGAGTGGTACCAGAGTTCCCTGTATAACTCAGTCGTGTCTTGTACCTTATATAGACACAGAACTCCTCAGTGAATTCTAATATCCTTATAATTTACAGTAGGGGATACATTATCCCTTATAATACATGAGTGGGTACCCAGAGTTCCCTGTATAACTCAGTCTGTGTCCTTGTACCTTTATATAGACACAGAACTCCTCAGTGACTCTAATATCCTTATAATTTACAGTAGGGGATACAATCCCTTATAATACATGAGTGGTACCAGAGTTCCCTGTATACTCAGTCTGTGTCTTTGTACCTTTATATAGACACAGAACTCCCAGTGATTCTAATATCCTTTTTTACAGTAGGGATTATTTGTCATTTACACTTTCTTCTTTATGTTTATTACTTTTACTTTACTTTTTTTTATTATTTTTTTTTATTATACCGGTTTACAATTCATTTATTTACTACATATATTGTTGTCATAATTTACTAATACTTTTATTTTCATTCCTTAGCTGTAGCTACTATAAGTCCATAGGTCCATAGATCTTACTGCAGGGTAGCTTGTATTTCTGCATTGGCTGTGGGAACTATAATGTCATGTATCAGCAGAAAATCATAAACAGAGACCCCAGAGATTGTGCCCCACTATCCTGTTTCCTTGAGTTGGTGAAAATGAACAGTCCTTTACTTTCACACGACAAGTGAGGCCTAAAATTTATGGCTGAACCATGTCCCTAGTGAACGTGAAGTGAACTTGTGTAAATCACATCCTCATAGCAAAGTGATGATCACTAGGGCAGATCCCACAGAACCTTCACCCTCATGTCACATTCGTTCCAACAATTCAACTACATTGTAAATTGTCTCTCTATGGCATGACTTAATAGTCAACAAATATATTCTGATTGGCCAGGAAGAACCAATAAGGTGGCAGCTACAGACCAGTTCATTTTTTCATTGATACCTCTAAGTGTCGCCATGAAATAGTCCAACCATCCAATAGAGCTACAAAAGCCCTGGGCACCAGAGCTGACAACTAGCCTATAATCTGCCTGATTGGTCTTGTGGATTTGTAACTGACCTGGAATCCCACTGAACTCAGTCCGGCCCAATTCTGTTTCCCATGACCCAACACATCTGCTGCTAATCAGAGTCTATGAACTCAATCAGCTGAAAGGTCAATTGTATTTTGTGACCCCCAGAGAAAAACCAGGAGGGGGAATATTTCACTTATCCCATTTCATTCATAAAACATTAAAGAAAAACCTTGAACCCCCCCTACGTTTGGAACTCCCCAACCTGCTGCACAGATGACATAGAAAAAAGTGGCACTACCAGTTTGTTCCTGTCTGTGGGATGTGTGGCTCAGTATCACCCAGATGGTATCAAATAAACAATAATTGTGCAACGATTAGCACTGCAGCGCAGTAACCTTGATTATTGAGATCAGTCCTCTATTGGGTCTTTAAATCCCAGCCCTCAGCCACTCCGTGAGTGGAACGATTGCATACTTCGTGTCCCCATGCCATCATCCCCTATGGTTAATTACCAGGAAGATTCCCTTGAGGTCCCCCCAGCCATCATCCCTCTATGGGTAATTACCAGGAAGATTCCCTTACTGAGTGTCCCCCAGCATCATCCCTCTATGGGTAATTACCAGGGAAGATATACCCTCCATGTAAATTATAAGGATTAGAAGTCACTGAGGAGTTCTGTGTCTATATAAAGGTACAAGGACAACGAGTATACAGGGAACTCTGGGTACCACTCATGTATTATAAGGGATATGTATCCCCTACTGTAATTATAGGATATTAGAAGTCCTGAGGAGTTCTGTGTCATATAAAGTACAAGGACACAGACTGAGTTATACAGGAACTCGGGTACCACTCAGTTTATATAAGGGATAATGGTACCCCTACTGTAAATTATAAGGATATTAGAAGTCCACTGAGGAGTCTGTTCCTATATAAAGGTACAAGGACACAGACTGAGTTTATACAGGAACTATGGGTACCACTCATGTATTATAAGGGATAATGTATCCCCTACTGTAAATTATAAGGATATTAGAAGTCACTGAGGAGTTCTGTGTCTATATAAAGGTACAAGGACACAGACTGGGTTATTATTATCATGGTTATAATGGTTTTCCAACCCCCTGCACGTACCACAGAAGATCCACCAGGAACCCCATGAAAACCCCGGTGGACAATGTGGAGAGGAGACTGTGACTGGTGGCGTTTAATGTGATGTCATTGAATACAAGTGACCGTCTGTCCAGAGAAATTCCTGGGATGTTTCCTACTTTCTGTAACTGTAAAGGGGGGGGGGGGGCCTCTGGAACGTCCATTCATTTCCTATTATATAGATGACACATTGACACAATCCCAGCCACATGGACATAGTACAGGAATGGACCCCACTGAACCCTGGGAAAGAGCCAATACTGGGACAGCAGGTGGACCAACCTATAGGAAGACCCCAGACTGACTGATAGGGAGATGCAGTTTGGCCCTAAGTCTGATGGGGCCAGGATTTGCAATGAATCCTGGGATTGAGGGACCCCCAAAACGGGTCTATTATACAGTATAACTGTTTTATCATAAATAGGAACGACCCGTCGCATACGGATACTGCACCGCAGTCATGGAGTAATAATATAATAATAATACTGCACCGCAGTCATGGAGTAATAATATAATAATAATACTGCACCGCTGCCATGGAGTAATAATATAATAATAATACTGCACCGCTGTCATGGAGTAATAATATAATAATACTGCACCGCTGTCATGGAGTAATAATATAATAATAATACTGCACCGCTGTCATGGAGTAATGGAGGGGGAAGGAATGGAGGGGCTTGACTATCAGGCAGATTAGACAAGTTACAACTAAAATAATAAGGGAATGGAGGGGCTTGACTAATGCGCAGATTAGACCAAGTTACAACTAAATATAAGGGAATGGAGGGCTAAGTTGACTTATACAGGCAGATTATACAATTAAACTAAATTAATGAGGGGGAGGAGGGGTGCTTGAACTATGCACTGGCAGATTAAGACAGCGATAACTAAATTAATAAGGGTAATGGAGGGGCACTTGACTCTACAGGCGATTTAGACAAGTTATACTAAATTAATAAGGGGATGGAGGGTGCTTGAACTATGCGGCGTTATGCAACTTCCAATACTATTATATGGTAAGGTTTATAGAAGACCTATGGGTAGGGTATAAAAGGTTGACTAGATGGATTGTATGTTCTTTATACAACCCCAATACTATGTTTACTATGAAACTGTTATACGACATATGGGTAGGTAGAAAGGGCGACTAGACGGGAAACGTATTTTCTTTTTAACAACCTGCCCATACTATTTACATAGTACAAGTTTATACAGAACATTATGGGTAGAGGGTATAAAGGTTGGGACTAGATGGGGGGAACGTATGTCTTATAACAACCTCCAATACTATGTTACTATGTAACTGTTATACAGACAGTATGGGTTGGTATAAGGTTGGACTAGATGGAGTATGTCTTATACACCCTCCAATAGAATGTTGTTACTATGTAACTGTTATCAGACACTATGGTAGGGTATTAAAGGTTGGCTAGATGGACGTAGTCTTTAATACAACCCTCCCATCTATAGTATACTATGAACTGGTATACAGGACTTATGGGTGGGTAGATATAAAGGTTGGACTAAGATGGGACGTTAGTTCTTTATATTAAACTCACAATATACTAGTAACTGTTATACAGAGATTATGGGTAGGTATAAAGGTGGAACTAGAGCGACGTATGTCTTATAACACCTTCCAATAATCTTGTTACTATGTACTGTTTTATCGACGTAGGGTAGGGTATAAGGTTGGACTAGATGGACGTATGTCTTTATCACAACCTCCAATACTATGTGATACTAGTAACGTGTTATAACAGACATTATGGGACGGGTTAAAGGTTGGACTAGATGGAGATGTCTTTATCCAACCTCCAATACTATGTTACTATGTAACTGTTCTACAAGACATGTTTTAATGGGTTGGTATAAGGTTTGGACTATGGACCTATGTCTTATACAACCTCCAAATTGTGTTACTATGTAACCTGTTATACAGACAGTATGGGTAGTGTATAAAGGTTGGACTAGATGGACGTATGTCTTTTACAAACCTCAACTACTATGTTAACTATGTAACTGTTTATACAGACATTTGGGTAGGGTAGTAAGTTTGGACTCTAGTAATGTACGGATGTCTTTATTACAACCCTCAATTACGTATTCTATTTAACTGTTTAAAGACATTAATGGGTAGGTTAAAGGTGGACTAGATGACAGTATGGGTCTTTATAGCACCTCCAATACTATGTTACTATGATAACTTTATACAACTATGGGTAGGGTATAAAGGTTGGACTAATGGACTTTGTCTTATAAACCTCCAATTACTATGTCCTATGTATGGTTATACAGACATTAATGTGGTAGGGTATAAGGTTGGACTAGATGGAGTGGTGTCGCTTATACACCTCCAATACTATTGTACTATGTAAACGTGTTTAACGAACACCTTATGGGTAGGGTTCTGAAAGGTTTGGACTAGATGGAGGTGTATGTCTTTATACAACCTCACTACTATGTTACTAGTACATGTTACAGAACACTTATGGGTAGGGTATAAAGGTGGACTAGATGGACGTATGGTCTTTAACAACCCCAATACTATGTTATATGTAAAGAGTATACAGACATGATAGGGTGAGGGTATCAAAGGTGATAGCTGAACTAATGGTCTTTATACAAACCTCCAATTATGTACTTGTACTTTTAACATTAGTAGGGTATAGGTGATGTGACGTTGTTATCAATCTTATCATTTTATTATTATTATTGATTATCATTTATTATTCTTTTATAACATCTATTGTATTAATATGGATTTTTATTATTATTTCAATCATAGATTGTATTATTATTATCAATGTATTATAATTGATTATTATTTATTTATGATTAGTTATTATTTTATTATTATTATCGAGGTTATTATTACTTATTATTAATACTGATTTATTATTATTATTATTATTATCATTATCGATATTATTTATTATTATATATCAATGTATTATTATTAATTGGATTTATTTACGCATTATTTATTATGTTAGGATTTCTTATGGTTATATTGATTAGATATATTATTATGTTATGTATGATTACGATTTTATTATTATTTTTTTATTATTATTGTTATTCTTTTGATATGTATTATTATTATGGATTTATTACTATTTTTGTATTATGGAGTTACTTATTCATTATTTATTATATTGATATATCTTATTAGCTGATATTGTTAGTACCTTATGATCTTTTTTTATTATGTATAATTCATCTATTATGTATTGATCTTATTGATTATTATTAATCTATGTATCCATTTATATTATTACTTTATTATTGATTTACTATATTAGGTGTATTATGGATTTTTGTTTATAATTATATCAATAAATAGATTTATTATATGATTTATTATATTTATTATTATTATGAATTATTATTGTTATTATAATATGATTTATATTATTATGATTTTATTATTATGATGATATGGATTTATATATTATTTATTAGTTGGATGTTATTATTATTATTAGGATTGTTATTATGTGATTTTTTTTATTATGATTTTATAAGTTTTAGTGAGGGATATATATCTTTATTATTATTATTCTTATTATTATTAGTATTATATTGGATTTATTATATTATTATGGATATTATTGGTATTATTATTATGGATTATTATTGTTTTATTATTATTATATATTAATTGACGAATTTTATTATGATTTACTATTATTTTTATGGGATTATTATTTTTATTATGATGGATGTTATATTATGATTTATATTATTATATTATTAATTGATTTACTCTATTATTATAATTATTATATGGATTTATTTTGTTATATGATTATTATTAATTTATTATATTATGATTAGTATTATATTTATGGGATTTAGTATTTAAAATATTGATTTATCTTCTTATTATTATTAATGAAATTTTATTGTTATTATTATTATTATGGATTTATTATTATTATTATGGAATTATTATTATTATTATTTTTATTATTATTATTATGGATTTGTTATTATTATTGATTTTTACTATTATTATTATTTTTATTATAGATATATTATTATTATTATTATTATTATTATTGATTTTTTATTATTATTATTATTATTATTATTACTATTATGGATTTATTATTATTATAATTATTATTATCATTGTTATTATGAATAAATAATGCGTCTCCCCATGATGACATGTGTATGAACCTTTACATGTATGTAATGTGTACACATGGACACACCCTGTATCCCCAATTTGACTCTGTGATCATTTCCCACCACTGACACTGTCTAGCACCGACCCCGCCCTCCTCTCACCAGCCCCTCCCCTTCTTGCCCTGGCCCCTCCCTTACTCCCGCCTCTCCCTCCCTGACCCCGCCCCAGACCCCGCCCCTCCCCTGCACATTCCTGGTGGATTCCTTGGGAGTGAGAGTCTCAGTCTGTCCGGATCCTGCGGGAAAGTCACCGGGAGAACCGACCTGCACCGACCCCGCCATTCCCCGCACCCTGTCATCTGCCTCCCCGGACAACTCGGATACTGACCCAGCGCTACCAGCAGGCAGGTCTGTGTGGGGCCCCTGAGAGCCTCCAGGATGGTCCGGAGACTTGTGGCCCCTCGGGTCCCCTTTCTGCTGCTTCTCTCACTGCTGCTCCTTCCCCAGGTAAGTCACTTTATTACCCCTATAGGGGCAAATACTCTATATACCCCAGGGACACTTACCTGCCCCTAGCTGTACTCTATATACCCCAGGGACACTTACCTCTACCTGCCCCTAGCTGTGCTCTATATACCCCAGGGACACTTACCTCTACCTGCCCCTAGCTGTACTCTATATACCCCAGGGACACTTACCTCTACCTGCCCCTAGCTGTACTCTATATACCCCAGGGACACTTACCTCTACCTGCCCCTAGCTGTGCTCTATATACCCCAAGGACACTTACCTCTACCTGCCCCTAGCTGTGCTCTATATACCCCAGGGACACTTACCTCTACCTTCCCCTAGCTGTACTCTATATACCCCAGGGACACTTACCTCTACCTTCGAGAGGATTATTATGTGATAGGAGGTAGGATGGTATATTATTGATATTATTATTGTTGTGGGTGTTGTGGTTAATATTATTATTATTCTCTTATTGCTTATCATCATTATCATTATTATCTTTATCATTATTATATAGGAGGAGGAGGGCGGGAGAGCGGGATGATCGGGAGCAGTGCAGGAGTATGAGGATGAGGAGTAGCGGAGGATCGGGAGAGCGGGAGCAGGGGAGGAGGAGGATTATTAGCATTAATTATTAGTATTATTAGGATTCGTATTATCTTATGATTATGTATAGTAGTAGTATTATTAGGATGATTATTATGATCGGGCAGAGAGCGTATTATCATATTATAATGTATATTATGATTAGTGATTATTTATTAGTTTATTATTAGTATTATTTATTATATTATTAGTATATTATTATTATTATTATTAGTATATTCTATTATATATTATTATTCTATTATTCTTATTATAGTATTATATACATGACATGTCGTATTTGCTCACTTTTGCTGGTAAATTCAAGGTGATAAAATGGAATTGTGGGTGTTTTTGGTATCCAGTGTCAGAGTGGATTTTATGGTATTTCAAGAATATTCCACTTCACTGTTCGTGCAGTGTGGCAGCTCCCAATGTCAATGACGACTTTCTTTCTTGTTGCTGTGAATTTCCTCTTTTGTTTTTTTGGATTTTTTCTGATTTTTGTTCCCATGTCGGGAATTTTCCCTTCTGATCGCGCCAGTGGTTCCCTGAGGCCTTTTACTCGCCCGTCTGACCTATCCGTCTCTTATCTCCACCCTCCCCCTTACACAGTGCGCCTCATTAGATCCTTTTATTCTCTGTACTTATCACCATTGTCTGCCCATGAAACTCTTCTTCCACCTTCCACATCCCAGTTAAACGTCTCACTCACACGAACCCAGAATTCACCACTACACCACATTCAGTAATAGGAAAGAGATCATGTATCCCCATTTTAATTTAAGGAATTAGAAGTCACTGAGGAGTTCTGTGTCCTAAAAGGTACAACACAGACTGAGTTATCATGACTCTGCGGGTACCATCATGTATTATAAGGTATTATCCCCTACCGTAAATTTAAGGATATTAGAAGCACTGAGGAGTCTGTGTCTATTAATAAGGTACAAGGGACACAGGCACGTAGTATACAGGAACTATGGTTCCACTCATGTATGTATAAGGGATTAATGTATCCCTAATCTTAAAATTATAGAGGATATTAGAAATCACTCGGAGGTTGTGTCTAATAAAGGTACACGACAAGCTGGTTTACAGGGAACTCTGGGTACCAACATGTGATTATCAGGGAAATGTACAGCCTACTGTAAATTATAACGGAATTAGAGAAAAAAAAAAGACAGAGGCATGGAGTTCTGTCTAAAAGGTACAAGGACACAGACTGAGTTATACAGGGCACTCTGGGTACCACTCATGTATTATAGGATATGTTACCCTACTGCAACTTTATAAGGATCATTAGATCACTGAGGGTTCTGTTGTCCATAAAAGGTACAAGACACAGACCGGAGTTTATACAGGAACTGGACCTTATAAGAATCCCTACGATAGGTATTAAATCATAGGATGTTGAATAAGGAAATACACTGACAGATTGGACACTCATGTAATTATACTTTCTAGCAAATAGTATGAAGTCACTGGCGGAGAGTTCTGTGTCTATATAAGGTACAAGGACACAGACTAGTTCTACAAGGGATAACTTCTGGTTCCACTCTGTATATATACGGGATTTATACCCCTAAGCGTTATGTAATTATAAGGATATTTAGAAGTAACTGAGGAGAGTTCTTGTGTCTAATATAAAGGTACAAGGACACAGGACTGAGTTTCTACAGGGTACTCTGTACCACTCTGATTATAAGGATAATGTTCCCCTACTGTACATTATAAGGAATTTAGAAGTCACTGAGGAGTTTCTGTGTCTTATATAAAGACAAGGACACAGACTGAGTGTATACAGGGCACTCTGGTACCACTCTCGTATTATACGGGAAAGTATCCCTTATGTAAATATAGATATTAGGAGTCAGAGAGTTATGCTTCTGATATAAGGACCAAGGACACAGACTGATTCATACAGGGAAACTCTGGGTACCACTCATGTAATTATAAGGGATAAGTATCCTAGCTGTACAAAATTTATAAGAGGATATAAGAAGTCACTGGGAGTTCTGTGCTATATAAAAGGTACACAGGACACAGACTAGTTATACAGGGAACATTGGTACCAATCTGTATATAAGGGATCAATGTATCCCTACGTAAATTAAAGATTAGAAGCACTGAGGAGGTTCGGTTCTATATAAGAGTACAGGACACAGATGAGTTTTACAGGGAACTCTGGGTACAACTCATGATAGTTATAAGGATAATGGTATCCCCTACTGTAAATTATAAGGATAGTAAAGTCCTGAGGAGTTCTGTGTTATGATAAAGGTTACAAAGGATACAACTAGTATACATGGGAACCTGGATACCACTCATGTATTATAAGGGTAATGTAATCCCCTACTTAAATAATTTAAGGATATTAGAAGTCACTGAGGAGTTCTGTGGATATAAAAAGGTACAAGATGACAGCGACGATTGTATACAGGACTCTGGAGTACCGCCACTCATGTAATTATAAGGATATGTCCCCTACTGTAAATTATAAGATTAGAAGTCCTCGAGGAGTTCTGTGGTCTATATAAAGGTACAAGGATACAGACTGAGTTTACAGGGAACTTGGTACACACTCATGTATTATAAGGATAATGATCCCCTACGTAAATTATAAGATATTAGAAGACACTGTAGGAGTTCGTGTCCTGATAAAGTACAGGACACAGACTGAGGTATCCAGGGAAACTCTGGGGATTACACTCATGTGATTATAACGGAGAATGTATATCCCCACTGATATTAAAGGAATAGATCACTGAGGAGTTTCTGTGCTATATAAAGGTAACAAGGACACAGACTGATGATACAGGCCTCTGGGTAACCACTCAGTTTATTTAAGGATAATTATCCCTATTGTAAATTGTAAGTGATTTAGAAGTCACTGAGGAAGTTTCTGTTGTATATCAAGGTACAAAGGACACAGTACTGAGTTATACAGGGAACTCTGGGTACCCACTCATTATATAAGGGAGACGGATCCCCATGCTGTAATTATAAGGTATTAGAGTTCATGAGGAGTTCGTGTATATATAAAGGTACAAGGACACAGACTGAGTTATCCAGGGGAACTCTGGTACCACTCATGATTATAAGGATAATGTATCCCCTACTGTAAATTGATAAGGATATTAGAAAGTCACTGAGGAGTTCTGGTGTTATATAAAGGTACAAGGACCAGACTGAGTTTAGTTACAGGGAAACTCGGGTACCACTCATGTATTATAGGGATATGCTCCCACTACTATACATTATAAGATATTAGAACGTCATGAGGAGTTGGTCTATATAAGGGACAAGGACACAGACTGAGTTATACAGGGAACTCTGGGTACCCACTCACGTATTAAGGGATAATGTATCCCCTACTGTAAAATTAAAGGATATTGAAGTTCATGAGGGTTCGTGTAGTCTACAAAAGGTACAAGGACACAGACTGAGTGATACAGGGAACTCTGGGGTACCCACTCCATGTATTATAAGGATAATGTAAGCCCCTACTGTAATTACAGGATAGTTAGAAGTCACTGAGGATTCTGTGTCTTATATAGATTGTACAAGGACACAGGACTGAGTTAATACAGGGAACTCTGGGTACCACTATGTATTATAAGGGATAATGTATCCCTACGCGTAAATTATAAGGATATTAGAAGTCACCTGAGGAGTTCTGTGTTCATATCAGTACAAAGGATACAGGACTTGAGTTATACAGGGAACTCATGGATACCACTATGTGATTATAAGGGATAATGTATCCCCTATTGTAAATTATAAGGATATTAGAAGTCACTGAGGGTTCGGGTGTCAAAAAAGGTACAAGGATTACACGACTGAGTTATACAGGGAACTCTGCGGGTACAATCAGTATTATAGGATAATGGATCCCTACTGAGAAATTATAAGGAGATTAGAAGTCACTGAGGAGTTTCTGTGTCTATATCAAAGGTACAAGGACACAGACTGAGTTATACAGGGAATCTGGGATACCACTCATGTATTATAAAGGGATGAAATGTATATCCCTACTGCTACAAGTATAAGGGATATAGAAGAAGTCCACTGAGGAGTTCTGTGTCCATAATAAGAGACAAGGACACAGACTGAGTTTTACACGGGAATCTTGGGTACCACTCATGTATTTATACGGATAATGTATCTCCTATGCAAATTATAAGGAATTAGAACGTCCACTGGGAGTGAGTTCTGTGTCTAGTATAAAGGTACAAGTGACACAGAACTGAGTTATACAGGGAACTCTGGGTACCCAATCATGATTATAAGGATAATGTATTCCGACTATGTAAAATTATAAGGATATAGAAGCACTGTTTAAGGAGTTCTTGCCATATAAAGGTACAAGGACACAGACTGAGTTATACAGGGGAACTTGGGTACACTCTAGTATATAAGGGATAATGTATCCCTACTGTAAATTATACAGGATTTGAAGTAAACTCTGAGGAGTTCTGTGTTCAATAAAGGTACAAGGACCAGACTGAGTTATCAGGGAACTCTGGGTACAGCTCATGTAGATACAGGGAAATGTATCCCCTACTGTAAATTATGATAGGATATTAGAAGTACACTGAGGAGTTCTGTCATTCATATCAAGGTACAAGGACACAGACTGAGTTTATACAGGGAACTGGGTACCATCATGAATATTATAGGGATAAGTGTATCCACCTACTATAAATTATAAGATAGAGAGTCAAGAGGATGTTCTATGCCTATAAAAGGTACAGACACAGACTGAGTATACAGGGAACTCTGCGGTACCACTAACTGTATTATAAGGGATAATGTATCTCCTGCCTGTAAATTAAAGGATAGTAGAAGTCACTGCAGGAGTTCTGTGTCCATATAAAGGTACAAGGACCCACAGGACACAGAATGTATTATACAGGGAACTCGGGTACCACTCAGTATTATAAGGGAAATGTATCCCCTACGGTAATATAAGGAATTAGAAGTCATGGGAGTTCTGTCTATATATAAATGGTACAAGGACACCGGACTGGTAATACAGGGACTCTGGGTTACCACTCCTGTCATATAAGGGATAATGTATCCCCTCACGTAAATTATAAGGAATATTAGAAGTCACGAGGAGTTCTGTGTTCTTATAAGTTACAAGGACACAGATGAGTTATACAGGAACTGCGGGTACCACTCATGTATAAAGGGAAATGTATCCCCTTGTGTAAATTATAAGGATATGGAAAGTCACTGAGGAGTCGTCGTCCCCATTCAAAGGACAAGGACACAGACTGAGTTATACAAGGAACCTGGGTACCACTCAGAGTATTAGTAAGGATAATGTATCCCTACTCGTAAATTTTAAGGATATTAGAAGTCACGAGGGAGTTCTGTGTCATATAAAAGTACAAGAACACAGATGAGTTGACAGGGAACTCTGGTACCCACTCATGTATTAATAAGGGATAATGTATCCCCTACTTAAAATTATCAGGATTTTAGAAGTCACTGAGGAGTTCTTGTTCATCTAAAGGTACAGGACACAGGCACTGAGTATATCAGGGAACTCTGGGTACCAACTCATGTGATTATAAGGGATCAATGTTATCCCCTACTGCAATAAATAATAAGGTAGTTAAAGTCACTGAGGAGTTCTGTGTCTATATAAAGGTAACAAGACACAGGACTGAGTTATACCAGGGAACTCTGGGTTACCACTCAATGTATTTAGTAAGGGATAATGTATCCCCTACTGTAAAGTATAAGGATATTAGAAGTAACCTGAGGAGAGTCTTGTCTCTAAAGTACAAGGACACAGACTGAGTTACTACAGGGGAACTCGGGTACATCATGTATATAAAGGATAATGTATCACCTGCTGTAAATTATAAGGATATAGAAGTCACTGAGGAGTTCTGTGTCTCATATAACAGGTACAAGGACACAAGACGAGTTATACAGGGAACTTGGGGTACCACTCATGTATTGATAAGGGATAATGTATCCCTACGGTAAATTAAAATATTTAGGAAGTCAACGAGGAGTTCTAGTGCCTATATAAAGGTACAAGGCCACAGACGAGTTATACAGGGAACTGGGGTACCACTCATGTATTATAAGGGATAATTTTGTATCCGGCTGTAACTATAAGGATATTAAAGCATGAGGAGTCTGTGTCTATAAAGGTACAAGGACACAGACTGAGTGTATACGGGAAAACTCTGGGTCCACCATGTATTTATAAGGGACAATGATCCCCTACTGTAAATTATAAGGTATTTAGAAGCACTGGCGGAGGTTTTCTTGTCTATATAAAGGAACAGGACACAGACTGAGTTATACAGGGAACTCTGGGGTACTCACTCCATGATTATAAGGGAGTAAGTATCCCCTTACTGTAAATTTAAGGATATTAGAAGTCACTGAGGGTGTTCTGTATCGTAATAATAGACAAGGACACAGACTGAGTTAACAGGGCAACTCTGGGTACTCACTCTATGATTTATAAGGGAAAATGTATCCCCTACTGTAAATTATAAGGATATTAGAAGTCACTGAGGAGTGACTGTCTATATAAAGGTCCAAGGCAACAGACTGAGTTATAAAGGAACTCTGGGTACACTCATTGTATTAAAGGATAAGTACTCCCTACTGTAATTATAAGGATATTAGAAGTCACCTGAGGGTTCTGTGTCTATATAAAGGTACAAGGGACACAGACTGAGTTATACGGAACTCTGGGTACACTCATGGCTATAAGGGATATGTATCCCCTTACTGTAATATATAAGGATATTAGAGTCCACGATGAGTTCTGTGACTATATAAAGGTGACAAGGACACAGACTGAGTTATTACAGGGAACTCTGGGTACCACTCAGGTAGTATAAGGAAAGTTCCCCTATGTTAAATTATCAGGATATCTAGAAGTCAACTGAGGGTTCTGTGTCGCTATAAAAGGATACAAGGACACAGATGAGTTATTACAGGGAACTCTGGGTACCACATCATGTATATAAGGGATAATGTATCCCCTACTGTAAATTATAAGGATAGTAGAAGGTCACTGAGAGTTCTGTTTAATAAGGTACCAAGGACACAAGACGAGGTTATACAGGGAAACTCTGGGTACCACTCATGTATATAAGGGATAATGTATCCCTACTGTAAATTATAAGGGATATTAGAAGTCAGTGAGGAGTTTTCTGTGTCAATATATAAGTTACAAGGACCGACAGACTGAGTTATAAGGGAAACTCTGGGTACCCATCATGATTATAAGGATTAATGTATCCCCTACTGTAAATTATAATGGATATTAGAAGTCACCGGGAGTTCTGTGTCTATTAAAGGTACAAGTGACACAGGACTGAGTTATACAGGGAACTATGGGCTACCACCTAAGTATTATAAGGAATGTACACAACCACAACACCCCCCCCCACCCCCCCCCCCACCCCCCACCACCCCCACCTACTGTAAATTATAAGGATATTAGGAAGTCACTGAGGAGTTCTGGTCTATATAAGGTACAAGACACAGACTGGAGTTATACAGGGAATCTGAGGGTACCAACTCATGTATTATAAGGGACAAGTATCCCTACTGTAAATTATAAGGGAATATTAGAAAGTCACTGGGGTTCTGGTCTATATAAAGGAAAAGGACACGAACTGGTTATACAGGGGAACTCTGGGTATCACTCATGTTATAAGGGACAATGTATCCCTACTGTAAACATAAGGATATTAGAAGTCAGCTGAGGGGTTCTGGTCTATATAAAGGACAAGGACACAGATGAGTTATAACAGGGAATCGCGGAAACTCAGATTATAAGGGACAATGTATCCCTCTCGTAATTAGTAAGGATATGGAAGTCATGAGGAGTTCTGTGGTATATAAAAGGTCAAGGACAAGAGCTGAGGATTACAGGGAACTCTGGGTACCCATAGATTATAAGGGATATGTATCCCTACGGTAAAATATAAGGATATTAGAGGTCATGAGGAGTTCTGTGGTCTATATAAAGTAACAAGGACACAGACGAGTATACAGGATGAACTCTGGTGGTACCACTCATGTATTATAAGGGATAATGTATCACCCTACTGTAAATTTAAGGATATTAGATGTCACTGATGAGTTCTGGACTATATAAAGTACAAGGAACACAGACTGAGTTGTACAGGGAACTCTGGGGTACCACTAGTATTATAAGGGATAATGTACCCTACTGTACAAGTATAGGATATTAGAAGTCACTGAGAAGTTTGTGTCTATATAAAGGTACAAGGACCGACTGAGTTATACAGGGAACTCTGGGTCACCACTCATTATTATAAGGGATAAAAAGTATCCACCTACTGTAAATTAAGGATATTAAAAGTCACTGAGGGTGTCGTGTCTATATAAGGTGACAAGGAACAGGACGAGTATACAGGGAAGCTGGGTAACCACTCATGATTATAAGGGATAATGGATCCCTACTGTAAATTATAAGGATATTAGAAGTCACTGAGGAGTTATGTGATATATAAGGTACAAGGACACAGATGAGTTATTACAGGGAACTGGGGTACACTCATGTATTATGAAGGGATAATGATCCCTTACTGTTAAATTATAAGGATATAGAAGTCACTGAGGAGTTTCGGTGTCTAATAAAGAGTACAAGGACACAGACTGAGTTTACAGGGAATCTGGGTACCAATCAGTTTATAAGGATATGTATCCCCTACGTAAAGTATAAGGATATTAGAAGTCACTGAGTGAGTCTGTGTCCATATAAAGGTTACAAGGACAGCAGACTGAGGGTACACAGGGAAACTCTGGGTACCCACTATGTATTAAAAGGGATAATGTATCCCCCTACTGTACAATATAAGGATATTAGAAGTCACTGAGCAGTTCTTCCACATAAAAGTACCAAGGACACAGACGAGTTATAAGGGAACTCTGGGTACCACCCCATGTATTATAAGGGATAAGTATCCTACTGCTAAATTATAAGGTATAAAGTCACTGAGGAGTTCTGTGTCTAAATACAGGCAAGGACACAGACGAGTTATACAGGGAAACGTTGGGTACCACCCATGTATTATAAGGGAATTTTCCGCTACTGTTAAATTATAAGGATATTAGAAGTCCTGAGGAGTTCCGCGGTCTAGATAAAGGTAACAAGGACACAGATGGAGTTATACAGGGGAACTCTGGTTACCATCATGTATTTATATTGGATAATGTATCCCTACTGTAAATTATAAGTAATTAGAAGTCACTGAGGGAGCTGTGTCTAATAAAGGTACAAGGACACAGACTGAGTATACAGGGAACTCTGGGTAACACTCATGTATTATAAGGGATAATGTATCCCCTTATGTCAATTATAAGGAGCTATTAGAAGTCATGAGGAGTTCTGTGTCTATATAAAGGTACAAGGGACACCGTCTGAGTTATACAGGGAATGGGCTCTGAGGTGGTACCACTCATGTATTATAAGGGATATGTATCCCCGTACTGTAAATATAAGGATTGAAGTCCACTGAGGACGTTCTGTGTCCATATTAAATACAAGGATAACAGGACGGAGTTATACAGGGAAACTCTGGGTACACATCATGTATTATAAGGGATATGTATCCCCTACTGTAATATATAAGGATATAGAAGTCACTGAAGGCGTTCTGTGTCTATAAAGGTACCAAGGACACAATGAGGCTTATACAGGGAAAACTAGTGGGTACATCAGGTATTTTATAAGGGATAATGTATCCCCTACTGTAAATTATAAGGATATAGAAGTCACTGAGGAGTCGGTGTCATATAAAGGGTACAAAGGACAAGATGGGTTATTATACTCATGGTTATAATGGTTTTCCACCCCCTGCACGGACCACAAAGATCACCAGGAACCCCATGAAAACCCCGGTGGACACTGTGGAGAGGAGACTGTGACTGGTGGCGTTTAATGTGATGTCATTGAAAAATGACGTCTGTCCAGAGAATTCCGGGATGTTTCCTACTTTCTGTAACTGTAAGGGGGGGGGGGGCCTCTGGAACGTCCATTCGTTCCTATTATATAAGATGACACATTGAACAATCCCCAGCCACATGGACATAGTACAGGATGGACCCCATGAAACCCTGGGAAAAGAGCAAACTGGGACACAGGTGGGACCCAACCTATAGGAAGACCCAGACTACTGATAGGGAGATGAAGAGTTTGGCCCTAAGTCTGATGGGGCCAGGATTTGCTAAGAATCCTGGGATTGAGGGACCCCAAAACGGGTCTATTATACACGTATAACTGTTGTATCAAAATAGGAAGGACCGTCGCATAGGATACTGACCGCAGTCATGGGTAATAAATATAATAATAATACTGCCACCGCAGTCATGGAGTAAAGTAATAATATAATCCAATAATACTTCACCGCTGCCATGGAGGAAGATTATAATAATAAATACGCCACCGCGGTCATGGAGATAATAAGTATAATAATACCTGCCACCGCTGTCATGAGTAATAATATTAATAATAATACTGCCACCGCTGTCATGGAGTAATCATTATAATTATACTGTCCACCGCTGTCATGGTAGAGTAATAATATAAGATCATACGGAACGCAGTCATGGGTAATAATAAATAATAATACTGTACACCGCTGTCATGGAGTAATAATAAATAATACTGCACCGACTGTTCATGGAGTAATAATATAATAATATAATATGCACCGCTGTCAGGAAGTAGTTAATTAAAATAATAATACTGCACCGCAGTCATGGAAAAGTAATAATTATAAAATACTGCCACCGCTGTCATGGAGTAATAATATAATAATCTGCACCGCTGTCATGAGAGTAAAGTAATAATCTAATAATAATACTGCACCGCTGTCATGGAGTAGGTAATAATATAATAATACTGCAACCGATTTGTCATGGAGTAATCATATAATAAGTAATACTGCACCGACTGTCAGGGAGTAATAATAAATAATCTGCACCGGTCATGGAGTAAATAATATAATAATAATACCGGACCGCAGTCATGGAGTAATAATAGAATTAATAATACTGCACCGCTTGTCATGGAGTAATAATATATAATACTGCACCGCTGTCATGGCGTAATAATATAATAATAATATGCACCGCTGTCATGCAGTAGTAATAAAATAATATACTGCACGCTGTCATGGAGTAATAATATAATAATAATACCTCACCGCTGTCATGGAGTAATAATATAATAATACTGCCACCGCTGTTCATGGAGTAATAATATAATAATAATACGGACGCTGTCATGGAGTAATTTAAAATAACTAAATGCACCGCAGTCATGGAGTAATAATATAATAAAATATGCACCGCGTCATGTAGAGTATAATATAATAATAATACGCACCGCTGTCAGGGAGTAATATAAAAATACTGCCACGCTGTCATGGAGTTAATAATATAATACTAAACTGCACCGCGTCATGGAGTATAATATAATAATAATTACTGCACCGCTGTCATGGGAGTAATAATATAATAATTATGCACCGCTGTCATGGAGTTAATAGTAATAATATAATAATAATACAGGACGAGTTCATGGAGAGTAATAATATAATAATAATACCGACCGCCAGTCAGGAAGTAAAAGTAATAATATAGAATAATACCGCACCGGAGTCATGAGTAAAATATAATAATAATACTGCACCGCTGTCATGGAGTAATAATATAATTAATATAACACGAGTTGTCATGGAGTAATAATATAATAATAATACGGACTGCCGTCATGGAGTAAATAATATAATAATACTACTGACCACATCATGGAAAGTAATAATATAATAATAATACTGCACCGCATGTCAGGGAGTAATAATATAATAATCTGCACCGCTGTCATGGTAAAGTAATAATATATAATAATACCGGACTGCAGTCATGGGAGTAATATATAATATAATACCGGACCGCAGTCATGGAGTAATAATAATATATAATAATACCGCACCGCAGTCATGGAGTAAAATATAATAATTAATACTGCACCCTGTCGGAGTAATAATAAATATACTGACACCGCTGTCATGGAGTAGATAATAGAAATAATAATACCGGACTGCAGTCATGGAGTAATAATATAATAAATCATACCGGACAGCAGTCAGGGAGTAATAAATAATAATAATACTGCACCGCAGTCTGAGTAATAAATAATAATAATTAGCACCGCAGTCAGGAGTAATGAGGAATAGTAAATAATATAATAATAATTGCCCCGCTTCTTGTCAGGAGTAATAATATAATAAATAATACCGGGCAGCAGTCATGCAGTAATTCTTGAGTAATTACTATAAATAATAATTACCGGACTGCAGTCATGGAAGTTAGTAAATAATATAATAATCAATACCGGACCGCGTCATGAGTTAATAATATAATAATACTACCGGCCCGCCCAGTATGGATTATATTATAGTTTTAATTAATGTGATGATACTGTAACACCGTCATGGTTCATGGTTTGTTTGTAATATATAATAATACTTGCACGCTGTTCGTGTGTTTTTTTTTTTTATAAGAATTAATACCGGACCTTGCATGCATGGAGTAATATCTTATAATACTGCACCGCAGCAGGTATAAATAAATAATTATACTGCGTACCGCAGTCGTGGAGTTAATAATATTAATAATAATACTGCACCGCAGTCATGGGAGCAAATATATAATAATAATACTGCCACCGCGGTCGTGGAGTGTAATAATATAATAAAATACCTGCACGCAGTAATGGAGTAATAAATAATAATGCTGCACCTGCTGTCATGGAGTAATAATATAATAATAATACTGGCACTGGTCCTGGAGTAATAATATCATATATATACTGCACCGGCCAGTCAGGGAGTAATAAGATAATAAATACTGCACCGCAGTCGTGGAGTCTAATATAATAATAATACTGCCCACCGCAGTCATGGAGTTAATAAAGTATAATAAATAATAATACTGCACCGCTGTCGGAGTAATAATACAATACTAATACTGGCCCCGCTGTCACTGAGTAAGAATATAATAATAATCTTTGACACCGCGGCATGGAGTAATAATATAATAATAATACTGCACTTGCTGTCGTGTTGTCGTAATAATATAATAACAATACTGCACGTGTCATGGAGTAATTTATATTAATAATAATACTTGCACCGCGGTCGTGGAGAAGTAAAATTATAATCATAATACGCACCGCTGTCAATGTGGAGTGAAAGATAATAATAATACCGCACCGCTGTCATGGAGTAATAATATAATTAATAATATGCACCGCTTGTCAGGAGTAATAATATAATAATATACTGCACCGCTGTCTTGAGTGATAATATAATAATAATACCGCACGCTGCATGGAGTAATAATTATAAAATAATACTGCACCGCGTCATGGAGTAATAATATATAATAATACTCACCGCTCTGTCATGGAGTAAAGGGTTAATAATATACTATAGACTGCACCGCGGTATGGAGTAATAATCTATAATAATAATACGCACCGCTGTCATGGAGAATTAATATAATAATAAAAAGGACCGCAGCATGGAAATAATATAATAATAATTAATACGCACCGCTGTCATGGAGTAATGATTTAATAAGAATACTGAACCGCGGTCGGAGTAATAGTTATAATAATACTGGAACCACGCGGAATGGAAGTAAAGTAAAGTAGAATATCATAATATACTGCACCGCTGTCTGGAGTAAATAAGTATTAATACTAATACTGCACCGCAGTCTGGAGTAATAATATAATAATGCTGCCACCGCTTTCATGGAGGAATAATATAATAATAATAATGCACGCTGTCATGGAGTAATAATATTAATAATAATAAAGCCACCACAGGCATGGAGTAATAAGTAATAATATAATAATAATAATGCCACCGCGGTCATGGGAGTAATAATATAATAATAATCACTGCACGCGGCATGGAGTAAATAATAATAATAATTAGAGAACCGAAGTCATGGAGTAATCATATAATAAGATAATAATACCGCCACCGCAGTCATGGAGGATAAATAATAATAATGCCACTGAAAAGCGGTTCATGGAGTAATAATATAATATAATAATACTGCACCATGTCATGGAGTAATAATATAATATTAAACCGGACCGCAGTCATGGAGTAATAATATAATAATAATACCGGACCGCAGTCATGGAGTAATAATATAATAATAATACTGCACTACTGTCGTGGAGTGATAATATAATAATAATACTGTACCGCTGTCATGGAGTAATGATATAATAATAAGACTGCACCGCGGTCATGGAGTAGTAAATAATATAATAATAATACTGCACCGCTGCAGGGAGTAATCATAAATAATCATTTTTAAAGCACGCAGTCATGGAAGTAATTAATTATAATAATAATACCGCACCGTGTCACGGAGTAATAATATAATAATAATACTGAACCGCGGTCATGGAGTAAAATATAATAAAAATAATGCAACACGGATCATGGAAGTAATAAGTATAATAATCATACTGCACTGCTGTCATGGAGTAATATATAATAATAATAGCACCGCAGTTTCATGGAGAGTAATAATATAATAAGGCTGCACCGCTTCATAGAGTAAGTTAAATATAATAATAATAAAGCCCGCAGTCATGGACGTAATAATATTAATAATAAACCGCACGCAGTCATGGAGTATAATTAATATAAATTACGAAACACCGCGGTCATGAGGGTAATAATATAATAATTAATACGGCACCACTGTCAGGAGTAATAATATAATAATAATACGGCACTGCTGTCATGGAAGTAATAATTAATCATAATACTGCAACCCGGCATGGAGTAATAAATAATAATAATTACTGCCACCGCAGTCATGGAGTGATAGATAATAATAATACTGCACTGCTGTCATGTGATAATAATATAATAAAACAATGCAGCGGGTCATGGGAGAGTAATAATATAATAATAATACTGCCCCGCTGTATGGAGTAATAATATAAGAATAATATACTGGCACACCACTGTCATGGAGTGACAATATAATAATAATTCTGCACCGCTGTCATGGAGTAATAATAGAATAATCATACTGCACCGATGTCATGGAGTAATAAGATTAATAATAAACTGCAACGCTTAATGGAGTGATAATATAATAATAATACCGCACGCTGGTCATGGAGTACTAAGATATAATACTGCACCGGTGTCTATGGGCGTAAGTTAATTGTATAATAATATTTATTTGGTAATGTTATCTATAGTCGGTCTTTGTCATTTTGTGTTGTATTGTTTTGTGAAATAGTAATCAATATAATAAATATTTATTAACCGCTGTCATGCGTAGTATAGTAATTAATATAATAATAATACTGCACCGCATCCAGGAGTGAGAATATAATAATAATACTTGTCCTACTGCTTAGTCATGGTAGTAATAATTTTTATTTAATAATAATACTGCACCTTTTTTACTGTCATGGCTGTGATAATGTAAGAATAATACTGCCACCGTTTGTCATGTCGTAATAGTAATTAATATAATATAATACTGCACCGCTGTCATGGTTAGTAAAATTAATAATATTGCACCGCTGTCATGGAGTAATAATATAATAATAATAGCGAATATTAACAGTATTACTGTTTTACGCTGCAATTGGAAAATATCGTCCATATATTATGTTAACGATCATCACAAGCTTTATATTCCATACCGCGGGTTTATAAATACGGCACTACGTAAAACCTATGACCTGCCGGGTGGCAGTGATTGGGGCACATAAAAACACTAACGTCCCCAGGTAAGTTAGAGGTGGGTGTGTGATAGGTTAATAACCCTGGTACATGGTGAAGATTAGCTCGCCGGGCAAATATATGGAGTAAAAGTCGCACTAACCAGTTCGCTACCGGTTAGAGCGACGTTCAATTAATATTAGTGTCGGATGTGCGGGTTACGCGATTCAATAGCTTTTAGTGCAGGATTTTAACGCTAGCAAATAGCATCTCTTACCGGGATTTACCCAGATTCGCAAATGCAATATTGAATAGCGAAATGAACATTTACCCAGAGCGATAGCGGCTCTGGGTAAATGAGACTGGTGGACTATACAAGGAGGGCGAAACGCACCGTCTGATCTATATCGTATCACTCTGGATATTTCATTGGTGATTTACAATTTCACCACATTTATAAGGTAAAAGGGGCGAGATAGCGGAAAAATCAACTGTATCGACATTAACCAATAAAGTAAAATACGTTATCTAGAATTCCACGCGATAGAGGAAAAATATCAACTGTATCGCTACAGTAAAAAAAAGTAACTCCGTTTTATGTAGAATTCCACGCGATAGAGGGAAAAATGTAAACTGATATCACCGAACAATAAAAGTAACATACGTTAGCGTTAGAATTCCACGCGGGGTAGAGGAAAATATAAAATGTATAGTACAGTAACAAGTTAAAAGTAGTAACAGACATATCGTAGAATTCCACGCGACTAGAGAAAATATTAACTGTATCGTACATTAACAATTAAAGTAGTAAGTAATTCAGACCAATTATCGTAGAAGTCCACGCGGGAGAGGAAATGGTAGAGAAAATATAAACTGTAGCTCATTAACAATAAAAAGTAACAGACGTTATCGTAGATTCCACGCGGTTTTTTTTTTTTTGGAGAGGTAGAATTAGTTCTTTATACCCTGTTTGATTTGTACTTTTTTTATTAACAATGTATATAGATTTCATGACGTTATCGTAGATATTCCATTCGCGTGTTGGTGGGTAGTATGGTAAAATGATAATTTATCTTTTGTATTGTGCTCGTTTTTAGTACATTCCAATTAATATGTTATACAGACGGTTATCGTTAGTTTTAATGTTTCCAGCGGTTTCTGATTGTTGTATAATATTGATAATTTACTGTTATTGTCTGTTGTACATTTAACATTCTTTATAAGTTCCCAGACGTTATTGTCGTATGTTTAATTTTACACCTTTGTTTGTGTATTGTTAGTTGAATTTTTTTTTATAAATTATGTTATATCTCGGTTGTATCTGTTATCTTTTTTGTTTTTTTTTTTCTTTTTTTTTTTTTTTTTAATTAACAATAAGTAACATATTATCTAGATAAGAATTCCACGCGGTAGGTAGAGGAAAAGGAAAAATATAAACTGTATCGTACATTTCAACAATAAAGTAACAGGACTTATCGAGAATTCCACGCGGGGGGGTGGTTTTTAGGGTTTGGTTTTTTGGGTGGGGTTAGTGGGGTAGAGGAAAATATTAAACTGTATGTACATTAACAATAAGTAAAAGGACGTTATCGTAGAATCAACGCGGTTAGAGGAAAGGAAAATTGTGATTTAAATGTATCGGACATTAACAATAAGTAACAGCGTATAGTTAGAATTCCCAAGCCGGGGGTTTTAGAGGAAAATATAAACTGTACGTACATTAACAATAAAGTAACATACGTTATCGTAGAATTCCACGCGATAGAGGAAAATATAAACTGTATCGTACATTAACAATAAAGTAACATACGTTATCGTAGAATTCCACGCGATAGAGGAAAATATAGACAGTATCGTACATGACGACTTTATAGTAAAATAACGTACGTTATTATGTTTGTGCGCTTATCTAAAAGGGTTAATGAGGGTATTGTGAGCTGAAATAGTTAATGGGGGATTAGACTGGGGTAACGTCAGAGATGGGCCTCCAAGGACCCCCGTCGTTCTGTCTCCACGTGGCTATGGGAATCTCATTCCTACCACTGGCTATGGGACGCTCTCTCTGGTCTGATTGACAGCGCTTTGTTTCCGGTTGGTCACCGTGACATTTACTATGACACTTGTGTTGAATGTTGGATTACTTTCCCTTTACTCTCTTTGACATATGAATATGGAGGGGAAGCCTTTAGCCCTCAGCATAGGAAATGATCTTGGGAGGTTTAAAATAAGGAAAGGTATTGGTGAACTAACATGCGCTATTACCCAATATAACCCCAGTCCTTATAGAGAGTCTCATATCTGACCAACCAAGTGGCCTCTCCTTCCCTAAACACAGGATTTCTCCTGACCCACCAAACTTAAATGAGATCATTGCCTGCGCATGCGTCAAGGAGCCCATTGGGGGCGCCAGATCACCCACCTGATCAGCAGGGTCCATACAAATGTTCCTATAACCCATTCACCTGCTGATCACCCAGTGGCCTACACAGGGGACTCATTTGCGGGTAATCCAGGGTTCATTCTACATAACATGATCAGTACAGACACGTGTGATCCGACCATCCCATGTAGAATTTAGACACTCATATTACAATTCAAGGCCACGGTGTGGTCTGTGGCCACCGTAACATTGTACGGACTTCCTGAGCACTATAGGAAATCACCGATAGGGTTTGTATGTAGGTATGTTTTGTTAATAGGAAACAACAGCACAACCCTATGTGATCAGAGGCAGTTACCCGCCCCTAATTACAGACAGTCAATCAGCAGGATAATATAAACCGAACTTCCCTTAATTCCTGAAGTGAAGGAAAACCAAATCGGATATTCATTGATTAGGTTATTGGAGTCTGTTTTGTTTTGTAGTACAGTAAGTCTACCTCCAGCCCTGTTGTCCGCAGTTTATTATGGAAAGTGACAGACATACTTACAGATCGATTTATCTAGGGGGTCTGTGTCCCACCTTGCAACATCAGCATCTACGGGGCCGGAACCCGGAAAGTCGGGGCCCCCAGGGTTCTGTACTGGCGGCCGCTTACTGTGTAATCTGTTTATAAATGACTTAGAAGGGGGAATGAGAGCAAGGTTATCTGTGTTTGCTGATGGGACACTTAAACCGATGCAGAGAGCTTGAACTTCCAATGATGGGAGGCAAGTTTTGCTGCAAGTGACATAGATAGATTTCACAATGGGCCAGCAGATGGCAGATGGGATTCAATAGATCAATGGAAGGTGATGGATTGGGTTTTAATAATCCCTTGCCCCTAACCATACAATAACTTCTGTGTTAAGTGCATCTGGAAATGGAAACAGATTGGGGGGTTCTGTAGATAAGACTTCGCTGTTAGGCAAGCAGGCCAGGGGTAGCAACAGCAGGAGCTAGCAAGCAAGATATTGTATTGTATAAAGAGGGGGATGGAATCAAGAGAGAAAATATATTATTCTCCCTCTTTACAAGGCACTGGTAAGGCCTCATTTGGAATATGCGGTTTTTTGCAGTTTTGGAATCCCATATACAAAAAGGGACATCTTTGGAAATGGAAGCAGTTCAGAGAAGGGCAACTAAATTAATCATAGGGGAAGGAGGGTCTTGAAAATGCAGGCAGATTATTGACAAAGTTATAAACAATTCATAAAGGGAATGGAGGGGCTGACTAGCAGGCAGATTAGACAAGTTACAACTAAAATAATAAGGGGATGGAGGGGCTTGGACTATGCCGGCATTGATTAGACAGTTACAACTTAAAATATTAAGGGAATGGAGGGGGCTTGACTATTACAGGCAGATTTAGACAAGTTACAATAATTAATTGAGGGGGGATGGAGGGGCTTGACATGCAGGCAGATTGAGACAAGTTATTAAGCTAAATTAATAAGGGGAATGGAGGTTTTTTGGGGACTTGACTATACAGGCAGATTGACAAGTATAACTAAATTAATAAGGGGAATGGAGGGGCTTGGACTATGCAGGCTTATGCAACTTCCAATACTAGTTACTATTGAACGGTTTATACCGACATTATGGTAGGGGTTAAAGTTGGACTAGGAGATGGATGTATGTCTTTATACAACCTCCAAATACTATGTTACTATGTACTGTTATACAGACATTATGGGTTTAGGGTATAAGGTCGGACGAGGGACGGACTATGTCTTTATACAAACCTCCAATACTAGGTTACTATTGAAAGTATACAGACATTATGGGTATAGGCGTATAAAAGGTTGGGACTAGATGGGACGTATGTCTTTATACAACCTCCAATTCCTATTGTTACTAGTGTAACTGTTATAACAGACTATGGGTTAGGGTAATAAAGGTTGGACTGATGGACGTATGTCTTTATACAAACTCCAAACTAGGTACTAGGAAACTGTTATACAGAATTATGGTAGGGTATAAAGGTTTTGACTAGATGGGAGTTATGTCGTTGATACAACTTCCAATACTAGTTCTATGTAACTGTTATAAGACATTGGGGTAGGGTATAAAGGTGGACTAGAGGGACGTATGTCTGTATACAACCTCCAATACTACTATGTAACTGTTTTTATACAGATATTATGGGTAGGGGATAAGGTTGGACTTGACGGACGGTATGTCTTTATACAACCTACAATACTATGTTACTATGTAACTGTTATACAGACATTATGGGTGAGGTATAAAGGTTGGACTAGATGGACGTATGGTCTGTATACACCTCAATACTATGTACTAGTAACTGTTTTTATTATACAGGACATTATGGGTAGGGTTATAAAGGTCTGAGACTAGATGGACGTATGTCTTTATACAACCTCCAATACTATGTTTAATATGTAACTGTATACAGACATTATGGGTGGTATAAAGGTGGTTGGACTGATGGACCTATGGTCTTTATACAACCCTCCAATACTGTGTTTACTATGTAACTGTTTATACAAGACATATGGGTAGGAGGGTATAAAGGTTGGACTAATGGACGTATGTTTTTATACAAACCTCCAAACTATGTTACTATTGTAACTGTTATACAGACATTATGGGTAGGTATAAAGGGTGGGACTAGATGGACGTAGTCTTATACACCTCCAATACAGTTAATAATGTAACGGTTTTTATACAGACATTAGGGGGGTAGGGTATAAAGTTTGGACTAGATGGAACGTTATGTCTTTATACAACTCCAATACAGTTACATATATACTGTTTATACAGACATTATGGGTAGGGTATAAAGGTGGACTGAGATGGACGTATTGTCTTTGATAAAACCTCCATACTATGGTACTATGTAACTGTATACAGGACATTATGGGTAGGGTAATAAAGGTTGGACCTAGATCGGACGTGTTGTGTTTTGTTCTTTATACAAACCTCCAATACTATGTTATATGTAACTGTATACAGGACATTATGGGGAGGGTATAAAGTTGGACTAGATGGATGTATCTTTATACAACCTCCAATATATTACTAGTAAAACTGTTATACGACTTAGGGGTGGGTTATAAAGGTTGGACTAGATGGAAGTATGGTCTTTATACAACTCAATACCTATGTTACTATGTAAATTATACAGAATTATGGGTAGGGTATAAGGTCGGACTAGACGGACTAGTCTTATACACCTCCAATACTATGTACTCTGTAACTGTTATACAGACATTATGGGTAGGGTATAAAGGTTGCATTAGAGACATGGTCTTATACAACCTCCAATTATCGATTTATTATTATTATTATTATTATCAATTTATTATTATTATTATTATTATTATCAATCTATTGTATTAATATGGATTTTTTATTATTATTATCAATATAGATTTATTATTATTATAAGTATTATAAGTATTATTATTGATTATTATTATATTGTTATTATTATTATTATCGATTTATTATTATTATTATTAAAACTTGATTTAGTAATTTATTATTATTATTATCATTATCGATGTATGATTATATTATTATTATCAATTTATTATTATTAATATGGATTTATTATACCATTATTATTATATTATGGAAGTTATTATTGTTATTATTATTGATTTAGGAGATGATTAGTAGGGAGGAGTACTGTGTGAAGGAGGAGGGAGGGAGTAGTAGGTGTTGGTATGAGGTATTGGAGGGGGAGGAGGAGGAGTGGAGGAGGACTAGGGGGAGGAGGAGGGAGGAGGAGGTAGGAGGAGGGGAGGAGTGTAGAGGAGGGGGGAGGAGGGGGTGAGAGGGAGGGGGGGAGGAGGAGTATTAGAAGGAGATTAGGGAGTGAGGATGAGGATGAGTGAGTAAGAGGAGGCGAGCCAGGAGGAGGAGGAGGAGGAGGAGGGAGGGACGAGGAGGTAGGAGTATGGAGGGAGGGGGGGAGAAGGAGGAAGAAGAAGAGGAGGGATGGAGGGGGGGGGAGGGGAGGAGGAGGAGGAGGGATGAAGGGTAGGAGGGGTAGGAGCAAGAGGAGGGAGGAGGAGGAGGAGGAGGAGAGGAGGAGGAGAGGGAGGAAGGGAGGAGGAGGAGGTAGGGAGAGGAGGGGGGAGGAGGAGGAGGAGGGAGGGGGGAAGAGGAGGGGGGGGGGAGGAGGAGGAGAAGGGGGATGTAGGAGGGGAGAGAGGAGGAGGGAGGAGGAGGATAATTAGTGGGAGGAGGATGAGTAGGGAGGGAGTGGAGGAGTAGGAGGAGGGAGTAGGGGGATGGTGATGGAGGGAGGGGAGGAGGGGGAGGAGGAGGAGGAGGAGGAGGAAGTGACGAGGATGGGAGAGGAGGGAGGTACTAGGGATGGTATGGAGTTCTAGGGGGAGAGGAGGGAGGGAGGAGGGAGGGGGGGAGGAGGAGGAGGAGGATATGATGATGGTGACTAGGAGCGAGTATAATTAGTATATGCGAGTATGTTGGGTGATGATGTTAGAGTTAGAGTAGGATGAGGAGGAGGAGGAGGAGGATGAGAGGGGGGAGGGAGGAGGGAGAAAGAGTGAGGTAGTGAGAGGAGGAGGATTGAGGAGGAAGGAGGAGGGGGATGAGGAGGAGGAGGGAGGGAGGAGGAGGATGATGGAATGTAGGAGAGGATGAGGGTGTAGGAGAGGAGGAGGGAGTGGGGGAGGAGGAGGGAGGGGGGCAGGATGAGGAGGGTGGGAGGAGAGAAGGTAGGAGGCTTAGTAGTATGTAGGAGGGCGGGGGTAGGAGGAGGAGGAGTATTTTGTACTATATGGATTTATTATTCTATTTTAGAATTATATTAGCACGTGTTATTATGAATAAATAAAATAATGCGTCTCCCATCGATGGGACATGTGTGAACCTTTAACCACATGTATGTAATTTCGTGACACATGGACAACCCTATATCCCCAATTTGACTTGTGATCATTTCCCACCACTGACCACTGTCTAGCACCGACCCCCGCCCCTCCGCTCACCAGCCCCTCCCCCTTCTTGCCCTGGCCCCCTCCCCTTACTCCGCCTCTCCCTCCCTGACCCCGCCCCACCCAGGAACCCGCCCCTCCCCCTGCAATTCTGGTGGATTCCTTGGGAGTGGAGTCTCAGTCTGTCCGGATCCTGCGGGAAAGTTCACCGGGAGAAACGACCTGCACCGACCCCCCCCGCTTCCGCACCCTGCTCTGCGCTCCCCGGACAAACTCGGATACTGACCCAGCGCTACCAGCAGGCGGTCTGTGTGGGGGCCCCTGAGAGGCCCCAGGATGGTCCGGAGACTTTGGGGACCCTCGGGTCCCCTTTCTTGCTGCTCTCTTCACTGCGCTTCCTTCCCCAGGTAAGGCACTTTATTACCCCTATGGGGAAAATAATCTATAACCCCAGGGACACTTCCCTGCCCCAGCGGTATCTATATCCCCGGGACACTTACTCTACCTGCCCCTATAGCTGTGCTCTATAACCCCAGGGACACTTACCTCTTACCGGCCCCTAGCCGGTACTCTATATACCCCCAGGGACCACTTACCTCTACCTGCCCCTACTGTACTCTATATACCCCAGGACACTTACCTCTACCTGCCCCTTAGCTGTACTTATATACCCCAGGGACACTTAACTTATACCGCCCCTAGCTGTACTCTATATACCCCAGGGACACTTACTCTACCAGCCCCCCTAGCTAGTTGTACTCTATAACACCAGGGACACTTACCTATACCTTGCCCCTAGCTGATGCTCTACTACCCCAGGGACCACTTACCTCACCAGCCCCTGAGCGGTACTCTATATACCCAGGGACACTTACCTCTACCTGGCCCCCTAGCTTGCGTCTTATAACCCCAGGGACACTTAACTCTACCTGCCCTAGCTGTGCCTATATACCCCAGGGCAGTACTCTACCTGCCCCTAGCTGTGCCTATTATAACCCCAGGGACACTTACCATACAGGCCCCTTAGCTTGTACTCTAATACCCCCAGGGAAACTTACTCTACCTTACCCATAGCTGGGTAATCAGATACCCCAGGGACCACTTACCTCTACCGCCCCTAGCTGTGACTCTATATACCCCAAGGACACTTACCTCTACCTGCCCCTAGCTGTGCTCGATATACCCAGGGACACTGACCTCTACATGCCCCTAGCTGTACTTATCTACCCCAGGGAAACTTACCTATACCTTCCTCCCCCTAGCCTGTACTATATATTTACCCCAGGGGACACTACTAACCTGCCTAGCTGTGCTCTATATACCCCAGCGACACTTACATGACATGGGGGCCCCGATCTGTTACTTATATACCCAGGGAAATTACCTCTACCTTCCCAGAGCTGTACTCTATATACCCCAGGGCACTTACCTATACCTGCCCCTAGCTGTGCCTCTATATACCCCAGGGACCCATTACCTCTTACCTGCCCCTGCTGTGCTCTATATACCCCAGGGACACTTACCTTTACATGACCCTTAGCTGGACTCTATTATACCCCAGGGAAACTACCTCTACCTTCCACTAGCGGTGTGCTCTATAACCACAGGGACACTTACCTCTACCTGCCCCTAGCGTGCTTTTTTCTATATACCCCAGGAACTTACCTCTACCTGCCCATAGCTGTGCTCTTCGGATATACCCCAGGGACACGTAGTTCTACCGCCCCTAGCGGTGCTCTATATACCCAGGACACTACCTCTACTGCCCCTAGCTGTACTTCTATATACCCCAGGGACACTTACCTCTACCTGCCCCTAGCTGTGCTATATACCCAAGGGACACTTACTCTACCTGCCCCTAAGTGTGCTATATGACCCCGGGGACATTGTTCTACCTGCCCCTAGCTGTGCTCTATATACCACAGGGACACTTACCTTCTACCTTCCCCTAGCTGTACTCCTTATACCCGGGACACTTACCTCTACATTCCCAGCTGTGTATACTCTATATACCCCAGGGACACTTACTCTACCTGTCCCCCTAGCTGTACTCTATAACTCCAGGGGACACTTACCTCTACCTGCCCTAGTGTACATGATAACCCCAGGGGACCACTTACATCTACCTGCCCCTTTGCTTCACGAATATACC
The DNA here is from genome assembly GCA_019447015.1 of Hymenochirus boettgeri. NCBI lineage: Eukaryota > Metazoa > Chordata > Amphibia > Anura > Pipidae > Hymenochirus > Hymenochirus boettgeri. The sequence goes on along the minus strand of JAACNH010000435.1, from coordinate 65,674 downwards.
CCAGGGGTATCCCTGTATCGCCTCCATTAAAGTAAAGCACCCTTTGTTGGTACATTTACAAACACAATCCTACAACAGGTACCTGCCCGAGTGCCCTGATACGTACCCCACCCTCATTGGGTACAGTTGTGAGACCCCCACTGGACAGTGCTTTTCCTGGAAAAAAAACCAGGTGGGTAGATGTCAGCTCTGTGCTGGTTTTGTTGATTGGACATGGTAAGTACAGGGTGGTTCTGGTGTGGCCCTAACAGCGGCTGGGAGGGGGTCTTCTGGTTCTTTCTATTTTCTCTCCCTGGGGCCATGGTGACAGGACAGGGCCTCTTGCCATGGCTTCCCATTATAAATAGACAGTGGTTGCTATAAAGGGAGAAGATGGCTCCAGGTTGACATTTTTTCTTCCTGACTCTCGGCTTCCTCACTGGGATACTGGTCCTTTACTCTGGTTAGTTATTTAGGGTGGATATAGAAGAATCAACTGGGGGTCCTCGGATACCACCTTTAAGGGGGATTAGGGGCAGACCCCCAGTGATATGACCGCCAAATTAATACAGAGCCTGGACTTTCGAATATTATATATTTATACTAGTAAATATTTGTAATATTGATAAATACGAGCCAATTATTACTGTAATATAATAATAATCATCTAGTAATGAGTAATGATATTATAGTTATTAAATAATAATACTACTCAATAATATAGTAATATAATATACTAGTAATAATATTGTAAATGAAAATACTGGCATTATCCTTAATATAATAATAATAATCTAGTAATGATATAGTATATAACAATAATAATACTACAATTATAGTATATATTAATTAGTACTTAGTAATAATATTGTAATTATGATTAAAATACTGGCAATTATACCTGTAATAAATTATAATAATCTAGTAATGATAAGTTATATAACAATAATAATACTACTATAAATAGTAATATAATATACTATAATTAATATTGTTAATATGATAAAATACTGGCAATATACTGTAATATTACTAATAATCTAGTATGATATGTTATAAACAATAATAATACTATATAGTAATATATATACTAGTAATAAGTGGTAAGATGATAACATACTGGCAATTATACTTGGTAATATAATAATAATAATCTAGAATGATTAGTTTTATAACAAGATAATACGACTAAGAATAGAGGAAGAGAATAGACGAGGAATAATATTGTAATAGGAAAAATCGGTGCAATTTATACGGTAATAGAATAATAAATAATCTAGTAATGATATAGGGATAGAACAAAATTAATACTAATAGAGTAAGATCATATACTAGTTAAGAATATTGTAATATGATACAATACTAGTAAGTATACGGAAAATAAGAATTGATGATAATAATTAATAATAATCTGGGAAGATAATGAGAGGAGAACAAAGAAGAAGAGGACGAGGAAGAATAGAGTTGAATACTAAGAGTACTAGGTAATAAGATTGTTATGATTAAAATACGGGCAATTAGACTGGATAGAAGTAAGTAAGCGAAGGAAGGAGAGAGGAGAGAACAAGGAAGAAAGACCGAAGAAGAAGAATATGATAGGTAGGAAGAGACGTGGGAAGTAAGAGTGGGGAAGAGGAGGAGAAAAGACTGGCAAGGAGACGGGACGAGAAGAAGAAGAAGCGCGGGAAGGAGGGGGAGGAGGGAGATAACAAAAGAAGAATACTACTAATTTACATATAGAAAAATAAAGACTAGCCTAATAATATTGTAATATGATAAAATTACTAGCAATTATAATGTAAAGTGGAAGTAATAATATCTAGTAATGATAGAGGAATAACCAAATAATAATAATAATATAGTTAATATAATAGAATAGTAATAATATGGGAAGAGGATAAAATACTTCAGTTTAACTTATTACGGTAAATATAATATGATGAGATTGAATAATAATAATTGGTGAAGTACATATAGGTAGATAAACATCATAAAAGAAGAGAGTAAGAGAAGATATGAGTAAGACAGTATTGAAGAGGAGCAGGAATAATGGTACATAATATATAGTATTTAAAATTGTAATATTATAATATGAATGTAATATAACAATATACTAGTAATACTAATGATAGTACCGTAATAAGAATAAGGTATTTTAACAATTAAATAATAGTAAAATAATTGCATATATTGATAACTAGTAGTAATAATAAATACAGTTTTTCTGTCTCGGCTGTTTGTAAGCTCTTTGGGTCAGGGCCACATTAATTATTGAGGCGTTCATTCTAAAGGGTTCTGCCTTTCCCTGTTAATAAGGATTGTCGGGTTCTGTCTACGCTAATGGAAGCTTTCTATAGACCGGATCGACTGCCATGCTGGCACAGTGGTGCTGCTGCCTACTGATCAGGGTATTGAGACGGGAGACATGTGTAAAGTTGATTGAGTTGGATTCCCTCTGGGGTTTTTCCTATCCAGGGTTTTTATCTCTACAGCGGAGCCATGTTGTGACTAGGGACCCAGCACCTATTACCGGGCTACCTGGGAACCCCGATGGGCTACTAAACCTCTATAATAATCCAGATTATACAGTTGTTGATGAACAGTTTGTGTTTAATTTGCGGGAGGAATTGGGAATTGAGTTCGGTCAGGGGCCACGGCCCACAGAGGGTCTTCCAGGGTCCACCCTGACCGGACAGCGTGAAAATATTGTTTGACAGAGAATGTGGACCTTTGAGAAGGAGGATTAGGTGTAAAATTCGACAAGTCAATAAGAACAAGTCGTTTCACTTACAGTAATGCACTAGACCAATACAAGGCTTAGTACTGATTGCTGTCGCCCCCATTACTGCATCCGAAATCCCCATTGTTCTTATCTTGTGAAGGTCTTCTACTTGGCCAACCAAGGGTAATTCCTCAGGGTAACTGGAAGGTCTATATGTAACCCCCCCAAAACCCATCCGTGGACGGGGGATGACAGAGCTGGAACAGACTGTTATACTGTTGTGTACACAGCATTTCCATGTCTGCCTGTTGTTGTGGGAGCTGCCCTTTGTTTCCCACATGCTCACATTTATCTTGCTATTGATACTAATATTACTAGAAAATCTTTTTGTGGGTTGAATGGATGGGGGCACCAAAACTAGGCAAACAATTATGGCAGCTTCCCACCCATATGTAATAAATATACAGAGAGGGAATGTCGATACACAAATAATCTATACCCTCAGACTGTCACTGTTAAGGGAACAACTAGGCAGCTCCCACCCTATGTAGAATATCTCTCTTATACAACAGAAGGAATTCTGTACACACAATAGCTATAACCCTTCATACTCGTACTGTCTAAGGGAAACAATATGGCAGCCTTCCACCCCATATGTATAACTATACAGAGAAGGAATGTTAGGTAAACACAATTCAAGCTATACCTTCATACTTTCCTTGTACTCCTCTCATGGAAAACACTTATGGACGCTCCAACCCATATGTATATTAAATATACAGAGAAAGGAGAGGTTCTGTACATACAATATAGGCCTAGAACCCCCTCATTACTGTACTTGTTTCTAAAGGAAACAAATATGGCAGCTCTCCACACATATGTTATAAAATATACAGAGAAGAATGTTCTGTACATACAATTAAGCCTCCCCCTATACCATCAATCAATGTACTGTCTAAGGGGAAACAATTGCAAGCTCCCCACCCATATGTCTAAAATTATACAGAGCAAGGAATGTTCATGTAACACAAATACGATGATACCCGTCATTACTGTTTACTGTTAAGGGACTACAATATGGCAGCTCCCACCCATATGTATAAACTAATATATACAAAACGAAGGAATGTTCTGCTACACACAATACGCTATGAACCCTGCTACTTGTACCTGTCTAAGAGGGAAACAATTTATGGCAGATTCCCTTCCTTCCCCCACTACAATATGTATTAAACTTACTACAGAGAATGTGAAGGTTCTTGGTTACACACAAGTTAACGCTTTATAACCTAACCTACGTACTGTCCAATGGACCATCTCTTCCCTATGGCTAGGTCCACCCACCCAAGGTTAGCTTCCCTTTCTTGTCACTTTTATAACAACTCCACCTTACAAGCACGACAGGAAATTGTTCTGTCCATACATATCAAGCCTTCCTACCCTCTACGGTTCACTGTGCTTAAATCGCGACTTTATTTCCAGGAAACAACTATCGTCAGCTCCCCCACACCCAGCCATGTTTAATATATACAGAGAAGGAATGTGGTTTTCTGTACATTTTCAATAACGCTCACCCCCTACCATCCTATGTTTCACTGTAACTGTGTCCCTAACGGCACAAACCAATTTCTGGGGCAGCTCTTTCTTTCATTCCCCTTCCTATGTATAATACCCTCCATAATCGCAGACGGACGGTTTCTGTTACAACCCAACACAATTTTACGCTCCCTTTTCCTTCCCCCCTTTTTTTTACTTTTATACCCATACATCACCCCTGTTTGTTATTTAATTGCTTCGCGCATTATCTTCATTCTTCTCCCCCCTTCCCGTTCCCTCTCCCAATCCTCACATACTTGGCCTACGTTCCCCCTACCCCCCCACTATACCTTTTCCCCTCCTCCTGTATTACCATAATAACACACGATGATTTAGGAATGTTTCTTTCTGGTCCATTCACCACAGAAAAAGCCACCCCCTTTTCCCTTTCTATACCACTGTTTCATACCCCCGTACGCGTATTTTTAAGGCGACCCCCCATTATCACAATTCCTTCCCATGCGTCACGATCCCCCTATCCCCTATATCCCTGTATTGCCAAATGCCATATCCCCCCAGAGTTTCAGGCAATGTTCGTTGTGTACTTTTACACACCTTATACACACAAGCCGCAACCCTCTACACACATCTCACGCTCTTTTCGGACTTTGCCTAGGTAAAACCATTCCATCCTTCCTCAAACCCATAATGGGCTTTCCCACCTGCACACCCGTTTATCCCCCTTTTTTTTCCCACACTTACATGCTCATACACTTTTTTACTTATCATTTTGCACGCACCACGCGTATTATTCCCGTTCTGTAGCACACAATAAAGCTATACCTCATACTTGTACTGGTCTAAGGGATATCCCCTTATTTCCCCAACCCCCCGCTTCCATCCCTCTTCGTTATTTTAGCCCTCTCACTATCCCAAGGGACTGTATAACATTATATGTACACCAATATTATACCATGATGTAACATAGTGCATCTGTTCGCGAGATACTCTCAAGTCCGTAATTCAGCTATGACTCTCCTCAAACTGTCCTGTCTAAGGAATACTAACATGGTCGTAGTGCTAACCTCAACTATACACATACATATGCTATAAGTATATACTATGACGATCGACTATGCTCCGAATGTTCTGTACGTCACAATGTACCGCTATACATCACCTCGCTGAGTTATACAGGGAACTCTGGGTACCACTCATATATTATAAGGGACAATGTATCCCCTACTGTAAATTATAAGGATATTAGAAGTCACTGAGGAGTTCTGTGTCTATATAAAGGTACAAGGACACAGACTGAGTTATACAGGGAACTCTGGGTACCACTCATGTATTATAAGGGATAATGTATCCCCTACTGTATAATATAATATACGGAACTGCGACACGCTGTCATGGAGTAATAAGATAATATAATACTGCACCGCTGTCCATGGAGTAATAATAATAATATACCGCTGCATGGAGATATAAATTCACCGCAGTCATGGAAGTAATAATATAATAAATAATACTGCACCGCATGTCATGGAGTAATAAATATAATAATAACTGCACCGCTGTCATGGGAGTAATAAATAATATAATAAAGCCTGCACCCAGTGTCATGGAGTATATATAATAATAATCCTGCACCAGATTCATGGAGTAAAAATATAATAATACCTGCACCGCTGTCATGAGTAATAATAATAATAATACTGCACCGCTGTCATGGAGTAATAATATAATATAATACGCACCGCAGTCATGGATAATATAATTAATATTAGCGTCGGGATAATATAATACTGCACCGCTGTCCATGGAGTAAATATATAACTAATACTGCACCGCTGTCATGGTGTAATAATAGAATAATAATACTGCACCGCTGTCATGGAGGTAATAAGATAAATAATATACGACCCGCATGTCATGGAGTAATAATATAATAATAATACTGCAACTCACAAACGCAGTGTCATGGAAGTTATAATATAAAATACTGCACCGCTGTCAATGGAGTCATAATATAATATAATACGCACGCTGTCAAGTATATTGAAGTCAGGGTAATAAAATAATAATACTGCACCGCGTCATGGAGTAATATATACAATACTCCACTACCTGTCAGAATAATATACGAAATACTGCCGCTGTCATGGAGTAATAATATAATAATAAACGCGCACCGCTGTCATGGAGTGAGTCCTAATATAATAATATCTGCAACCGCGTTCATGAGTATAATATAATAAATAATACGCACCATCGTCATGGAGTAATATATAATAATATACTTGGCAACCGCGTCAGGAGTAATAATATAATAATAATACGGCACCGCTTGTCATGGAGTAATAATATAATAATAAACTGACCAATAATAATGATAATCTGCAGTGGGTTAGAACCTGGAATGATCATGGATAATAATAGAATAATATACCGGACCCGCCGTCATGGAGTAAATAATATAATAATATAATACCGCCACCGTCAGTCATGGAGTTAATATAATAATCATACTCACGCTGTCATGGAGTTAATAAGTACTAAATAATCTGCACCGCTGGTCATGGAGTAATAATATAATTAAAAATAACTACCGGACTGCAGTCATGGAGTAAGATATAATAATAATACTGCACCACAGTCCATGGGAGTAATAATATAAGATATACTGGCACCGCTGTCTGGGTAATAATATAATAATACTGCACGCTGGGGTCAGGAGTAATAATATTAATAATAATACCGGACTGCGTCATGAGTAATAATATAATAATAATTAACCGGACCGCGATCATGGAGTAAAATACATATAAATAATAATACCGCACCGTCATCATGGAGTAATAATATATAATAACTACTGCCAACCGCTGTCATGGAGTACATAATATAATATACTGCACCGCTGTCCATGGAGTAATAATATAATAATAAACCGACTGCAGTCATGAGTAAGTAATATAATAAGTAATACCGGACCGCATCATGGAGTAATAATATATAATAATACTGCACCGCAGTCAGGAAGTAATAATATAATTAATAATACTGCACCCCAGTCATGGCAGTAAATAATATAATAATTAATGCCCCGCTGTCATGGAGTAATAATTATAATAAAATCCCGGGCCGCAGTCATGGAAGTAATAATATAATATAATAACCGGACGCAGCTATGGAGGAAAATATAAAATAATACCGGACCGCAGTCATGGAGTAATAATTATCATTAACTTACCGACCGCAGTCAATGGAGTAGACCATAATATAATAATAAGTACGCGCACCGCAGTCATGGAGTAAAACTATAAATAATACTGCAGCCGCTGCCGTGAGATAATAAATAATAATCTACCGCCGACCGAAGTTCATGTGCATAATACATTATAATAATAATACGCACCGCAGTCATTGGAGTAATAATATAATAATTATATCTGCACAGCAGTCGTGAAGTAATAATGATAATAATATACTGCAACCGCAGTCAGGTGAGCACATAATATATAATATCTGACTGCACCGCTGTCTGGGGAAAATATAATAATATACTACTGCACCGCAGTCATGGAGAATAATACAATAAAATGTCATGGCACACCGCTGTCATGGAGTAATAATATAATAATATCTGCACTGCTGTCATGGAGTAATAAATAATAATAATACTGCACCGGCAGTACATGGAGTAATAAATATAATAATTACTGCACCGCATTCCGTGAGTATAATATAAATATATTGCACATACTGCACCGCAGTCATGGAGTAATAAGTATAATATATAATACTGCAACCGCTGGTCGTGGAGTAATAATAACTAATAATACTGCACCGATGTCACGATTATAATATGTAACTAATAAAACTGCACCGCGTGTCATGGGAGTAATAATAAATAATAATACTGAACGTGTGTCGTGGAGTATAATATTAATAAACAATACTGCAACCGGTCTGTCATGAGTTATTCATAGTAATAATAATACTGCACGCAGCACCGCGGTCGTGGATATAATATATAATAATACTGCCCGCGTGTCATGGAGTGATAATATAAAATAATACGCACGCGTCAATGGGGGAGTAATAATATAATAAGAATCACTGCATGCCGCTGTCATGGAGTACATAATATAAATATATACTGCCCAGCTGTCATTGAGTGAGAATATATATAATACCGCACCGCTGTCATGAGTAATAATATAATAATAATATGCACCGCTGCATGAAGTAATAATATAATAAGTAATACTGCAAACGCTGTCCGAGTAATAATATATATAATAAGACTGCACAGCGGTCATGGAGTAATAATATAATAAATAATACTGCACCGCTTGTCAGGAGTAATAAATTATATAAATAATAAAGGACCGCATCATGGAGTGAATAATTATAATAATAATACCGCACCGTCTGTCATGGAGTATAATATAATAATAATAACTGAACCCGGTCATGGAGTAATAATATATAATAATACTGACGCACGGTCATGGGTAATAATATCAATAATAATACTGCAACACGCTTCATGGAGTAATAATATAATAATAAACTACACCGCAGTCATGGAGTAAAATCTAATTAATGCTGCACCGCTGTCCATGGAGTAATAATATATAATAATATGCACCGCGTCCATGGAGTAATAATATAATAATAAAAGCACCACAGTCATGGAGTAATATATAATAATCATACTGCACCGCGCGGTCATGGAGTAATATAAAATAATAATCTGCACCGCTGTCATGGAGTAATAATATAAATAATAAAGCACCGCAGTATGAGTAATAATATAATAAGAATAGATAATACCAGCCACCGCAGTCCATGAGTAATAACTATAATAATGAAGCTGCACCGCGTCATGGAGTAAAATATATAATAATAATCTGCACCACTCATGGCGTTAAATAATATAATAATAATACCGGACTGCAGTCATGGAGTAATAATATAATAATAATACCGGACCGCAGTCATGGAGGCATATAATATAAATTAATACTGCACTACTGTCGTGGGTGATAAAGAATAATAATACTGTACCGCTGTCATGGAGTAATGATATAATAATAAGACTGCACCGCGGTCATGAGTAATCATATAATATAATACTGCAAAACCGCTGTCATGGAGTATAATATACATAATAATAAAGCATACCGCAGTCATGGGAGAGTAAATAAATAAGATATATACTCGCAAACCGATGTCACGGAGTAATATATAATAAAATACTGGAACCGCGGTCATGGAGTAATAATATATAAAAAGTACTGCACCGTATGAGAATAATAATATAATAATAATACTTGCATGCTGTCATGGAGCTAATAATATAATTAACTATAACTGCACCGCAGTCATGGAGTAAATAATAATGCTATAGCCGTGCATATGAGTACATATAATATAGCACCGCTAGTCCTAGGGTAATAATATAATAATAATACCCGCAACCGCAGTCATGGAGTATATAATAATAATACGCACGGTAGGAGATAATAACTAAATGAACCGCGGTCATGGAGGTAATAAAATAATAATATATACTGCACCATGTATGGGGAGTAATAATATAATAATACTGCACTGCTGTCATGGAGTAATAATATAATAATAATACTGCACCAACTGTCATGAAGTATTATATATAAAATACTGCACGCAACCGATCATGGTAGTGATAAGATAATAATAAATAACTGCCACTGCTGTAGGAGATGACTAATATAATAATAACACTGCACCGCGTCATGGAGTAAAAGTATAATAATAAGTACTGCCCGCTGTCATTGTGAGTAATAATATAATATAATAATACTGCACCACTGTCTGGGAGTGACATATAATAATAATTCGGCACGATGTATGAGTAATAATATAAAATACTATGCAACTGCACCCGCTGTCATGGTAGTAATAATAGAAATAATATACTGCACCGCTGTAATGGAGTGATATATATAATAATATAACCGCACCGCGTGTCATGAGTACTAAATCATAGATATAATACTGCACCGCTGTCATTGGTTAAGAATATAATCAATGAATACTGGCCCGCTGTCATGGAGTAACAATATAATAAAATATTAACCGCTGTCATGGAGTAATATCTAATAATAATACTGCACGCCGCAGTCATGGAGTGATAATATAATAATAATACTGCAACTGCAGTCATGGAGTCCAATATATAGATAATACTGCCACCACTGTATGGAGTGATAAGTAATATAATACGGTGCACCGTATGTCATGGAAGCAAGCGGTAATAGATATAATAATAATCGCACCGCTGTTCATGGAGTAACAATATAATATATGCACCGCTGTCATGGAGTAATAATATAATAATAATAGCGATTAGTGTATAACAGTATTACTGTTTTACGCAGGACAATTAGAAAATATAGTCCACTAGTTATTATGTTTAACTCTCACACAAGCTTTATATTCCATACCGCGGGTTTATAAATACGGCACTACGTAACCTCTGACCCCTGCCGGTGCAGTGATTGGATGCACAATAAAAAAACACTAACGTCCCCAGTAGTTAAGGTGGTGTGTGTGATAGGTTATAACCCTGTACATGGTGAAGATTATCTTCGCCGTGAAATGATTGATTTAAAAGAAGTCCGCACTAACAGTTCGCTACCGGGTTAGAGCGCGTTCCATTAATATTAGTGTTCGGAATGTGCGGGGTTACCTATCATAGCTGTTTAAGTGCCGTATTTTAACGCTAGCAGCAATAGCATCGCCTTACCGCGGATTTACCCAGATCCGCAAATGCAATACTTGAATAGCGAAATGAACATTTACCCAGAGCGATAGCGGCTCTGGGTAAATGAGACTGGTGGACTATACAAGGAGGGCGAAACGCACCGTCTGATCTATATCGTATCACTCTGGATATTTCATTGGTGATTTACAATTTCACCACATTTATAAGGTATAAAGGGGCGATAGCGGAAAATATCAACTGTATCGTACATTAACAATAAAGTAACATACGTTATCGTAGAATTCCACGCGATAGAGGAAAATATCAACTGTATCGTACAGTAACAATAAAGTAACATACGTTATCGTAGAATTCCCACCGATAGATGAATGTCAACTGTTCTACAGTAAACAATAAAGTAACATACGTTACTCGTAGATTCCACGCGGTACAGGAAATATAACTGTATCGTACATTAACAATAAAGTAACAGACATTATCGTAGAATTCCACGCGATAGAGGAAAATATAAACTGTATCGTACATTAACAATAAAGTAACAGACATTATCGTAGAATTCCACGCGGTAGAGGAAAATATAAACTGTATCGTACATTAACAATAAAGTAACAGACGTTATCGTAGAATTCCACGCGGTAGATGAAAATATAAACTGTATCGTACATTAACATAAAGTAACAGCAGACGTTATCGTAAATTCCACGCGGATAGAGGAAAATATAACTGTATCGAACATTAACAATAAAGTAAACCAGACGTTATCGTAGAATTCCACGCGTTAAGAGGAAAAATATAACCAACCTGTATCGTACATTAATCACTAAGTACAACGTTATCGTAGAATTCCACCGGTAGAAGGAAATATAACCTGTATCGTAGCATTAACATACGTAACTACGTTATCGAGATTCCAACCCCCCCCACCCCACGCTGTAGATGACAATATAAACTGTATCGTACATTACAATAAAGTAACAGACCTTTAATCGGAAATTCGCACGCGGTAGAGGAAATATAAACTGTATCTTACATTACAATAAAGTAACGACGTTATCTAAATTCCACTCGGTAGAGGAAAATATAACTGTAATCGTACATTACACATAAGTAACAGACGTTATCGGAGAATTCCCACGCGGTAGAGGAAAATCTAAACTGTATCGTACATTAACATAACGTAACATACGGTCTCGTAGAATTCACGCGATGATGAAAATATAACTGTATCGTACTTAACAATAAAGTAACATCGTTATCGTAGAATTCCCCACGCTATAGAGGAAAATATAGACAGTCTCGTACATGACGACTTTATTTAAATAACGTAACTTTATAGTTTGGTGCGCCTTATCTAAAAGGGTTATATAGGGTCTTGTGATCTGAAATAGTTTAATGGGGGATAGATCTGGGTAACGTCAGAGATGGGCCTCCAAGGAACCCCCTCGTTCTGTCTCCACGTGGCTATTGGAATCTCATTCCTACCCCTGGCTACTGGGTGGTGTGGGGACCTCTCTCTGGGCGGATTGACAAGCGCTTTGTTTTCCGGTTGGTCACCGTGGACATTTACTATGACACTTTTGAATGTTGGATTACTTTCCCTTTAACTCTCCTTTGACATATGAATATGAGGGGAAGCCCTTTAGCCATCCGCCTAGAAATATCTTGGCAGGTTAAATACGGACAGTTTATTTGGTGAACTCAACAATACCATCACATAACTATTACCCAATATAACCCCAGTCCTTATAGAGAGTCTCATATCTGACCAACCAAGTGGCCTCTCCTTCCCTAAACACAGGATTTCTCCTGACCCCCAACTCATCTATCATTGCTTGCGAATCCTGCGCAAGGAGCCCATTGGGGGGCGCCAGATCACCCACCCAGATCAGCAGGGCTCCCCTACAAATGTTTCCTACAATAACCCACCATTCACCTGCTGATCACCCAGTGGCCTACACAGGACGTCATTTGGGGTAATCCCCAGGGTTCAATCTACATAACGATGATCACGTTACAGACACGTGTGATCCCGACCATCACATGTAGGAATTTAACTCATTACAATATCAAGGCCACGGTGTGGGTCTGTCGGCACCGTAACATTGTACGTGGACTTCCTGAGCACTATAGGAAATCACCGCTAGGGGTGTAATAGGAACACAGCACAACCCTATGTGATCAGAGGGGCAGTACCGCCCCTAATTACAGAACAGTCAATCAGCCAGATAAACCGACTTCCCCTTTAATTCCTGAGTGACAGGTAACCAATCGGAATATTCATTGATAGGTTATTTGGAGTCTGTGTGTAGTACAGTAAGTCTACCTACAGCCCCTGTGTGTCCGCAGTGTAGTATGGAAAGTGACAGACAGACTACAGATCGATTTATCTAGGGGTCTGTGTCCACATTGCAACATCAGCATCTACGTGGGCCGAAAGTCGGGCCCCTCAGGGTTCTGTACTGGGGCCGCTTCTGTTTAATCTGTTTATAAATGACTTAGAAGGGGGGGCATTGAAGCAAGGTTCTCTGTCTGTGTTGCTGATGACACTAACGATGCCAGCTTTTGGAAATTCAATATGTGCAAGTGCTGCAAGTAGAACCGATGATTTTCATCAGGGGCAGCAGAATGGCATATGGGATTCATGTAGATAATTGGAAGTGATGGTTTGGGGGTTTTATAATCCCTGTGCCCCCTACAACCAGACAATAACTTCTGTTTCAAGTGCATCTAAATGGAAAAAGATTTGGGGGGTTTCTGGGTAGATAACAGACTTAGCTGTAGCAAGCAGTGCAGGTGCAACACTAGAGCTAGCAAGATATTGTCTTGTATAAAGAGGGGAATTGGATCCAGAGAGAAAAATATTATTCTCCCTCTTTACAAGGCCTGGTTAAGGCCTCATTTGGAATATGCATGCGGTGCCAGTTTTGGAATCCCATATACAAAAGGACATCTTGGAAATAGGAAGCAGTTTTCAAGAGAGGGCAAACTAAATTAATACGTGAATGGGAGGGTCTTGAACAACATGCAAGGCCGGATTTACAAGTTAACTAAATTATAAAGGGAATGGAGGGGCTTGACTATTCAGGCAGAATTAGACAAGTTACAACTAAATAATAAGGGAATGGAGGGGCTTGACTAATGCAGCAGATTAGACAAGTTACAACTAATATAAGGGAATGGAGGGCTTGACTATACAGGCAGATTATACAATGTAAACTAAATTTAATGAGGGGGAGGAGGGGTGCTTGAACTTGCAGGCAGATTAGACCGTTATAACTAAATTAATAAGGGTAATGGAGGGCACTTGACTCTACAGGACAGATTTAGACAAGTTATACTAAATTAATAAGGGGAATGGAGGGGCTTGAACATATGCGGCGTTAGGGCAACTTCCAATACTATTTATATGGTAACGGTTATACAAGACCTAGGGTAGGGTATAAAAGGTTTGACTAGATGGATGTATGTCTTTATACAACCGCCAATACTATGTTTACTATGTACACTGTTATACCGACATTATGGGTATGGTAGAAAAGGGCGGACTAAACGGGACGTATGTCTTTTATACAACCTCCCATACATTTACTAGTTACATTTATACAGACCATTATGGGTAAGGGTATAAAGGTGGACTAGATGGGACGTATGTCTTTATAACAACCCTCCCATACTATGTTACTTATGTAACTGTTATCAGACATTATGGGTTGGTATAAGGTTGGACTAGATGTACGTATTCTTATACCACCTCAATACGAATGTGTACTATGTAACGTTTATCCAACATTATGGTAGGTATAAGGTTGGACTAGATGGACGTATGTCTTTAATACAACCTCCATCTATAGTATACTATGGGGGAACTGTTATACAGACTTATGGGTGGGTATAAAGGTTGGACTAAGATGGGACGTATTCTTTAATTACAACTCCAATACTACTATGTAACTGTTATACAGATATTATGGTAGTGTATAAAGGTTTGGACTAGACTGACGTATGTCTTATACCACCTCCAATACTATGTTACTATGTACTGTTATCCGACCTTATGGGTAGGGTATAAGGTTGGAACTAGAATGGGGACTATGCTTTATCACAACCCCTCCAATACATGTTACTAGTAACTGTTATAACAGACATTATGGGTAGGGTATAAAGGTTGGACTAGATGGACGATGTCTTTATACAACCTCCAATACTATGTTACTATGTAACTGTTTCTACAACATTATGGGTTGGTATAAAGGTTGGGACTAGTGGACCTATGTCTTTATACAACCGTCCAATCTGTGTTACTATGTTACCTGTTTATACAGACATATGGGTAGTGTTAAAGGTTGGACTAGATGGACTATGTCTTTATACAATAACCTCACTACTATGTTACTATGTACTGTTTAACAACATTATGGTAGGTATAAGTTTGGAACTAGTAATTACCGTATGTCTTTTTTAACAACCCTCCAATACTATGTTACTAAATTTTAAACGTTATTAACAGACATTAATGGGTAGGTATAAAGGTTGGACTAGATGACAGTATGTCTTTTGGTCCACCTCCAATACTAGTTACTATATAACTTTATACAACATTATGGGTAGGGTATAAAGGTTGGACTAATGGACTATGTCTTTATACAACCCCAATACTATGTTCCCTATGTACGTTTATACAGACATTAATGTGGTAGGGTAATAAAGGTTGGACTAAGATGGACGTGGTGTCCTTTATTATCCCTCCAATACTATGTGTACTATGTAACTGTTTATACGAACAGCCCCTTATGGGTAGGGGTTCTAAAGTTTTGGACCTAGATGGTGTATGTCTTTAACAACCCACTACTATGTTACTATGTAATGTTTCTACAGACCTTATGGGTAGGGTATAAAGGTGGACTAGATGGAACGTATGGTCTTTTATACAACCGCCAATACGATGTTACTATGTAACGATTATACAGACATTATGGGGAGGGTATCAAAAGGTCGGACTAGACGGACTTAATGTTCTTTATACAAACCTCCAATCCTATGTACTATGTACTGTTTCTAACAGACATTATGGGTAGGGTATAAAGGTGGATTAGATGAACCTGTGTCGTTATACAACCTCCAATTATCGATTTTATTATTATTATTGATTATCATTTATTATTCTTATTGTATTATTAATATCATCTATTGTATTAATATGGATTTCTTATTATTATTATCAATCATAGATTGATTATTATTATCAATGTATTATAATTATTATTATTTATTTAATTATTATTATTGTTATTTTATTATCTCGATTTATTATTATTATTATTAATACTGATTTATTATTATTATTATTATTATCATTATCGATTTATTATTATTATTATATTATCAATTTATTATTATTAATTGGATTTATTTTACCATTATTTATTATGATTAGGATTTATTATGGTTATTATTATTGATTTATTATTATTATTATATGTATTATTACTATTTTATTATTATTTTTTTTAATTATTATTGTTATTCTTACTTGAATTGTATTATTTTATTATGGATTTATTAACTATTTTCGTATTATGGATTTACTTATTCATTATTATATTATTATTGATTATCTTTATTATCTGATATTTTTCCTTTCTATGTCGTTTTTCTTATTTTATTATCATTCTATTATGTATTTCTTATTCTGATTATTTTAATCTTATGTATCCCATTCTATTTATTCTTCTTATTATTGATTTACTATTATTATAGTATTATGGGATTTTTGTTTATAATTATTCAATAATAATATTATATGATTTATTATTTTATTATTATTATTAGTCTTAATTAGCCTTTCTTCGTGTTCTTCTTCCTCGGCTTTCTTCTTCTTCTTATTAATTCTTCTTATTCTTCTTTCCTGGCTTTATTCTTCTTCTTCTTCTTATGGCTGGTTTTCTTCTTCTCACTTATGGCTTGTTCTTCTTCTTGCTCTTTTTTTCTTCTTCTTCTTCTCCTTTTTTCTTCTTCTGGCGCTCTTCTCTTCATTCTTCTTCTACTTCATTTCTTCTCTCTTCGCTCTATCCTGGCTTTTCTTCTTCTTTTTGGCTTTCTTCTTGTTCTCCTTCTCTGCTTTCTTGTCTTGTGATTCTCTTCTTCTTACTTCCTATCCTTTCCCTTCCTTCTTCTTGCTATCTCCTCCCTTCTTTTTCTGGCCTTTCTTTCTTTGTCTGTCTTCTGGCCTTCTTCTTCTTCTTCTTCTTCTTCTTCTTTTCTCTTGCTTCCCTTCTTCTTCCGTCCTTACTTCATTCCCCTTGCTTTCTTTTTGTTCTTCTTCTTCTTCTTCCTATTTCCTCTTCTTCCTTCTTCTTCTTCTTCTTCTTCTTGTGGCTAATTCTTCTTCCTCCCTCTTCTTTCTTCTTCTTCTTCTCTTCTTCTGCCTTCTTCTTTTTCTCTTCTTCTTTCTGGCTGTTTCTTTTCGTCTGGCCTTCTTCTTCTTCCTTTCTTTTTCTTCTTCTTCTTCTGGCTTTTGTTTTCTTCTTGCTTTTTCCTCTTCTCTTCTTTTTCTTCTCGCTCTCTTCCTCTCTTCTTCTTCTTCTTCTTCTTGCTTTTTTCTTCTTCTTCTTCTTATTCTTCTTCCTTCTTGGACTGCTTTCTTCTTCTTCCCCTTCTTTACTCTCCTTGTTCTTCTGCCTCACCTCCTGCGTCTCCCCCCTGCGCCCTGTAGTTGCCCCATTTACCTGTCTGTCCTATAATACCGCACCGCAGTCATGGAGTAATAATATAATAATAATACTGAACCGCGGTCATGAGGTAATAATATAATAATAATACTGCACCACTGTCATGGAGTAATAATATAATAATAATACTGCACTGCTGTCATGGAGTAATAATATAATAATAATACTGCACCACTGTCATGGAGTAATAATATAATAATAATACTGCACCGCAGTCATGGAGTCATGGAGTATATAATTATAATATTGCACCGCGTCAGGAGAATAATAATAATAATACTGCACGCGGTCACCTGGAGTAATAATATAATAATAAACTGACTGCACCGCTGTCGAGTTAATAAAACTACCGCGTCATGTAATAATATGAATAATACTGGGCACCGCTGTCATGGAGGATAATTAATATGAACCTTCAGAGTAATATATAAATATACCGGACCGCAGTCCATGGGTAAATAAGTATAATAATAATACTGCACCGTCTGTCATGGAGTTAAATAATATAATACCAACTGCACACGCTGTCATGGAGTAATAAAATAATATAATACGCACCGCTGTCATGGAGTAATAAAATAAATTACGATCATGAGTAAATAATAACCACCCGCTGTCATGGAGTAATAATAATAATAATACTGCCACCGCGTCATGGAGATAATATAATACCTGAACGGTATGGATACAATATACCTGCCCGCTCAGGAAAATATAACCTCCACCGCTGTCAGGAGTAATAATATAGCAATAATACTGCACGCTGTCATGGAGTAATAAAAAATAATACGCACCGCAGTCATAGTGATCTAATATAATATAATACTGCACCGCTGATCCATGGAGTCTATTAATAGCAGCTATGTATAATAGAAATAATATACTGCACCGTTGTCATGGAGTAATATATAATAATTACTTGCACCGCTGTCATGGAGAATAATATTAATAATAATACGTGCAACTGACCAACTGCGCTGTCATGGAGTAATAAATATAATAATACTGACCGCTGTAAGGAGTATAATATAATGAATATACTGCAACGATTGTCAATGGGTAATAAATAAGTAAACCGGAACCGCAGTCATGGAGTAATAATGCTAATATACGACCGCAGATCATAGCATAATAAAATACCCCGCAGTCATGGAGTAATAATATAATAATCATACTGCAACCGCTGTCATGGAGTCAATAATATAATAATACTGCAACCGGGTGTCATGGAGTATAATATAATATAATACGGCACTCGCGTCATGGAGTAGATATATAATAATATGCAAACATGGAATATATCGGCACCGCCCTGTCATGAGTAATAATATAATAATACTCACCGCTGTCATGGAGTAATAATATAATAATAATACCGAAAGACTGCGTCGTGGAGTAGATAATATAATAAAAATTACCGCCGCGCAGTCATGGAGTAATAATATAATAATAATACCGGACTGCAGTCATGGAGTAATAATATAATAATAATACTGTCACCGCTGTCATGGAGTATATAATAACTACTGCTAGTAATATAATAAAATACGGACTCGTCGGACAAATAATTATACTGCACATGGGAAATAATATGGCACCGTTGGATATAGACGGGGGTAGAGTAATAAATTAATAATAATACCGACTGCAGTCATTGACGTAATAATATAATAATACTATACCGGACCGCGTCATGAGAAAACTAATAATACCAGTATTAGAGTTATACAATACTATAACTGTCAGAGCATATCGCACCGGTCATAGGGAATAAATATAAAGGATGATCATATAGTATATATAATAATACTGCGACCCGCAGTCATGGCAGAATAATATACATTAATTAATCTGCCCGCAGTCATGGGTAATAATTATAATAAAATACCGCACCGCATCATGAGAAGTAATAAATATAATATAATCCGCCGCGTCATGAGAGTAATAATATAATAATAATACCGGGCCGCAGTCATGGAGTAATAATATAATAATTAACCATCAGAGGGAATAATAATACCGGACCGCAGTCATGGAGTATATAATTATATAATACCCACCGCAGTTCAATGAGTGACTATAACTATAATAATAATACCCACGCCAGATGAGAAAATATAATAATAATTGAACCGCCTCCGTGGACCGCTAAGTAATATATGGCAGTAATAATTATAATAATAATACTGCACCGCAGTCATGGATAATAATATAATAATTATACTGCACGCAGTCGTGAAGTAATATGATAATAATATACTGCAAACCGCAGTCAGTGAGCAATATATATATAATACTATACTGTCACCGCTGTCTGGGAGTAAAATAATAATAATAATACTGCACCGCAGTCATGGAGATAATTGAAATAAAAGCTGCACTGCCACCGCTGTCATGGAGTAAATAATATATAATTAATCTGCAGTGCTGTCATGGAGTAATAATATAATAATAATACTGCACCGCAGTCATGGAGGTAATAAATATAATTAATTACTGCACCGCACGTCCGTGGAGTAAATATAATATAACTGAAACTGCACCGCAGTCATGGAGTAATAAGATAAATATAATACTGCAAACCGCTGGTCGGGGAGTAATAATAATAATAATACTCTGCCACCGCTGTCACCGTAGTTATAATATTAACTAATAAATACTGCACCGCGTGTCATGGGAGTAATAATAATAATAATACTGACACTGCTGTCGTGGAGTAATAATATAATAAACAATGACTGCAACGCGTCTGTCATGGTAGTTATCATATAAATAATAATACTGCACGCAGCGCGGTCGTGGATTAATAATAATAATAATACTGCCACGCGGTTCATGGAGTGATTAATATAAGAATAATACGCACCGCTGTCATGGGGGAGTATAATATAATAAAATAGCTGCACGCTGTGCATGGAGTACATAATAATAAATATATACTGCACACGCTGTCATTTTGAGTGAGTAATATAATATAATACCGCACCGCTGTCTGGAGTAATAATATAATAATAATATGCCATACCGCTGTGCATGAAGTAATAATATAATAGATAATCCTGCAACCGCTGTCTGAGTAATAATATAATAATAATAGACTGGCACCGCGGTCATGGAGTACTAATATAAAAATAATACGCACCGCTTGTCATGGAGTAAATAATTATATAAATATAAAAGCACCGACAGTCATGGAGTGTAATAATTAGTAATAATAATACCGCACCGCTGTCTGGAGTATAATATAATAATAATACTGAACCGCGGTCATGGAGTTATAATATATAATATACTGACACGGTCATGAGATAATAATATAATAATAATACTAGCACCGCTGTCATGGAGTAATAATATAATATAATACAGTCACCGCAGTCAATGGAGTATAATCTAATAATGCATGGCACCGCTGTCCTGGAGTAATAATATAATAATAATATGCACCGGTCATGGAGTAATAATATAAAATAGAAAGCACCACACCGTCATGGAGTAATATATCATAAGTCATACTGCAACCGGCGCGGTCATGGAGTAATATATAAAGATAATCTGCACCGCTGTCATGGAGTAATAATATAAATAATAAAGCACCGCAGTATGGAGTAATAATATAATAATAATAGATAATACCAGCACCGCAGTCATGGAGTAATAACTATAATAATGAAGCTGACCGGTCATGGAGTAAATATATAATATTAATACGCACCACTGTCATGGCGTTAATAATATAATAATAATACCCGGACCGCAGTCATGGAGTATAATATAATAATAATACCGGACCGCAGTCATGGAGGAACTAATATAAATTATATACTGGCACTACGTCGTGGAGTGATAGAAATAATATACGTACCGCTGTCTGGAGTAATGAGATAATAATAAGACTGCACCGCGTCATGGAGTAACTATATAATAATAATACTGCAAAACCGCTGTCATGGAAGTATAATATATAATAATAAAGCTACCGCAGTCATGGGAGAGTAAATAAGATAGGATATAATACTCGCGCAACGACTGTCACGGAGTAATATATAATAGAATACTGAACCGCGGTCATTGGAGTAATAATATATAAAAAGTACTGCACACGGTATGAGATAATAATATAATAATAATACTGCAATGCTGTCATGGCGAGTAATAAGTATAAATTAATAATACTGCCACCGCAGTCATGGAGTAAAAATAATAATGCCTGCATCGCACTGTCATAGAGTATACATATAATAATAATAAAGCAACAGCAGTCATGGGTAATAATATAATAATAATCCGCACCGCAAGTCATGGAGGAATAATATAATAATAATATGAACCGCGGTCAGGAGGTAATAAAATAATAATATATACTGCACCCTGTAATGGGGAGTAATAATTAATAAATAATACTGCACTGCTGTCATGGAGTAATAATATAATAATACCTATGCACCACTGTCATGAGTATTAATATAATAAATATACTGTCACGCAACGCTCATGGTAGTGATAAGATAATGAATAATACTGCACTGCTGTCAGGAGTACTAATATAATAATAACACTGCACCGCGGTCATGGAGTAAAAGTATAAGTAATAAGTACTGCCCGCTGTCATGTGAGTAATCATATAAATATAATAGACTGCACCACTGTCTGGAGTGACAATGATAATAATAATTCGTCTGCACCGCTGTCCTGAGTAATAATATAAACTAATAATTCAACTGCACACCGCTGTCATGGTAGTAATAATAGTAAATAATATACTGCAAACCGCTGTAATGGTGATATATATAATGAATAACCGACCCGTGGTCATGGAGTAATAATCATAAATATAATACTGCACCGCGTGTCATTGGATAATGAATATAATAATAATACTGGCCCGCTGTCATGGAAGTAACAATATATAAAATATTTAACCGCTGTCATGGAGTAATATATAATTAATAATACTAGCAGCCGCAGGTCATGGAGTGATAATATAATAATAATACTGCACTGCATCATGGAGTTAATATAATAATAATACTGCCACCACTGTCATGGAGTGGATAATGTAATACTAATAGGCTGCACCGTTGTCATGGATAGGAGAGAGTAAAGCATATAATAATAATACTGCACCGCTGTCATGGAAGTAACAATATAATATATGACACTCGCATAGTCATGGAGTAATAACTATAATAATACTAGCCGAATATGTTAACAGTATTACTGTTTTAGCAGACAATTGGAAAATATAAGTCCACTATATTATGTTTAACGTCTCATCACAAGCTTTTAGATTCCATCTCTATATACCCCAGGGACACTTACCTCTACCTGCCCCTAGCTGTGCTCTATATACCCCAGGGACACTTACCTCTACCTGCCCCTAGCTGTGCTCTATATACCCCAGGGACACTTACCTCTACCTGCCCCTAGCTGTACATGATATACCCACTCTATATACCCCAGGGACACTTACCTCTACCTTCCCCCTAGCTGTGCTCTATATACCCCAGGGACACTTACCTCTACCTTCCCCCTAGCTGTACTCTATATACCCCAGGGACACTTACCTCTACCTTCCCCCTAGCTGTACTCTATATACTCCAGGGACACTTACCTCTACCTGCCCCTAGCTGTACACGATATACCCGACACTTACCTCTACCTGCCCCTAGCTGTACACGATATACCCCAGGGGTATCCCTGTATCTGCCTCCATTAAAGTAAATGCACCCGGTACCTTTACAACCACAATCCTACACACAGGTACCTGCCCCATGATGTGCCCTTATACAGTTACCCCACCCTCATTGGGTACAGTGTAGAGACCCCCTACTGGCAGTGCTTTTCCTTGACCAGGTGGGTAGATTGTCAGCTCTTGTGCTGGTTTGTTTGATTGACATGGTAATGTACAGGGTGGTGTGGCCCTTACAGGGCTGGGTAGGCTGGTCTTGTCTCTTTCTATTTTCTCTCCCTGGGGCCCTGGTGACAGACAGGGCCTCTTGCCATGGCTCCCATTATAAATAGACAGGTTGGTGCTATAAAGGGAGCCGATGGCTCCAGGGTTGACATTTTTCTTTCCTGACTCTCCTGCTTCCTCACTGGGATACTTGGTTCCTTTACTCTGGTTACGTTATAGGGTGGGATATAGAATCAACTGGGGGTCCTCTGGCTACCACCTTTAAGGGGCTATTAGGGGGCAGACCCCCAGTTATATGACCGCAAATTAATACAGAGCCTGGACCTTTTCTAATATTATAATATACTAGTAATAATATTGTAATATGATAAAATACTGGCAATTATACTGTAATATAATAATAATCTAGTAATGATATAGTTATATAACAATAATAATACTTATATAGTAATATAATATACTAGTAATAATATTGTAATATGATAAAATACTGGCAATTATACTGTAATATAATAATAATAATCTAGTAATGATATAGTTATATAACAATAATAATACTACTAATAATATAGTAATATAATATACTAGTAATAATATTGTAATATGATAAAATACTGGCAATTATACTGTAATATAATAATAATAATCTAGTAATGATATAGTTATATAACAATAATAATACTACTAATAATAATATAGTAATATAATATACTAGTAATAATATTGTAATATGATAAAATACTGGCAATTATACTGTAATATAATAATAATAATCTAGTAATGATATAGTTATATAACAATAATAATACTAATATAGTAATATAATATACTAGTAATAATATTGTAATATGATAAAATACTAGTAATTATACTGTAATATAATAATGATGATAATAATAATAATAATCTGGTAATAATATAGTTATATAACAATAATAATAATAATATAGTAATATAATATATTAGTAATAATATTGTAATATATCAGTAATAATTTTACATAATATATTAGTATTAAAATTGTAATATTATAATATGAATGTAATATAACAATATACTAGTAATAATAATGATAGTACCGTAATAATAATAATGTATTTTAACAATTAAATAATAGTAATAATAATGTAATATATTGATATACTAGTAGTAATAATAAATACAGTTTATTCTGTCTCGGCTGTAAGCTCTTTGGGTCAGGGCCACATTACTATTATTGAAGGGTCATTATAAAGGTTCTGCCTTTCCCCTGTTAATAAGATTGTCTGGTTCTGTCTACGCTAATGGAGCTTTCTATAGACGGACGAATGCCATGCTGGCACAGTGGTGCTGCCCTACTGATCAGGGTAGAGACGGAGACTTGTGTAAAGTGATTGCGTTGGATCCCTCTGGGGTCTATCCAGGGTTTTTATCTTACAGGGAGCCATGTGACTAGGGACCAGGCACTAACCGGGCTACCTGGGACATCCGATTGGCTACTAACCTCTATAATAATCCAGATTATACAGTTGAACAGTTTGTGTTTAATTTGGGGAATTTGGAACTTGAGTTCGGTCAGGCGGACGGACAGAGGGTCTTCCAGGTCCCACCCTGACCGGAGCGTGAAATCTCTGTTTGACCAGAGAATGTGGATCCTTTGTAGAGAGGATTATGGGTTAAAATTCGACAGTCCAATCAGAACACAGCGTTCATTACAGTAACTGCACTAGACCATACAAGGCTTATTACTGATTGGCTGTCGCCCCCATTACTGCATCCGAATCCCCATTGTTCTTATCTTTAAGGATCTTCTACTTGGCCAACCAAGGGTTAATTCCTCAGGGTAACTGGTAACGTCTATATGTAACCCCCCCAAAACCCATCCGTGGGGGGAGAACAGACTGTTATTGTGTGTACACAGCATTCCATGTCTGCCTGTGTGTGGGAGCTGCCCTATTGTTTCCCACAGCTCACATTTATCTTGCTATTGATATAATATTACTAGAAATCTTTTTGTGGGTTGAATGGGATGTGGGGCACAAAACTAGGCAAACACTATGGCAGCTCCCACCCATATGTATAAATATACAGAGAGGGAATGTTCTATACACACAATAATCTATACCCTCATACTGTACTGTCTAAGGGAAACAATATGGCAGCTCCCACCCATATGTATAAATATATCTATACAAAGAAGGAATGTTCTGTACACACAATAAGCTATACCCTCATACTGTACTGTCTAAGGGAAACAATATGGCAGCTTCCACCCATATGTATAAATATACAGAGAAGGAATGTTCTGTACACACAATAAGCTATAACCTCATACTGTACTGTCTAATGGAAACACTATGGCAGCTCCCACCCATATGTATAAATATACAGAGAAGGAATGTTCTGTACATACAATAAGCTATACCCTCATACTGTACTGTCTAAGGGAAACAATATGGCAGCT
>JAACNH010000435.1:7919-32000 GCA_019447015.1 Hymenochirus boettgeri | reverse complement strand
CATTCCACATTCAATTACCCACCAGGTAAACCTAACACTGTATCAGTCCCCACCCAAAAAAACAGGTAGGGTCACTAATTAACAATCACACGGGGCCACTGTACTACAAGTCCCAGCATCCCCTGTGTTCTAGCCCAGGAACCTTAATGGTGGTAACGGGGAATCTGTAGGGAAGATTTTCTCCATCAGGGTCTGGCCTGGTTCGGACTGGGGTAACGGGGTAACGGGGGTGGGGGGGTATTTACAATGGAATGTGACAGATCTGGGGGGGAGGAGATCAAACATCGTCTGGAATGTGTAACCAGGTGAGTCTGGAGACCTTGGTCATAATTGAGTAGTAAGACTCGGTGTAAAATAACTAGCAGGGGCCCCCATCTTACTTATTAAATTCAACAAAGAACCCTCCCAGAAGAACACATAGGGGCCCCATCTTCTTATTATTACCCACCTCACACAGAAGAACAAATAGGGGCCCCATCTAAATCTTAAAATTTATTCACCGCCTCCCAAAGAACACATGGGGCCACCATCTTCTTAATGGATTCCCCCACCACAAAAGAACACATAGGGGCCCCATCTTCTTATTATTCCCCCTCCCAGAAGAACACATAGGGGCCCCATCTTCTTATTATTCCCCCTCCCAGAAGAACACATAGGGGCCCCATCTTCTTATTATTCCCCCTCCCAGAAGAACACATAGGGGCCCCATCATAGTTTTGCTGGGGCCCAGCAGATCCTAAAGTGGAAACGCACTGTGTGGACAAATATGAGTTTGAACAGAGCTTCCGAAAGTCTATGGGAATCAGTCCACAGACACAGTGTGGCCCCTGGGATTGGCCCAGCCCTGTGTATGAGGGTTACCTGGGGCCCTGTAAAGGACCATGGGAGCCGCCCATCTAGACCTCCCCAGCTGTCAGGAGATGAATGGGATAGGAGGTCAAGTGAGAACTTTTATTGCCGATCTGATCTGGTTATTAGTGACGGGACATACTCAGGAGAAAATGAAATGTTGGAAAATGTGTGATGAGGTAAATCGGAAAAACTTGCCCAGTCCTGTACCCAGTCCTGTACCCACTCTGTCAATGGCAGGATTGGGCTGTGACCTCAGGCTGACAGATTCCCCTGGTGTAGCAGCTTTAACCCCCACGTGTCGCCTAGCAGGGGGTAGGTGGGGGTAGGTGACAGTCTACAGATATCCAGTTCCCTAGTCACTTTCTGTGCGATTTGTTGACTCTACAAACATACAGACATCTGGGTTACACAAGGGCCTAATATTAGCCACATAACATACAAGAGATTCCCGGCTCCTGTCTATTATAAGGTTATTACGTTGCTGGGTCTTGTTAACGATTTCTGAATGTGGGGCCAAAATGGAAAACATTACTATTTTTGTAAAATACAAATTTGCTTTTGCCGAACTACCAACATCCCCCCGCATGTCTCTGAGGTACACAAATGGAAAATACATTTCACATTGGAAAAAAATCAAAAACAAACTGCTTGACATGTATTACAGAAATTCATAGGAGGAAACATGGAATCAAACTCCTTTATAAAATAGAGAGACTAAATGCAATGGGAGACACAAATTAGGAAAGAATTTAGGGATCCTGCCCTGCCACATACAGATGGGATCCTGCCCACATGTCCCGTAACAATAAGGGATCAACTGCCAACCTGTCCCGTACAGTAGGGATCCTAGCCCTTTTACCCGTACAGTGGGATCCTGGCCACACTGGTCAACCGTACAAGTATAAGGGAAGAAAAAAATCCTGCACCTGTCCCGTACAGTGGGTGATCCTGCCTCTGCCTCGTACGTGAGAGATCCTGCCTCAATGTCCCAAGTACGTGAATGGATCCTGCCTCTGTCCGAAAAGGTCACAAGTGGGATCCTGCCCAACTGTCCTGTACATTGGGATCCTGCCCAACAGTGGATCCTGCCCTATCCCCGTACAAGTGAAGGCATAATAAAGAAAAAAGAGAATGCGCATAGGAATATTCTAAATTGCAATGAGTCGGAATCTATGAGGCTAGAATTGTGTGATACACAACTGGTTCTTTTGTGTAAGTGGTAACTTATGTGTTAGAAACTGATGGGAAGAATAAATGGAGTCTGGGTGGATTTCCCTGGAGGTGCAAATTGGTGGGAGATTACTTAATACAGAAGCTGTACGTAAACTGAGCTGTAGGATGGGAGTGCATGCTGGGGAAAAGGTAAGGGTTAAATAGAGTACTGAGCTCTTAGATGGGAGTGTATTCGTAGGTAATAGATAGTACTGAGCTGTGGATGGGAGTGCATGCTGGGTTAATAGGAGTACTGAGTTCTTAGGAGGGAGTGCATGCGGGTAAATAGAGTAATTGAGGGCTGTAGGATGGGAGTGCATGCTGGGTAATAGAGTACTGAGCTGTAGGATGGGAGTGCATGCTGGGTAATAGATGATTACAATTAGGGTTGTCCCCGTTATCCTATATGAAATTTCCATGCTGCACTGTATAATATAATTATAAACACACGCTGTATATCGACACTGACACCGGTACAGTCTGCGCCATGATCCCAATGGAAATACTGAGCTGCCATGCTGGTTTTAGACATGTTCAGGGGTGTGACCCTCATCCCATGTCGGAGTATTTTGGGGAGAGCTGTCATATGGGTTTATTTATATGAAGGTGAAGTTCCAGTTAAATTCCACAATTTTTATTTTCACCAGGGTTGAATAATTACACCCTATTTAGGGTACGGGTGGAGGGGGCTGTGTGTAATAATAACACCCTATTTAGGGTACGGGGGGGCTGTGTGTAATGATTACACCCTATTAAGGGTACAGGGGCTGTGTGTAATAATTACACCCTATTTAAGGTACGGGGGGCTGTGTGTAATGATTACACCCTATTAAGGGTACAGGGGCTGTGTGTAATAATTACACCCTATTTAGGTAGGGGGGCTGTGTGTAATAATTACACCCTATTTAGGGTACGGGGGCTGTGTGTAATTACACCCTATTTAGGGTACAGGGGGGCTGTGTGTAATAATTACACCCTATTTAGGGTACGGGGGAGCTGTGTGTAATTATACCCTATTTAGGGTACAGGGGGCTGTGTGTAATAATTACACCCTATTTAGGGTACGGGGGCTGTGTGTAATTACACCCTATTTAGGGTACAGGGGGGCTGTGTGTAATGATTACACCCTATTTAGGGTACGGGGGGGCAGGGGCTGGTGTGTATGATGCACACTCCATTTAGGGCGGTCGGGGCTGTGCCTAGATATTACAACCCTATTTAGGGTACAGGGGGGGCTGTGTGTAATAATTACACCCTATTTAGGGAAGGGAGGGCTGTGTGTAATGACTACACCCTATTTAGGGTATGGGGGGGGCTGTGTGTAATAATTACACCCTATTTAGGGTACGGGGGGCTGTGTGTAATAATTACACCCAGTTTCAGGGTACGGGGGGCTGTTATTTATGATCACACCCTATTTAGGGTATGGGGGGGCTGTTATTAATGATCACACCCTATTTAGGGTATGGGGGAGCTGTTATTAATGATCACACACTATTTAGGGTACGGGGGGGCAGTTAACCCTTTCCTGGGGGCAGGTAAATACTGCGGATTGGAGGGTAATGAACGTGTAAACATTTGGCTTGGGAAAGTGACAGATATTTACTTATTGCCTGAGACTGTTTGACAATCCCCGTGCAGTGTCCACACAGCTGATAATGGCCCCAGATAAACTGTAATAGGGCCCCTGCCCGGTTCATGTTACACACACGAGCGGTGGCTGGTGACGAATCACGACTGATAACGGAAATATCCGTCATACGTGTGCCGACACCAATCTCCTCCCCTTTTAGAGGCTAATTTCATTCCTGGGTAGGACGGATTGCAAACCTCTCTCCAAGGTATTTCTCAGGATTTTCTAGAATGTCACATTATTCATCTCTACTACTTATATTAAACCTAGTAACTGTACACACAACAACAATATTATACTGACACACCCACAACACACACACACAACACACACTATTATATGTACACCCACAATGATTATAAATGTACACACACACACAACACACACACAAACAACACACTACACAACACACACACCCTATTGTACACCACACACACACTATACTGTATATACTGTACAACACACACACACACACACACATATTATACGTCACACACACCAAATTATCCTGTTAACACCACACAACTAACTGTACAACACACACACTCTATTAATCTTCGTACACACACACACACCCTTTAGTACGGTACACACACACAGCATATTATACTGAACACACCCACACACATCACTATTATACCTGTACACACCACAGCACACACCCTATTATACTGTCACCCCCCACAACACAACACACACAATATTATACTGTCACACACACAACACACTATTATTACTTAACCACCGCCACACACCTATAATTCACACACACACACACCACACAATATTACCGTACCACAATATTATACTGTACACTATACTACACAACCACAACACTCGTATTAACTGTACACCACCTATTACCTGTACACACACACACACCTATTCACTGTAACAATTACACACAACTATAAATAAAACTTAACCCACACACACAAACCACTATATACGGACACAACAATAATCACGACACACACACACACACCACTTTATACTGTACAACACACCATATTTACTGACACACACACCACACATATTATAACTGTAAACCACATTCTACTACACACACCTATTATACTGTACACAACCACAGAACACACACACACACACCCCGATTATACTGTACACAACCACACACACACACACAACACCACTATATGTAACAACTTATACTGTAACAACCACCACACACACACACAATATTATTACTGTACAACACACACAACACACTAGTTAACTGTACACAACCACACCACCACTATACGGACACTATCATACTGGAGAAGTGAACACACACATAAGACGGACAAAACCACATAACCAGAGGACGGTACACAACACCGACACACACACAGCACACACCTCGGGAATATGACAACACACACAAACACACTATTATCTGTACAACAAACCAACCACACACACAACTTATCACCACACACACACACACTATTATAATGTACACAACCACACACACACACACACACTATTATACTGTACACACACACACACACTATTACTACGTAACACAACACCCAGATACACACCAATACACACAAACACACACACACATATTATACTGTACACAGACCCACAACACTACACACACAACACACACTAGATACGGTGACACAACCACACCACACCACCTATATACTGTACAACACACACACACACACACGAGGAGACGGGCACACAACACCTATTATACTGAAAACACCACACACACACACACACACACACACACACACACACACAAGAGTAGACGACACACACACACACAACACAACACACCACAGTACGGGACACCACACCACACACACACAGAGGAGGACGGGGACACAACCACACACCGACACACAACGAGGAGACGGTACATCAAACACCACACACACACACGAACACACACCACACACACGAGGAGTACGGGACACACACCACACACACGAGGAGACGGGACACACAACCACACAAGCACAACGACACACACAAACACACACGAGGAATCAGGTGACCAAACCACACACACACACACACACACACGATATTAACGGTACACAACCACTCCACACACACAACACTACACAACAGAGTACGGACACACACACACACATCACGTCTGAGACTGGGACACGCACCACACACACACTATTATACTGTACACAAACCCCACAACACAACAACACACACTATTATACTGTACAACAACACACACACACACACCAATATTATACTGTACACAACCAAACACACACACACACACACACACACACTATAATTTTACCTGTCACACAACCACACACACACACACACACACACACACACTATTATACTTACACACACACTATTATACTGTACACACACACAATATTATACTGTACACACACACTATTATACGGTACCAACACACCACTTTTATGTACACAACCACACACACACACACACACACTATTATACTGTAACAACACACACTATTATACTGACACACACACACACACAACACTATTATACTGTACAAACCACACACAACACACACACACTATTATACTGTACACACACACATATTTTTAACTGTACACACACACACACACACACACTATTATAGTGTACACACACACACACACGACTACACACACTATTTACTTACACAATTACACACACACACACCAACACAAACCACAACTACTATACTGTACACACACACACACAGAGTAAAGACACAACCCACACACACACACACACCACAAAAAGACAACACACCCCAAATACGACACACCAACACAACAACACACTATAAACTGTACATCACCACACACACCACGTAGGCAACACAGCACACACACACACACGAGGCGACGGGTAACAACAACCACATCACACACACACACACACACACAGTACTGTCACACACCACACTATTATACGAACACACACACACACACTATATACTGTAAACAACCAAACACACACACACGAAATACTGTACACCACCACACACCTATTATAATGTTTAACACCACACTATTATACTGTACACACACACACACACACACTATTATACTGTACACAACCACACACACCACTATTATACTGTACAACCACACACACACTATTATACTGACCAAACAAACACACACACACACACACACACTATTATTATGTACACACACACTATGTTATATGTGACACACACACACACACACACTATTATACTGTACACAACACACACACACACACACACACTATTATAATGTACACAACCACACACACACACCACTATTATACTTGTACAAACCACACACACACTATTATACTGTACACAACCACACACACACACACACACTATTATACTGTACCACAACCACACACCACACCACTATAGTACGTGTACACACACACAAACACACACACTATTATACTGGACACAACCACACACACACATATTATACTGTACACACACACAACACACACACGCACACACACACACACACACACACCTATTATACTGTACACAACCCCCCACACACACACACACACACTAATATTCAACACACACACATAATTATACTGTAACAACCACCACACACACATATTATACTGTACACAACCACACACACACACTATTATACTGTACACACACACACCACACACATTATACTGTACACACACCACACCAACCACTATATACTGTACCATAAACCACACACACACCCACACACACATTATTCTAGTTACACAACCACCACACACCACAACACCATTATTATACTGTTACAAACCACCACACACACACAAAAGGACACAACCACACACAACAGAACGTACACAACACACACACGAGAGACACACACACACAGCACTGAAAACGGGCACACACCACACACGTAGAAAGACACAACCCCCCCCCCCCACCCACACACACACACACTATTTACTGCTACAACACACACCACACACACACTATTATACTGTACACACACAACACAACCACACACACTATTATACTGTACATAACCACACACACACTATTATACGTACCACAACCCCCCCACACACACACAAAGTAGTATTACGGTACACACAAACCACACACTATTATACTGCACACAATACACCACACACACACTTATACACACCACAACCATATTGTATATGTAACAACAACACACACACACACATTAGTAACGACACAACTACACACAACACACACAGATATTACTGTACACAAACCCCCCCCACACACACACACACATATATTTATGTACACAACCACACAAACACACAAGTAGCCACACACACACACTACACACCACCACAACGTGGACAGAACCACCATCACACACACTACGAGGAACGACAGATACACACACCCACACACACATGAGACGTTGAAACACCACACCCACACACAAAGAATTATAACCACACACCACACACACCACCAGAAACGTACACAAATCCACACCCCACAAACCATACTTATCGTACACAACCACACACAACACACACTATTACTGAACCAACAACCCCACCACACACACACACACACCACACACTATTATACGTACACAAACCACACCACACTATTATACTGTCACACACACACACACACACACACACTATTATACTGTACATAACCACAACACACACTATTAGACTGTACACACACACACACACACTATTATACTGTACATAAACCACACACACACACACACACCATCTATACTGTACACACCAACACACACACACACACACACACACTATTAACTGTACACAACCACACACACACACACATATACTGTACACAACCACACACACACCATATTATACTGTACAAAACACACCACACACACACCACTATTATACTGTACACAAACACAACACACACACACACACTATTATACTACACACACACACACACACACACACACACTATTATGACTGTACACAACCACACACACACCATTATTATACTGTACACAACCACACACACAGTATACTGTACACACAACACACACTATATATGACACACACACCACACACACCACACACTTATATTACACAACCACACCACACATCATGATCACGTACACAACCACACACACACACACACACACACACACACACACACCTATCAAGTACACACACACACACACACTATTATACCTGTACACCACCACACACACACACACTATTATACTGTACACAAACCACACACACACACACACTATTATACTGTACACACCACACACTACACACACACACCACTATTATACTGTACACACACACACCACTATTATACTGTACAAAACCACACAACACACACCACTATTATACTGTACACACACAAACACACAACACCACTATTATACTGTACACACACACACACACACACACACACACAATAGTTATACATGACACACACACCCCACTTGTATACGGAACACACACACACACACCACTATTATACTGTACACAACCACCCCAACCCACACACACACACCACTTTAGAGTACTGTACACAACACACACACACACACCACTATTATAACTGTACACAACCACACACACAAACACACACTTATACTGTACACAACCACACACACCAAACACACACACACACTATTATACTGTACAAACACACAAACACACACACACACACACACCACTATTATACTGTACACAACCCACACACACACACACACCACTATTATACTGTACACAACCACACACACCACACACACACCACACACAATATTATACTGTACACACAGACACACACACACACACACATACATAACTGACACAACCACACACACACACGCCACTATTATACTGTACACAACCACACCACAAACACACCACTATTACTGTACACACACCACACACACACACACACCACTATTATACTGTACACACACACAACCAACCACACCCAACCACAGTAAACTGTACACAAACCACACACACACACACCACATTATATTACCAAACCCCACACACACCACCACACAATAAGACACCACACACACACACACAACACACACAACACATCACCACCACTATTATACTGTACACAACCACACACACACACACCACTATAGACTGGTACACAACCACACAAACACACACACACACACACACCATATTATCTGTACACAACCAACAACCACACACACACTATTATACTGTACACAAACACACACACACACACTATTATACTGTACACAACCACACACACACACACACACAGCACCACACGCACTATTATACTGTGAACAACCAAACACACACCACTATTAACTGTACACAACCAAACACAACACCACACTTATACTGTACACAACCACACAACACCACTATTATACTGGAGACAACCAAACACACACCACATTATACTGTACACAACCACACACACACACTTTTATACTGTACAAAACCACACACACACCACTATTATACTGTACACAACCAAAAACCACACACACCACTTTTATACTGTACACAACCACCACACACACACCACTATTATACGGTACACACACACACACCCACTATTAACTGACACAACCAAACACACACACCACTATTATACGTACACAACCAAACACAACACACCACTATTATAATGTACACAACCACACACACACACACCAACGATATACGTACACAACCAACACAAACACCACTTATGTATACTGTACCCAACAAACACACACCACTATTATACTGTACACACACCACACACACACCACTATTATACGTACACAACCACACACACACCACTATTATACTGTACACAACCAAACACACACACCACTGTATACTGACACAACCACACACACACCACTTTTATACTGTACACAACACACACACACACACCACTATTATACTGTACACAACCAAACACACACACCATTTATACTGTACACAACCACACACACACCACCACTTATACTGTAAACACACACACACACACACCACTTATTCATAGACTGTACACAAAACACACAACACACACACACTATTATACTGTACACACACACACACCACTATTATACTGTACACAACCAAACACACACACCACTATTATACTGTACACAACCAAACACACACACACCACTATTATACTATAATAAATAATAAACTCTTTATTGTCATTGTGCAATATACACAACGGAATTTCATACACAATGTACAATATGCTTAGTGTTTTGTATTTAGACAGTATGTGTTTGATGACAGTGTGGGTATTGTTTGCAGACTGTTGGTGTTGTATGTAGTGTGTGTGCTGTCATGTAGACTGTGTGTGTATGTAGGCTTTGTGCTTGTGTTGCACAGAATGTTGGTGTTTTGATGTAGACTGTGGTGTTGTATGTAGGCTTTGTGCGTGTGTTTGAGAATGTTGGTTGTTTGTGTTTGTATGTAGGCTTTGTGTGTGTGTTGATGAATGTGGTTTGTGTATGTAGACTGTGTGTTGTATGTAGACTGTGTTAGCTAGGCTTTGTGTGTGTGGTATCTAGGCTTTGTGTGTGTGTTGTATGTAGACTGTGTGCGTGTGTTGTATGTAGACGTGTGCGTGTGTTGTATGTAGACTGTTTTGTGTGTAGACTGTTGGATGTAGGCTTTTGCGTGTGTTGATGTAGACTGTGTTGCGTGTGTTGTATGTAGAATGTGTGTGTGTATGTAGACTGTTTGTATATAGGACTGTGTATGTTGTATGTAGACTGTGTGTGTTGAATGTAGGCTTTGGCATGTGTTTGCAGAATTTGTTGGTGTGGTTGTATGTAGATTGTGTGTTGTATGTAGGTTGTGTGTGTTTGCAGAATGTTGGTGTGTTGTATGTAGACTGGTGTGTGTTGTATGTAGACTGGTTGTGTTGTCTATGATTTGTGTGTGTTTGCAGAATGTTGGTGTTGTATGTAGATGTGTGTGTTGTATGTAGACTGTTTTGTATGTAGACTGTGTGTTGTGTGTTGGCAGAATGTTGGTGTGTTGTAGTGTAGAGTGTGTTGTATGTAGACTGTGTGTTGTATGTAGACTGCGTGTGTTGTATGTAGACTGTTTTGTATGTAGACTGTGTGTTGTGTGTTGGCAGAATGTTGGTGTGTTGTATGTAGACTGCGTGTGTTGTATGTAGACTGCGTGTGTTGTATGTAGACTGTGTGTTTTATGTAGACCTGCGTGTGTTGTATGTAGACTGCGTGTGTTGTATGTAGACTGTGTGTTGGCAGAATGTTGGTGTGTTGTATGTAGACTGTGTGTTGTATGTAGACTGGTGTGTGGTTATGTAGACTATGTATATAAATTGCTCATGGCTCTGGCTACCCCTGCAGTTGTGCTTGTCACACACTCGCCCGTAGGGAGCAATGGCAATAGGGGCAGAACCAGAGGCATTGTTCAGGGGCCGATTCTCCCTGAGTCCTGTCCCCCCTCATGATGGGGTGGCACTGAGCTCAGACTTGTCCCTGGGGGGACCCTGACCAGTGTTTGCCAGTTTTCTCTTCCCACCAGGGGCCACACGCTGCCATCGGACGGGCACAGAATCTTCATTTCTAGAAAATCAGTGTGAACGTACGGTTAGCTTGGCGTGGAGTTGGTATGGCAGCTCCGCATTTCCTGTTAACAGTGATTTATCTCCATTTCCCTCCATCCCACAGTTGACAGAGCGGCTAAAAATATTTTCCGTTTCCGGTAACCTGACCTGTGAATTAATATGGCAGCTCCTCCTCGCGCCAACTTAATGTCCCTGCAGGGAACAGGTGATGGGGGGTGGGAAGGGGAAGATCCGTTAACCAGCTCAAGGAGGGTTAATTAAAGGGGAAGTAAAATATGTGCAAGCATTGTGGGAAATCACGGGGAACTCTGCAGGGTTCTGGCACATGGATTCTCTAGATCCCTACCACTCCCCTGTCATAGCTGTCCGGTTCCTACTGGCTGACCTGCCCATGTCCTCTCTGTAACCAAGACTGAGCAGTGAGAAAACCAATTGTTACTCAATAGGAAGGAGAGGCTACAGAAAGCAGGAAATGACAGGTTCTGATTACCCACAATGCTGCTGGTTACACGATATCCGGGATTATATAATACGTTCAGTTATAAACATATAAACATAACTATTTTAACTTAAGTTTTCCTTTAAATCTGCATATCGAGGAAGATAGGGTTAATGAGTAGATTACAGGCCCCGCAGTTCCCTTCCAATGAGAGCAGTATGTCCTCTCCCACGCATCTCAATGGGTAGTAATATGGAGGGAAAGGGGTCTTCTGGGTGGAGCCCGGTCACAGGAGGGAGAATGATATAATGATATAATAATAATATAATGATATAATAATATAATAACAACATAATAATAATATAATGATATAATAATATAATCTATATAGCTATAATAAGTAATATGATATTCATACAATAATCAGATACACAGAGAACTTTACATCTCTGGTTTGGTGAACTATTACCGGTATGCTGCTTTTTCTGCCATGATCCATGTTAATTACTAGGGCATTACAGGGGCAGATGCTGATGTCCCTGTATTTTCTGGTGTTATGGTATCATTATACGGTGGTATTATTATATGGTATTGTATGGCGTTATATGGTATCATTGTATGACGTTATATGGTATTGTATGGTGTTATATGGTATCATTGTGTGGTGTTATATGGTATCATTGTATGGTGTTATATGGTATCATTGTATGACGTTATATGGTATTGTATGGTGTTATATGGTATCATTGTATGACGTCTGTATACATTCCTATATCCGTACTAGTGTGGAACTGTGTACTGACTGTATACATTCCTATATCCGTACTAGTGTGGAACTGTGTACTGTCTGTATACATTCCTATATCCGTACTAGTGTGGAACTGTGTACTGACTGTATACATTCCTATATCCGTACTAGTGTGGAACTGTGTACTGTCTGTATACATTCCTATATCCGTACTAGTGGGGAACTGTGTACTGACTGTATACATTCCTATATCCGTACTAGTGTGGAACTGTGTACTGACTGTATACATTCCTATATCCGTACTAGTGTGGAACTGTGTACTGACTGTATACATTCCTATATCCGTACTAGTGTGGAACTGTGTACTGACTGTATACATTCCTATATCCGTACTAGTGTGGAACTGTGTACTGTCTGTATACATTCCTATATCCGTACTAGTGTGGAACTGTGTACTGACTATACATTCCTATATCCGTACTAGTGTGGAACTGTGTACTGACTGTATACATTCCTATATCCGTACTAGTGTAGAACTGTGTACTGACTGTATACATTCCTATGTGTGCTCCTTGTACCTAGCTACCCTATGGCGCCTATATAGGATTTACGTGCTTTCCCTATAGGGCTTTTCCTTGTTATTTGTGTGGATCACATTCCTATAGGTTATTTTCAGGAGCTGGTAACTTGAATCGTCACTGTTCTCGTGTTAAAGGTTCGGGGGACACTACCCACAATGCCCTGGGTCACAGCGAGGGTTCAGGTTCCATTTGGGGTGAAACGTAAAGTTCCGTGTTTAGTCCCTGGTGGGGAAGGTTCTGACTCCTTATGGGAGAGAGTTTAGACAGTGACAGATCAGTGTGGCAGTTCTCATTTCTCCCAGACAGGATTAATTCCAGTCCCTGAGCCCAGTCTGGGTGTCTGGTAAGACAGTTGTGCTGGGTGGGGATTGTTGTAGTTCAGTGACCCCCTGACCTCATATAATCACGTTTACAGCACAACAGCTGAACTGCCAGCCTGTCCCTGTCTGTCCGTCCCCGTGTCTTAATGTCTGTCCCTATCTGTCCTTCCCGTCTGTCCATCCCCCTGCCTGCCTTTCCCTGTCTGTCCCTCTGTCCCCCTTCCTGTCTGTCTGTTCCTGTCTGTCCACCCATCCTCTTGTCTACCTGTCCGCCCCCCATGTCTGTCTGTCTGTCCCCATCTCCGTCTGTCCCCCTGTCCGTCTCTTTCCCCCCCCGTCTGTCTGTCCGTCTGTCTTTCCATCCCCGTCTCTCTGTCCCCATCTCCGTCTGTCCTCCTGTCCGTCTGTCTTTCCACCCCGTCTGTCTGTCCGTCTGTCTTTCCATCCCCGTCTGTCTGTGACACACACCATGTGGTTTTGGAGTTATTTTTAGATTTTATTGTTGAAACTGAAACGAGTTATTTTTACCTTCGCTTTTCCTTTTAATCCTATTTAATCTGTTTTTTTAGGATTATTCTGGGATTGGGGCTTCAACAAAAGGGAATTTCTTAGTGTAGGTGATGGGGAAGAAGATTTTCTTTTAGCTTAATGGAGTAATCAACATGGTAGCTCCTACTCAACTGAATGCAAAGTAATGTGCAGATTGTAATGTTGTCAGAATGTGCCTGTTTATTTCTCCTTTAATGTCAGAGTTTGCTGTAGGACTGGGGGGGTTCCCAGGTACCCAGAGGGGCTTGTGGGACATTTAAGGTCACAGCACGTGGCTCACAATGTCTGTCTGTGTTAGATTCCATGGGACACATTGTGTGGTGTGTGGTTAGTCACCAGATGCCACGTATAACTCGTCCGGCTGATCTGGGGGGCTTCCAGGATATGGGGGTCCCAGAGGGTTAGACTGTCATTTCCTATAGATAAATATAGACATTTGTTAAATTTAACCCATTGTCAGGCGTTTCCTTTATTGTCCCAGAATCCCATTGGGTCTGACACTGGACGAAATGTCGCTATTAGGTCATAAGAGGGGAAACTGAAGGCGAGGAACGGAAAGGAAGAGAACCAGGCAGCGAAAATGGAGGCGATAATGTGGCCCATTCATTGGGTCTAATCACTGTAACTAGAGCAGAACCAGAGATCCACCTGTCTATAGTCAGGAAAACATTTACTTCCAATCTCACTCCCCCCTCCACAGGAAGATGCTGATTGCACAGATCCTTTCTCCTTGAGACTATATCACCAATTAGCCGCCCCCAGCAGGGCAGATCCACCTCCTTGGTTGGGGATTGGTCCCAAGTCAATGATTGGGGGCTCTAGAGACACGGAGGGATAAGGAATGGACATCCACGTTGGCTTTTCAGTCTGGGAACGGAGCTTTGTGATTGGCCAGATGTAAAAAAAAGATTAAAATCAGATTAACCAATCTCTGTTCTGTATTTAATTAAACGTGATGGACCCTCTCAACCACCTCCTGATCACACAAAGGGCAGATTGTGTGCTTGTGTTGGATGGATAAATACACCAGACAAATTGTGCTTGGCAGTTTGTATATCAGTGTATGTGTATGTACATATATCTGCATATACATGTCTGTGTATATGTATCTACATGTGTCTGTGTGTATGCATGTGTCTGTATATATGGTGTGTATATTTATCTGTTGTATTCAATTAGATCAACTGGACTTGAAATGTAGTTCTTGAAGACGTTTCGCTAGTCATCCGACTGGCTTTCTCAATTCAGAATGACTTGTACAAGAATCTGTGGCAATTATGTACCCTGGAAAATCCCAATTAGCATATCACATCAAGAGAGGTGTTAAGGAGGCCATTTATGTGAAAATAAAGAAACCAAGCCTAAATAGAGGTGGGGGGGTTCGACACCAACTGTCTGCCATGTACAATGCTGTTTTAACACCTTACTCTGGGCGTTCCTATAACACCTCTTAGCCACTATCCAATCACACCCTTAACACCTGGCTGTGATATGCTAATTGGGATTTCCAGGGTACATACCGAACACGCAAATTGTGTAAACCGCAGGAATCTAACCCAATGTAGAATTTGATATGTCAGATTGTAATCACTACGGGGCAGGGACCTCATTACATCTTGTGGCAAAGCCCTACTGAACTATCTATGTATTTATCCCCCTTGTATGACCTTATTGTATTTTATACTGTACAGCGCTGTGTCCCCTAGTGGCGCTATATAAATAAACATATACATACATACTGTATAATCTGTATTGTTATAATGTACAGCGCTGTGTCCCCTAGTGGCGCTATATAAATAAACATATACATACATACTGTATAATCTGTATTGTTATAATATACAGCGCTGCGTCCCCAAGTGGCGCTATATAAATAAACATAACATACTGTAATAATCTGTATTGTGTTAAAATGTACAGCGCTGTGTCCCCAAGTGGGCGCTCTTAAAACAATACATACATACTGTATAATCTGTATGTTATAATGTACAGCGCTGTGTCCCCCAAGTGCGCTATATAAAGAATCTATACATACATCTTAAATCTGTTATTGTTAAATGTACAGCGCTGTGTACCCAAGTTGTCTTATAAATACATCTACATACATACGAGTAAATCTGTATTGTTATAATGTACAGTGCTGTGTACCCAGTGGTGCTATTAAATAAACATATACATACATACTGTATAATCTTTATTGTTTATAATGTACAGCGCTGTGTCCCCAAGTGGCGCTATATAAATAAACATATACATACATACTGTAATAATCTGTATTGTATATGTCAAAGCGCTGTGTCCCAAGTTGGCGCTATATAAATAAACATTACATACATATGTATAATCTGTATTGTTATAATGTACAGCCGCTGTGTACCCAATGGTCCGCTAATATAAATAAACCTACATCATACTGTATAATCTTATTGTTATAATGTACACGGTGTCCCCAATGGCTTATAAATAACATATACATACATACTGTTAATCTGTTTGTTTATGTACAGCGCTGTGTCCCAAGTGGCCTATATAAATAAACATATACATACATACTGTATAATCTGTATTGTTATAATTACAGCGCTGTTGTCCCGCCAGTGGCGCATATAATAAACATATACATACTGTATAATCGTATTGTTATAATGTACAGCG
Source organism: Hymenochirus boettgeri (assembly GCA_019447015.1). NCBI lineage: Eukaryota > Metazoa > Chordata > Amphibia > Anura > Pipidae > Hymenochirus > Hymenochirus boettgeri. Next base: position 14,454 of record JAACNH010000435.1, on the reverse strand, counting down.
CTGTGTCCCCCAAGTGGCGCTATATAAATAAACCTATACATAATACTGTATAATCTGTATTGTTAGAATGTACAGCGCTGTGTCCCCTAGTGGCGCTATATAAATAAACTATCACATACATACTGTATACTCTGTATTGTTATAATGTAACGCGCTGTGTCCCCAGTGCGCTATATAATACCTATACTACAACTGTAATAATCTGGTTATTGTTATAATGTACAGTGCTGCGTACATATTCTACATACATACTATATCATATTATACATACATACTTAATATATTATAACATACATACATACTATAATATATACATACATACTACACATATTATACATACATACAATACATGTTATACATACATACTATACATGTTATACATACATACTATACATGTTATACATACATACTATACTGTTTATACATACTACTAACACATTTATAAACATAAAAAATAAAAACACCAATGACACACATACTACACATGTTATACATACATACTACACATGTTATACATACATACTACACATGTTATACATACACACTACACATGTTATACATGCATACTACACACGTTATACATACATACACACACGTTATACATACATACACACATGTTATACATACTACACATGTTATACATACATACATACACATGTTATACATACATACTATACATGTTATACATACATACTACACATGTTATACATACATACACACATGTTATACATACATACTACACATGACCTATCAACATGAACGTTCTATCGTAACGTTGAGTAATTCAGCGGTTTACGTGTGATGTTCCCGTTGCTAGTGAGTTGCTGTTTGTGGTGGTTATTGTAGTGTGGCGGTTATCGGGGTGTGTGGTTCGTTCTGGGACATTGGGGTATTTACTGTGATATGACAATACACAATGACACTAATCAGCTCTGTGATGGGTCCAGTTCCTTTCTCCGTTACCTGACCCCCCCATCAGATCTGTGCTAGGGGATAACCAGGGTCGGACTGGCCCACAGGGTAACAGGGAGTCCCCAGGGGCCCCACAGTCCATTTAACCAAGAAAACCAATAAAACTGCTAAAATGTAAAGGAACCGTAAGGTAACGTGGGCCCCAAAACTCACCCCGATGGGCCCCTAGTGTCAGATTTCCACCATCTAATTATCACAAATACATCAAAGGAAAAGTCTGATCTACTCACACAGTGAACTATCTAAAAGGAACAGTATGGCAGCTCCCATCCACATGTAAGCAATTCCCTCATACTGTATATAAAGTCGGTTCATCTCCATGTCTATCTGAACATTGTGGTGTGCAGAGGGTTAATAATATTTAATTGCTGTTTCCAGTCATACGAATATTGACTCACTGTGGAGATGTGCAGGACGTGCAGGGGTCGCTCCTCTATTACCCATGATTACTTAACCCTAAAGATGCTGTCAATTTCACTACCCAGAATCCTTTGCCTTTGGGGGGTGTAATATGGGGGGCAGCAGGGAGAGTTAACCCCTAGTGTGTCCTCTGTGTTTGCCGAGTCTTTTCCTTCTATTTACTTCAATCTGGAGACCATCCATGTTTATGGAGACTCCTAGTCTGGTAATTATATTCCATATATATCATTACCACGGGATCCCACCGTCCAATCACATATGGAATCATTAATATGGACACAGAACTCCTCAGTGACTTCTAATATCCTTATAATTTACAGTAGGGGATACATTATTCCTTATAATACATGAGTGGTACCCAGAGTTCCCTGTATAACTCAGTCTGTGTCCTTGTACCTTTATATAGACACAGAACTCCTCAGTGACTTCTAATATCCTTATAATTTACAGTAGGGGATACATTCATAAAAAGGTACAGGACACAGAGAGTTTATACAGGACTCTGGGTACCACTCATGTATTATAAGGGATCATGTACCCCTACTGTAAATTATAAGGAATATTAGAAGTCACTGAGGAGTTCTGTGTCTATATAAAGGTACAAGGACACAGCGTGAGTTATACAGGGAACTCTGGGTACCACTCATGTATTATAAGGGATATGTATCCCTACTGTAATGATAAGGATATTAGAAGTCACTGAGGAGTCTGTGTCATACTAAAGGTCCCAGGACCAAGGCTGAATTCAGAGGATAAGGGAACCTGGTTCCACTCATGGTAGAAGGATCTTAAGAAGTTATTGGTTATGTGACCATAAAGACTAATGGAATTCTGTGTTACTTTGCTGTTTATCTTTCACCCTGGATTTAAGATAATAGAATATTTATTGCTTACGATACCACTGTTGTTTTAAACCTTTCCGTGGATTTCAGGCTTCTGCACTGAGACTAATGTTGGGGGGGGCTTGCTTATGCTAAGTGGATGCTGGGAGTTATAATTCATGCAACATCTGATTTTAATCAACAGTAGAATGATTAGGCGGGTCACACAGGTAAGATATTTTCGGCTGTGTATCAGTTAGTCGCCGAAAATAAACATGGGACCGCACAATCGGCCATGCGGCCACCGACAGACATTTGTTCCAACCGAGCGCTTGCTAGTAGTGAACTCTCGATCGGGACAAATCATTTCCGTGTGTGTTACTTATAGACTTGCCATTTCTTATTCTTCATCTGAAGGACAGATACGCTCTCCCTTCACTCCCACCCATTAATAGTTTATTAGGGTGGACCCTAACTGCGAATGCTCCCCCCCCCCGATACATATCAATCAGCTGTTATACTTACAATAGTTGTCTTACACCACTCTGGATCTTTATTGGCTTGCCTCTGCAGTCCATGAAGTAGCCAATGGGAAGCTCTGCAGAGAAGCATGTTTTACCATTGCCAGATGGGAGACTGTCATTGACAGTAGCAGAGGGGCAGGGCATGGAGGGAAGCTTCATGTAAGGATTCCAGCTGATCGGTAAGGTACCCAAGGCTGAACACGGAGATGTTTTTGGGTCCGCACCCTGGGTACCCTTTCAGTGTAGAAACACAGGGGAAAGGTTTGTCTTTTAATATTTAAAGTCTGTGGGGCCCACAAGGGGGTTCCCTGGTATCCTGAAGGGCCAGTCCTATCATACACACACGCCAGCAATATGCAGATAAATGACCTCACACTCTAATTGCCACCTGCTATTGTAAAATCAGTAAAAAGAGGATTATAGTGTATCATGGATCTAGACCTTCAAATACCTGACAGGTCATAGCCCAATATTAAAGGAGATAAAGGAGACCAACTGATGGGGAGATGTTTCCACTGACAGACGTACGGACACAACACTCCGTTCCCTATAGGATAAACATAAATATCAGCTCTGGGAGAAATCGTATTAATCTTCAACCTCTTAACTACTACACACAAACATCTGCCGACCTCCCTCAATAACCCACCACAGGCTCTGTTTAAAGTTCAAAACAAATGCTGATCATAACTGCCATGGCTACTTTATCACTTCGTAAATTAAAAATGTTAACGAGTTTGTAGCTCCCCCGAACCTTTCCCGACCGAATCGGTTTTATAGTAACACTAGTTTGTAGCTCCCGCCACCTTCCGACCTATCGTTTTTATAATTTAGCCTAGCTTTGTACTCCGAACCTTCCCCCTAAATCGGTTTTAATTATAACTAGTTTGTAGCTCCCGAACCTTCCGACCTAATCGGTTTTTATATAGTTAACTGTTTTGTATGCTCCGAACCTTCGCGACCCTAATCGGTTTATTATTATAACTAGTTTGTAGCTCCCCTCCCGACCTTCGACCTAATCGGTTTTATATTATAACTAGTTTGTAGCTCCGAACCTTCCGACCTAATCGGTTTTATATATCACTATTTGGTAGCTTCCCTGAACCTTCCGCCCCTTAATCGGTTTTAAGTAATCACTAGTTTGTAGCTCCCGAACCTTCCGACCTAATCGGTTTTATATTATAACTAGTTTGTAGCTCCCGACCCTCCACCTAATCGGGTTTTTATATTATAACTCGTTTTGTCGCTCCTTCCCGAACTTCCGCCTAATCGGTTTTAATATTTATAACTAGTTGTAGCTCCCGAACTTCCGACCTAATCGGTTTTATATTATAAACTATTTGTGCTCCCAAGCACCTTCCGACCTAATCGGTTATATTATAACGCGTTTGTAGCTTCCCGAACCTTCCACCTTCGACCTAATCGTTTTATATTATAACTAGCTTTTGTATCTCCCGACCTTCCGACTATCGGTTTTATATTATACTATAGTTTGTAGCTACCGACCTTCCGCAACCTATCGTTTTAGATTAGAACTAGTTTGTAGCTTTCCCGAACCTTCCGACCTATGGTTTTTATTAATAACTATTTTGTAGCTCCCGACCCTTCCGACCCTAATCGTTTATATTATAACTGATTTTGTAGCTCCGGCCCGAACCTGCGACCTAATCGGTTTTATATTCTACGAGTTTGGTGAGCTCCCGAACCTCCACCTCTCGGTTTTTATATTATCCACTATTTGTCGCTCCCGAACCTCTTCCCGACCTAATCGTTTTATATTAATAACTCTTTTTGTAGCATCCCGAACCTGCCGACCTATATCGGTTTTATTTATAGCTAGTTTGTAGCTCCCGACCCTTCCACCTAATCGGTTTTTAGATTATAACTATTTGGTACTCCCGAAACCTCCGACCTAATCGGTTTTTATATTATAACTAAGGTTTGTAGCTCCCGAACTTCCTACCTAATCGGTTTTATATTATAACGATTTTGTAGCCTCCCGAACCTCCGCCTCATCGGTTTTATTAATTTTTAAAAATAAACTACGGTTTGTAGCTCCCCTAACCTAGCACGACAAAATCGGTTTTATATTTATACTAGTTTGTCAGCTCCCAACCTTCCGACCTAATCGGTTTTATATGATAACAGTTTGTACTCCCGAACATTCCGACCCATAATCTGTTTTTATTATAACTGTTTGTACTCTCCCGAACCTTCCGACCTACTCGTTTTATATTATAACAGTTTGTAGTCTCTTTGTAGCTCAACTAGTTTTGGTAGCTCCCCCCCCCCTACCCATAATGTCTGTATAACAGTTACATAGTAACACAGTATTGGAGGTTGTATAAAGACATACGTCCATCTAGTCCAACCTTTATAACCTACCCATAATGTCTGTATAACAGTTACATAGTAACACAGTATTGGAGGTTGTATAAAGACATACGTCCGTCTAGTCCAACCTTTATACCCTACCCATAATGTCTGTCTAACAGTTACGTAGTAACATAGTATTGGAGGTTGTATAACTCAGTCTGTGTCCTTGTACCTTTATATAGACACAGAACTCCTCAGTGACTTCTAATATCCTTATAATTTACAGTAGGGGATACATTATCCCTTATAATATATGAGTGGTACACACAGAGTTCCCTGTATAACTCAGTCTGTGTCCTTGTACCTTTATATAGACACAGAACTACTCAGTGACTTCTTATATCCTTATAATTTACAGTAGGGGATACATTATCCTTATAATACATGAGTGGTACCGAGAGTTCCCTGTATAACTCAGTCTGTGTCCTTGTACCTTTATGTGGACACAGAATTCCTCAGTGACTTCTAATATCCTTATAATTTACAGTAGGGGATACATTATCCTTATAATACGCAAGTGGTACCCAGAGTTCCCTGTATAACTCAGTCTGTGTCCTTGTACCTTGATATAGACACAGAACTCCTCAGTGACTTCTAATATCCTTATAATTTACAGTAGGGGATACATTATCCCTTATAATACACGAGTGGTACCCAGAGTTCCCTGTATAACTCAGTCTGTGTCCTTGTACCTTTATATAGACACAGAACTCCTTAGTGACTTCTAATATCCTTATAATTTACAGTAGGGGATACATTATCCCTTATAATACACGAGGGGTACCCAGAGTTCCCTGTATAACTCAGTCTGTGTCCTTGTACCTTTATATAGACACAGAACTCCTCAGTGACTTCTAATATCCTTATAATTTACAGTAGGGGATACATTATCCCTTATAATACATGGGTGGTACCCAGAGTTCCCTGTATAACTCAGTCTGTGTCTTTGTACCTTTATATAGACACAGAACTACTCAGTGACTTCTAATATCCTTATAATTTACAGTGGGGGATACATTATCCCTTATAATACATGAGTGGTACCCAGAGTTCCCTGTATAACTCAGTATGTGTCCTTGTACCTTTATATAGACACAGAACTCCTCAGTGACTTCTAATATCCTTATAATTTACAGTAGGGATACATTATCCCTTATAATACATGAGTGGTACCCAGAGTTCCCTGTATAACTCAGTCTGTGTCCTTGTACCTTTATATGGACACATAACTCCTCAGTGACTTCTAATATCCTTATAATTTACAGTAGGGGATACATTATCCCTTATAATACATGAGTGGTACCCAGAGTTCCCTGTATAACTCAGTCTGTGTCCTTGTACCTTTATATAGACACAGAACTCCTCAGTGACTTCAAATATCCTTATAATGTACAGTAGGGGATACATTATCCATTATAATAC
>JAACNH010000434.1:0-215182 GCA_019447015.1 Hymenochirus boettgeri | reverse complement strand
GGTTGGAAGGCTTTCATTCATGTGATCACAGTAATGTATACTAAAAAACCCTTTGTTTATAAGGTATGCCAGTGTGCCCCATATTGTATGGGGCCTAGGAATGTGCATTGATTATCATTTCTATGTCAGTTTCTTTGTGCACTTCTCCTATTTCTTAGATTATTATTCAGATACCAGATACTCACAGTCATGTACCCATCATACTCTCTTATCAGCTCAGTTTTCATCAGAGAGAGTCTCTCATAAAAACATAACTCTCGCAGCTGCGCAGGTGTGGCATGTGGGCCTGCTTTAGCTCTAGGGGTAGGCATTTTTAAAAAAAAGCTGTTCAAGGGGTTAAGTAAAATGGAAGTCCTGACACTTTCTGTATTTGTTGCCAATTTTCCAAAATTGATTGGTGGACCTTCTGACATTGCAACCAACTATGTCCCATAGCTGTATTGGAAATTACAAAGTTTAGTGGGCCAAAGGGTTGAGGTCGGTCTATGGTAAATTTCAAATATGGAGGAAGAGTATAAATAAAATTATACATACAAGAGTATAGACTAGTGTGAATATCGAACCTCTTTTATTTTTATGGTGTGCTAGGTAAAGCTATTAATATGGGCTTTCTCCCCTGCCATAGGATTTTGGTGTTTCTGTCTCTAACCCATCAGGTCCTTTTTTATGATTGGGAAAGGTAGAGATCTGAATAAATACAAGACTTTATTCAATATTGTACTTTTGATTGCTGGTACCTCCCAAAAATAGAGAACACGAAGCCATTGGTGTAGTTTTTTTTTAGTTAGCTATTGTTACTGTATAGTTTTTATACATTACACAATATTTAGGGGTCCAAAAGGAGTGCACTTAAATTAACACTGTTAACATTCATCATTAGACAAACCAGCTAGTTAAATGTTTGGTTTTCCAAGTAAGTCCTGTCCTAAACATTGTTTAAAGCATCGCATGATCGCGGTCAGGTAAGACATCTATTTTTTTTTTACATTAGCCCAAAATCTGTAGCTTATGGTCTGCACTCCCTCAACTATTACAGAATCGTTTCAGAGGAAATTCCATTTCAAATGGGTGGGGGAGTTGTTTCAATATTGAGGGGTCTTAAAGGAGTGCCTACACTTAAAGGATAAGTATGCTGTAAAACAATGTAAAGTTTAGTTAGAAGCTGCAGCTTTAAAAAAACTATTGGCATTCTTTCTATGTCCCTCCAAAGCCTTTTCTGCTTTCAAGTAGTGCTGACATCTTGAATCTGTTTAGTTGACTGTTTAGCTCCACCCCTCCAAGATTTCCTGGTTCCAACATCTTTAATAGTCGCAAAAGACAATCTCCTGCTTCCAAGCGTTGCAAATGAAGTGCTGTGCAAGCAACGTAATGTCAGTGTGTGCACAGACGTGTGCGCACAGGACGTCACTTGCAGCCACAAGCACAGCGCAGAACATGCACGTCGCATGTGCAGCGACACATGTGGGCATGCGCATGGAAGCAGGAGATTGCCTTTTGCGACTACTGAAGATGTTGGAACCAGGGAATCTCGGAGGGGTGGAGCTAAACAGTCAACTATACAGATTCAAGATGTCAGCAAAAAGGTAGACTAATATACTGTACCTAAAGCACCATACTTATAAATACTCAATAAATATATACACAGATAAATTACACATAATCATAAAATTACATAGCCAGCCAATGTATATCTAAAATAAGACCAACTCTTTGTGCAAAGTGCATCCAGACCTGGAAAGAAACAAACTGGTGGCTGCATGAAAGGAAATAAGTCTGGGGTTAAGGATTGCTACACCGCTGGCGCCTGGCAGTGCTACACTATAGATCAAAACACTTGGAAAATGGAGTTCAAAAATACTTTTATTTAGTAAATAAAGAGACCTCAACCTAATATCAAACATAAATGATTTATGTTATGTTATTATTATTAATATTAAATTATACTCATAATCTTTGTTTAACCCCTCAGGGCACATTGCGCATATGTTAAACATTTATTTGATTTTTTAAAGTTATATCTACTTCACCCTCTCAATACCCAAAGATACTTTTTCCAGACTGAAATATTTTGACACTTTAGTGCTACATTCATGCAGTGTACAAGCATGCCTGGTTAAGCTGCATCTCTACACATCCAAAAAGCAGTGCTGTGTTCTTCTACATGCGTTGTGTAGTGATGGACCCGAACCTGAGTTTGGGCAAATCAAACTATCCAAACTCAAACAAACTAGTTTGGGTTTTCCAAACTCGCTGACTTATTTTCGATAATATCAAGTCGGTAACCCTCAAATGTAATGTTCGAATTCGGTAACGTCGAATGTATTCTTCAATTTTGGTAAACCTCGAATGTAGCTTCGATTTCGATAAACCCTCGAATGTAGCCTTCAATTTTGGTAACCTCGAATGTATCGTACGGTAATCCTCAAATGTAGTGGTCAATTTTGGTAACCGTCAAATGTAGCAGATGATTTTGGTAACCCTCGAAAGTAGCGGCGGTTTCGGTAACCTTTGAATGTATCATTGTTAACCCTTGAATGTAGTGGTTCAACTTTGGGAACCTCGAATGTATAGTTCTATAACCTTCGAAAGTATTGTTTGGTAACCCTCAAATGTAGTGGTCAACTTTGGTAACCCTCGAAGTATTGTTTGATTTCGGTAACCCTCGAATGTATTCTTCAATTTTGGTAACCCTCGAATGTATTCTTTAATTTGGTAACCCTGAATGTAGCCTTCGATTTCAGTAACCCTCGAATGTAGCCTTCAATTTTGGTAACCTGGAATGTAGCCTTTGATTTTAGTAAACCTCAAAATATATGTTCTTAACCCTCGAAAGTATTGTTTCGTAACCTCGAATGTAGCGGTCGACTTTGGTAACCCTTGAATGTATCGTTTGATTTCGGTAACCCTCAAATGTATTGTTTGATTTCGGTAAACCTCGAATGTAGCATTCGGTAACTCTTGAATGTGACTGTAACCCTCGAATGAGCGTGCGGAAACCTGACAATTGCCTGATCGGTAGGAAGAGAAGTGGTTTAAAGAAGTTTTGGTGAGATGGGCATGTTCCCCAGACCATTTCACAGGTGCCACAGTCTTTAACAGCATGTTACCAGTGTTATTTTAACTGTAATTAATCCAAACTTTTCAAAACTATTTCCTTGCACTAACTTCAATGGGTTTGTTTTCAAATGTTACTGAAGTTGGGAAATTAACCAAAACTTAAGGAAGTTGGCCATCTCCAGTATTGTGAGGGCTTTTTTGTGTTTCCAATATTACACAATGTACACTAAGGTTAACAAATAAATAGATAAAGGGGAGGTTATTTTCTCTCCCCTAATAAACACACATTCTGGCAGAGCTTTCTGCACAGCCTATTGCCCACTATCTGCATGATATCCAACCATTAGGATAGTGTCTATTGATAAAGTGGCTATGTGTTAGAATTATTTTAAAGGGCATCTATAGTGGGAAAATGAACTTTTTCTATTCTATTTCCCACAACCCCTAGAGTGTCCTCACTTTGTTAGATTCCCTCTCTGTCCCGTGATACACCAGTTAGAAGAATACGTGATTGCATTCCTCTACTCACTACGGGACTGTCAATCAAATCCCTGTGACGTGATCCCCCTCCTGCTCTGTAATAAACATAGAGATAACAGCATTAGCAGGGGGGGAGAGAGGTAGCTTTCATGGTAGATATAAGGCTGCACTTGACCCCCTTCTGATAGACTTCACTGATTGATGATGGGTCACAAAGAGAGAGATCGTAAACTGTACTGTTCTCCTTCTTCTTCCGTGTCTCCAGGACAGCTGCTTTCTATTGGCCATTGTGCGTGGGTGGGTTTTTAAGGATGTTGAACTTTTAACTCCTACTGCACATGACAAGCTTGACGCTAGCCGAAGTTGAAGACATGGAGGAGGTAACAGAGGGGAGGGGGATAGGGGGGAGTTCTGCACACAGATCTGGCACCATGGTTAAACAGAGTCACTGACATAGATAGGATTAAGGAGCACAGAGTACATGAATTTAACTTTGCAAAGGGGCAATTGTGTTTTTTTACTATAGAGGCCCTTTAAGGCAGGGGCTCTTCTACTCAGAGGTAAGGGATTCTTGCCTATTGCCTTCCTCAAAATTGTCAGATAATAGGTACCAATATTAACAAATGTACAAATTACTGTATGTCAGTTATCAACTTTCCAGAGCAAGAGGAAATCATCCAGAAATCTACCCATCACCCTGGTCCATTAGTCTCTACAACCACGTAGCTGAAGGTGTGTAGCTTCCAAAAATATATAGTTTGTGGGGGGTATTTCCAAGTTGATTAGGCTGTTCAAATTACAGAACACTTTGATTTTTTTCTTGTAATTGGACTTGTGCATGCGTCCAATTTGAGCTAGTTGGTGGCCCCGTTTCTGTTTGCACCCACCCTTATGGCATACCATTTGATTCAGGACATGTGAGATATTGCCGTTTAGTGGGTTTTTTACTTGCCGAGTGGGTTTAGGTAGGATTTCAACCATTGAGTCCTCTTATTTTATTTTTTCACAAAATCTCCTAAAAGCACGCGTATACAACACCTAAAAGATAAGACAGATAAAAGACATCACCCAATAAAAACATATAAAAAACATAAAACACACCATATGAAGAAATAATATATGCAAACAGGTCATAATCTATCCAGCTACTACTTATAAATATACACAGAGGATACGTATGAGCTGATAAAACAATACACAATAAGAACCCCCTAATCATAACAGGCAGTTCATAGAGATTCCCAAAAAATTTCTTTTTTTTTTCATTAAGTCCTCTGGGGGCCAACGTCTGCAACCTCAAAATCCATCTTGTCTCCAGTTGTAGCAACCTTTTCTCCCTTAGGGCAGAGCACACCCCTCCCGGGATATGATCAAATATCATGCATTTGAGTGCAGCAATATTGTGTCCTTTCTCCTTAAAGTGACGTGCATGAAGTGTTTGAGAAAACTAATGGGGAAATGTTTAAATGTGATACTAATACTGATTGGCTCTCTAAGTTGAGTGAACAGACTGATAAATATAAAAATGATTTGATTCGTTTCAAACGTAACAAATTGTCCAAAGTGGAAGGGGATTATAAAGACCAGAGGGTATATCCTTGGCTTACTGGTCAGGCTAATCCCCAACAATGGAGACGTCGTAGGAGGCAACCGTTAAACCCAAGAGGAAGGCCCCCTCGCAAGAAACAGTGATTTTTAACCTCAGTAATCACGTCTTGAGCGAGGGGGAACATAGCCTGTTGAGTCATGGTTTATCATTTGTGCCCTCTCATAAATTTGATCTTACTAATTTTGAAATTGATTTACACAAATTCCAACGGTCCCTGAAACTTCGGGATTTCTTTAAGAATGATAAGGGGGATAAGGTAAGAGAAGCCTTTAGACCCCATAGCACGTTTGAACCTATTAACACCCCGCCGGCGATTAAGATGTTCACTCAGATGGTTAGAACTGAAGTTAACAATATTGAGAAGACCCATGGCCCCCCCCACAGTAATTTAACTATTGGTGAGCGGGAGGCGATTCGTACGTTACAAAATGATAATGATCTGATTATTCGTCCAGCAGATAAAGGTGGGGGAGTAGTTCTGCTTGATCGCAGTTACTATAGAGCTGAACTACTTTCCCAATTGAGTGACCGTGATACCTACCAGCTGTGTTTACAGGACCCCACTATGAAGGTAAAAAAGGAGGTTGACTGTATACTGAAACGAGCGGTTGAGGCTGGGTTTATTTCGGAAACGTGCAAACGTTTCTTGACAGTGGATGCCCCGTGTTGCCCTATTATTTATACCCTCCCTAAGGTGCACAAAACGCTCCAGTCCCTGTAACCCTGATGACGGCCCATTGATATCGGGCTGAAACGCGTAGGTAGCTTTTGGCCTACTTATTTTATTCAATAAAAAGTTTTTGACTAAGACCGTGGAGTGCGCCTGCTTCACCTCTCTGTTAGATTTCCCATCCAGGCAGCACCCGGGCATTCTACTTGTGAACGGAGTGCATCGGATCCCTATATTTCTATATATATATATATATATATATATATATTTCTACATGCATTTTCTTCGTTATTGAGCTAGGTATTGGATACTGGATTGGATTAAGACATTTAAAGGGACACTAAACCCCCAATTTGACCCTTCTTTAAAGATTAAGATTAGGGGCCCCTAAGATGAGATTGTGATACTTACCAAAACAACGATCCTGCAGCGCAGATGTCTCTGTTCTCTGCTGTCAGCTCCCACACACCACCACCCCCTTGTGTGCCTATGGCAAAGATAGGTGCTGTGTCATGAACAAGGGGGTGTTTTGGAGCAGATTTGACAGGAGAGACACAGTGGTACTGCAGGATCACCCCTATTGTAATAACAGCTATGGGGACAGTACGGTAATCTCAATTAGAACTAAACTTTTGATTAAAGAGGGGTCATTTTGGGGGGTTTAGGGTCTCTTTAAACAAATTTCAGCTAGTCATGTGACACTGATGACATAGCTAAGGAATGATTATAAGGGCTAACACAAACTGTTTATATTCTTATATGTGTGTATTTCAAGAAATAATCGTCCGTATTTTCCATATAAGGATATCAGTCACCTTCATCTGTGTAATTATAACTTCTCATCTTGTATTTCTTACACCATTGGGTACATTATTCTATATATCTGTATCTCCCTGTACATTACAGTCTTATCCCTTATATTAATTCATTATAATAGATGTAGAGATTTGTCAGCTGTGTCCCTGTGCCACTTTGTGACACACTAGTATCTATACACTACTAGATCGGGGTAACCCCTGATTTGCATTGACTGTCCAGTTTCTATTGAGCCGAACTGACCTCCTTTCCCCACCACCGTCAACATATGGCACACAATAATAATAATAATCCCCCTTCACTCCACGTGCACGCGCCTCGGAGTTGGGGGTTACGCGCGTCCCTCTGTGTGATACACCGGCTGTGCGCGTCCCCCTTTTTTTTTTGATTTTGCGTCTCCTCCTCCTGATCCTGCGTTCCATCCCCGAGAGCTGCTTCTCCTCCTCAGTGTTGGACACTGGGCACCGGGAGAGATGGGGGAGGCAGCAGGGTATTGCGGGAGTGCTCAGTCCTGCTGTATCGTACCGACTGCATAGAGAGGGGACCCGGGGAGCCTCATCTCCGTCTGCGGTGACAGGTAAGAGGCGATACCCCGGTCTGTGGTCTGTCAATGTGCGGTTGGATTTCAATGTCAAGTCCCTGATGCTGATCATTGTAGCGCTGTCCCCAGTAGACACCGATAGACAAGTTAGCAGTTCCCCTGTATTACACCTTCCTATAAACCACCCCCAGGGTTTACCTGGTATCTCTATGGCAGCTGCATCAACGCCCCCCACATTGCCCAGGAAACCACGGGGAACATATAGTGCTGCCATCCGTGTCTATATGTTCCATCTTTAGAGGGAATGTTCAACACAACTGATCTGGGGGTGGATAGTGCATTGGGTTTAGATATTCCACCCAATACTAACTGGGGAAGGGGAGGGGTGAGGACTAACAGGTAGAATGTACTGTAGGTCACATTCCTTATTACACTAGACATTAAAAGAGGGATTCCACTGGTAAACAAGCATTATTACATTGCTGTACACCAGTCCTGCAGTGAGTTTTATATAGAATGTAACAATGTCCAATCAGGTGTCTTCCAGCTGCTATTCAGTTCAACTCCTTAAGCCCCCCCCTGGACAGAAAAGGACACATTTCATGGTGTGTTAAGGGGGTTACACCAGTCCCATGTGGGCTAAAGAATTAGTTATCTGCTGTCTTTCTGTAGATCTTGTCGGTATATCATGGGACTGATAAACCAGTTCCATTCGCTCCTGTAGAAGCCAGAGATTGCTTTCATATATCAGATCTCTAGCTTAAGGAAAACGTCCTATCAGACACAGACCCAGCATTTTTGATTGATGCTGACATGCAGCTGTAAAAGGAATTATAGCCCAGACTGATATTGCAGTTTGTAATTGCAGTGTTGTAATAACGTTCTCTCAGCGTACCCACATTTATTTAGCATTACATTTCATTGAACTGGCTGGCAATCATTACAAGACCATCTGCAATCCTTGAAGCAACTCATTTGTGAATAACTGTTACTGTACCATGTATTTTCTTTCACTATTTGGAATATATTATGCTAGAGGAGGATCAATTCATCCATTGCTTGCCAATAGCTGCCATGGCCCAGAACTTATATAAAAGGAGTGATTGTTGAATCCTGACAGTAGGACCTCTGCAGGTCCCTTCAGCTTAAGCTGTGCATTTTTAGGGTCTTTAAATATACCATTCATTAATCCGTACAATACCTAACAATTGATTTCTCCAGAACTTGAGAATCCAGTGAACCGAAGCAGTTATTTGGACAGAAAACCCAGTGTAGACAATATTTTAGCAGATATATGTCTCAGCAATCACAATATACTTTATCCAGAATGTACTGTACAAGTGCTTTTCTGCTATTAAGGGAAATTTGGCTAGGCTTGCATTCCCCTTCTAAGTGCAATTTCATTTCTGTGCCTCTGTGAATAACAAAATGGACAAATGATACATAGCTATCACTCTGTATTTAAAGTACGTTTGCATTTTCCCTGCAGCCAGAGATTTTTGACTGGGTTTAAATGACTCTTTGTTCAGGTTTGTTAGCAGTCATTGTTATGGGCCTGTAAGTACTGCCCAGTGTAACATTATAACTGTAACTGTACATAATAGCCATTTCTTGAAAGAGACCAGATTTTACTTTACATGTAACCTACTCTCAATCTAAACATTTATATGTTGAAAATAAATCCCCTTCTCCAAGAAGACAAACCATAAATTGCCAGAAACAGTTAATTCATTTTTGTAGGCATATGGGAAATTTTTGGCATACTGAAAAAAAGGACACTATGGATTCCCATGGCAGTGATCATTAAAAAAGAATTATCATTGTACTTCATTTTGTTATAATGACATTGGTTGTGTGTAATATTCTACAAAGCATTTATTTACAAAACAGTAAGCCATTGGTCATAATGCTAAGAGAGAAAAGAAAATAGAGCTGAATAAGTGCTAGTGACCTAATGTCCTCTATGTAAAGATATTATCTTGGCTTGGCGTCTTTGCCAGTTTCTTAGCATATGCAGCATTTTTATGCTAAGTTTTATGTGTAAAATAAAAAAACTACAATTCTATAGCATTGGCGTTTAGTAGAATTCTTGGAAATGAAACATCTCATTGGAGACCAATGGTGTATGCTCAATGTCATCTCTCTTTTTCTGAGTTAAACAAAGCCGTTAATATTTATACTTTGTGGATAGGGTGCAGGGCTAGTTGTGTCTGTAAGCGCAATTTCTGTTACAAATAAGCCAGTTATAGGCTGCATTTGCTTTCAAGTTTGCTTATATTTTTGGCATTGAACAAAATGTTAAGCAAATGCTAATGTAGTTTTGATAAAAGCACTATATTGTTACTATTTTATATTTGTCAAACTATGTATTAGCAAACTATGTGGCCATTTAGAACCAAAAGACAACAAAAAGATGGTCCAATCACTCTAGTTAGGAGAATCTGTAGTGTAGGTAGGTCTGTTTTATGCATTCCAAGAAAACATCTTTTTCCTTTTTTAAAGGAAAAAGATGTTTTTTAAAGGAAACTTTGATTTATTGCAAGTCTTTATTGACATAATTTATCACTGGCATTTTTTTACTTTACTATTTATCTTGTTTTCTATTTACATAAAGGATTTATATTCCCATTACATTTCTAAAAATAATGTTTAAAAATTTAGGAACAGGTTATTTCAGTCGAGCTAAAATTCTTTATTAATTATTGAGCATGGAAAGTTTTGTACTTTTTCTAAACAGTAGACTTTTATTCATAAATTATATTCAATAGGTAAAGGTGGAAAATAGTTCTATATATACTTGTTCAAAAGTTTTGTGATAATGTTATGAATAGAATGGGAAAGAATGGTTAACATCAGTGGGAGACACCATTAAATCCCTCATGGTGAAGTAAAACTTTTATCTTAGTACTGTAAGAAATACTCATATCTGCACTTTAGGACCTAGATCCTAAAAATTAGCAGGGGGATTCAATAAAAGTTCTTATTGTTTAAAATGGTGCTAATTTTGCCCCAACCAATCAGATGTTATTTTTCAAATGTTAAATAACATCTGATTGGTTGGGGCAAAATTAGCACCATTTTAAACAACTTTTATTGAATAACCCTGTAGGTATCCAGCTTCATATAAGTTTGTTAAATTACAGGTTTATTATAATAAAATAAAGCATCCTTCCAACCACATAAAGGAAAACCAGCATGGACAATCCTAACTAATTATCTTGGGTCATTTCACTAGCTGGCATCCCTCTGCTTGGTTGCATTTTCTTAGAAAAGGCGTTTTCTTGACCTTTGAATAGGAATGTGTTTTACAAGCTTGCTTCCCACTTGCTTTTATGAAGGTAAGAGTGCAAATGGGTCACCCAGAGCCACTATCACCCTCCAGTGCAGTTGCACTTCCAATGTAATAAAGATATAGCGTCTCTTGGTGCATTGAAATTGAATTTCACCTTTGCAAAACCTCTATCGCCAGCTAACAGCCTGCAATAGTTGATGCTATCACTTGATTACATTGGTTGTGACAGCTGTGAGTAAGTTTTGCAAAATCCACTCAACAGCCTCAAAAATGGTGTTAAAGTCATGCACATTCAAATGCATATTCATTACACTAGCTAGCTTTTTTTAAGACCACTTTGTAGCGATAGCAAGTCTTAGTGCATCACTCTGTTAGTATTAGACATAATAGTTTTAAAAAAAAATGTCCAGCTTGGGGGTGCTACTAATACAACAAGGAAGCTTGTCCAATTTTTCTTTTTAAATTTTTTTCCCCCGCAAAGTGAAAACGGGCTGTTTCCAATGTAAAAAGCCAGGAGGGCATATATAAACCCACCACCTATTTTGTAATATTGTGGTCCTTTAAAGGACAACAATACTGTTACAACCCTCCCATTTATATGTACCCATGGTGAGGTTCTAACCTATGGGATTACCTTTGGCTGCTTGCAAGCTTTGTGTAAAGTGTGATTGCTGGTCTGGTCCACCCCACCTCCTGCTCATGTCAGGGATCTGACCAATGAGAAGACACGTACTACAAGAAACATGCCTTCTTATTGGTCAGGCCCTGGACAAAAATAGGGTATGAGGCAACCAAAAATTCCAATTTCCAGCTAAATTTGCAAGCTTAAATCCCATGGATGAGAACCTAGTGGTTGTAATAGGTTGTAGCAGTAATGTCCTTTAGGCTGGCTACACACAAGCAGATTTTTTTGGCCAAGCCCGCTGACATTTCTGTGTATTGGAAAAACCTGTGTTCTTTTTTCTTTGTTGCTGGCGAGCGATGTTGGTCAACCATTCACCAGGATCTGACAAACAAGCGGTCGGACATGTCGGCAAATCTCGGCCAATCATGCGGTCTACTATGGATGTTCGTGACAACCGGCCGTGATCTGTCCTGGCCGACTGCTCGCTAGTGGTGACCAGTTAGTTTGGACAAAAAATGGCCTTTTGTGTTCCTCGGGACAAAAAAAATTTCCTTTAACTCCTAAAATAAGAATGCCTGTGTCTTATACCTATACTTAAGTATACTTAAGGTATATTGAGAAAACACAGGAAAGGCACAAACAAGAGCTAAATGAGCTAAAAATAAATGTTTAAAGAGAAAAGCATAAGAAAACACTTATTTGTTATTTAATGATTATAAACTGTGTGGAAGCATGGTTAAATGTTTCTGAAAATATTAGGCAGCAGTATAGAATAAGGAAAATTTCACCCAAGTATAAACCACTGACATGCTTTGAAATTTCAAGGTGCAGAGGTGGACTGACTTTGGCAGATAGGGAAAGTATGTTCTACCTTTCACAAGAATAATGAGTGCATTGACTAGAGGAACCAAGTTATAAATATTAATGTACAACGATCTCTGCTGATGTACTGCACAATTCCTGTTTGCATCCTCTTTTTATTAATCTCATTTATTTGCTTGCAAAAGAAAGAGAAATTGGAAATTGTAATTTTTATTTCTTGTGTTTAATACTTTCAGATCATTATTTAGTTTGCAAACACTTTCCATTACCCAGAATTAATCTTTTCTTTATGTATTGTGACATGGTTTCCATTACATGAATGAGAAGGTACTGGATGGGAAATATGTAGTACCCAGTCTAAGATACTAATTAATTATTAATAGGAGCTTATATAATCAGATGTTATCAAATGTTTTCTAATTGTAGTAGACCAGTATAAAGGAATTGATTATTTGTTGCTGCAAATTAACAGCACAGTTGCATTTTTGCACCTTGTAGTAAATAAGCCTCCAGGAAAAGAAAAATATGTATGTCTTTGACAGAAGGCATTGTGAAAAGCTGGATTTAGGGTCCTGGAGCCTGGCTAGTAAAAAGTGTTGGGTGGGTTCCGTGGTCACTGGATTAATGTTCAGGTTTTGACATGTGCAGGTAATGACTAATGAATAGGTTCTTATTAGCTAGTTTTGTGCTGAAAGTGTTTGTTCATTTATTGTCTGGTGCTGAAAGGGATCAGAGCTTAGACCCACACAGCCCACAGCAGGTAGTAAGTAAGGTCTGTAAATTTAACTTAAATGTCACAGGGACTGTCACATGGTTTCAGAGCAGGTAGCAGGAAGTGCAGGGAATCTGGTGATGCTGCCACCATATCACACATAAAAATGTAAATATCTTCAAAACTATGTAAAAAAAATGTAAATTGCCAAACTAGTCCTTATGATAAATCTCAGATTCTTTTACCCACACCCCCTTCTGCTGCTCTTGAATCTTTTAATCCCGTGACCCAGTCAGAGGTCTGTCACCTGCTTTGGTCCTGTCCGCTCAGTAACATAGTAATTAAGGTTGAGGAGGGGGTCAGGGTTTTTTTTTTGCAGGTACGCCCCTGACCAGAACTATGGTATTAACTGGTATTAATACCAGTAATTCTCAATATTTTTTTGTTTTAGAAACTTATCCAGACCACTTTTAAAGCTACATGTCCCCTCTATCCCATTCCCTCTTTCTTACTGAAGCACTGTAATAAGGCAGTCTCCCCTATACTAACCCACAGAGTCAATGCCTCCTTGTCATCTGGTATTTTCCCTTACCAACTTAAACACGCCTATGTTAAACCCATAATCAAAAAAGCCTCCCTTGACCCCTATTGTTTTACTAACTACTGCCAGGTCTCTCTTCTACCAACAGCCTCTAAGCTACTGGAACATCTTGATTTCTCTCACTTCTATCACTAATTATCTTTATTCTCATAACTTTCTGGACCCTTGCAGTCAGTGTTTCCTCCTGCGCTCTCCAAAGAGAGAGCTCTGTGCAAAGTTGTGAATGACCTTCAGGTTGCCAAAGCCAAAGGTCATTTTCTATTCTTAATCCTTCTCGACCTCTCCTCTTTTTGACACAATAAATCATTCCCTCCTTATGCAAATTCTTCACTCCTTGGGCATCTGGATAATCATATGATAATGAAAACTTTCTCTTCGGTTCTTCTTAGTGTAGGGGTTCCGCAGGGCTTTGAACTTGGACCCCTGTTGTTCTCCCTCTATTCTATTTCTCTGGAAGACATCATAAGCTCATTTAGTTTTAACTACCACCTGTACGCCGATTATATTCAAATATACTTTTCCACCCTGACACCCAATCATGCATCTCCGACTGTCTCCATGCTGTCTTCTCGTGGATGGCACACCGATCCCTCAAACTAAACCCGACTAAAACGGAACTAATAATTTCACCACTTAAATCTGGTCCTATCCCACTTTTTTAAATTTCTAATGAGAACATCCCCATTTGCCCAATTCAGTTGACACATTGCTCAGGGGTTATTAATGATTCCTCTCACATTAACAATGTTGAAAAAACCTATTGCTTTTTTCTCCCTAATATTGCGAACATCCGTTGATTCCTCTTTCTTCCGACTACTGCTATGTGTTCCTGCTTTTCACTCTTTATTGTCAGGCTTGCGGCTCTGGGAAAATCTTTGTCTGGATTTAGTTTTGCTGAACTAAAAATGTCTGCCGAATTGGAGGGCTGATCTTACCATGCATGCTGAACTGGGGGTTCAGAAGCCATGATTAAGTCAGCCGTACAGTTCACTGTTAAGTCAGCACTGGCTGGTGAAATGGAGGGCTGGCCTAACAGTCACTGGTGAACTGGAGGGCTAGTTTAACAGTGACTATTGAACTGGAAAGCTAACCTAACAGTGGCTGGTGAACTGGATGTCTGACTGAATAGTGTGTGCTAAACTGGGGGCTGACCTAACAGGGTCTGCTGAACTGGAGGGCTGACCTAACAGGGTCTGTTGAACTAGAGGGCTGACATAACAGGGTCTGGTAGGGTGCACGGGTTAATCAGCCACTGTTAGGTCAGCCCTCCAGTTCAACAGCGACTGTTAAATCAGCCCTCCAGTTCAGCACAACAGCCACTGTTAAATCAACACTGGTTGGGAAACTGGAGGGCTGATGTAACATTGGCTGCTAAACTGGAGGGCTGGAGAGTTTATCAACCACTCTTAGGTCAACCCCCCAGTTCAGCAGCCACAGTTAAGTTAGCCCTTCAGTTCAACACAACAGCTACTTTTAAGTCAACACTGGCTGGTAAACTGGAGGGCTGAAATAACAGTGGCTTATGAAATGGAGAGCTGACCAAACAGTGGCCGTTGAACAGGTAGTTGGACATAACAGTGGCTGGTTAACTGGAGGGCTTACCCAGGGCCGCCATCAGACTTTTCTGGGCCCCATACTAGGTAAATTACTGGTCCCCCATAACACGCACCAACTCACACATTACACACAGACTAGAACACTTATTAAACACACACTTTAGCACACACATATTACACTTTAGCACACACAATTGACACTTAATAAAACCATTGGCACAGATTCTGATAAATGGTTGGCACACAGACTGATAAAATCATTGGCACAGGCTCTGATAAATGGTTGCCACCCAGACTCTGATAAATGGTGGCCACCCAAACTGATAAAATCATTGGCACAGACTCTGATAAATGGTTGGCATCCAGACTGATAAAATCATTGGCACAGACTCTGATAAATTGTTGGCACACAGACTGAAAAAATTATTGGCACAGATTCTGATAAATGGTTGCCACCCAGACTGATAAAATCATTGGCATAGACTCTGATAAATGGTTGCCACCCAGACTCTGATAAATAGTTGTAAAACAGACTGATAAAATCATTGGCTCAGACTCTGATAAATGGTTGGCACACAGACTGATAAAATCATTGGCTCAGACTCTGATAAATGGTTGGCACACAGACTGATAAAATCATTGGCACAGACTGATAAATGTGCCAATGATTTTATCCGTCTGTGTGCCAACTATTTATCAGAGTCTGTGCCAATGATTTTATCAGTCTGTGTGCCAAACAAACTTTGATAAATGATTGTCACACAGACTGATAAAATCATTGGCACAGACTCTGATGGTTAGCACACAGACACTGCTAAAATCAATCAACTCCAACCCCAGACATTGCAGGGCAGCCATTTGGAGCAGGGATGTAAGGTAAGGATTTTTCAGCACTACACAGTGGGGCCAGTAGTGGGTTAAAATGTAGTTTTGGGGGTGCACATGCCCTTTAATAAAATGTATACATACAATTTGTAATTTGCACAGCACTCTGTCTGTGGCTGGCTGCTGGCTGGATCATGGATGGAAGGGTATACCGTCCTTCCATTATAGTCCTGGGCTCCTGGCTACTTCCTCTGCGCTTCACCAATAGCTCTTGGGCTGGCCTGGATGATGCACACGGCAGTGGACGGCAGTAGGGATTTACGTCATGATGCGCAATATCAATCTGATGGGCCCAATCTACTTCTGTGTTCAGAAGTCTTGTTAAGGTAGATTTCAGACCCCACTTTCTTTAAGTCTGGGCCCCAAAAGCCTCTCGGGCCCGGGACAACAGTACCTTCTTTCCCCCCATGATGGCGGCCCTGGGCTTACCTAACATTGTCTATGGAACTGGAGGGCTGACCTAACAGTGTCTGCTGTTAGACCACCACACCCACCTTTTCTAAATGTTTTCCCATGCATATTAACTATGAAAGGGGGGATTTGATCTTGTGTTAATCTTTGTGAATGATAGAAAGGTTAAAGTGTACTTTTTTACAATAAAATATGATTTGTTATATAAGTGACATTGTACAAACAGCACACATGTCCCTGGTAAATCAGTCACAGTAAACACAAATTTGTAGCACATTGATTTCAAGGGGAACTGAGCCTCAGCTCCCATTGCAAGCATATTTGCACAGTTATCACCCCAGAGAAATAGGTAGTAGAAAATCTCTACACGTGTCATTCTGGGATTTTTTTGTGTTTTTTTTTTTTTGGCTTTCTTTATAGGGGTTTTGCCAATCAATAAATAAGGCAGTCATGGGGATTTACTCAGAGCTGCAATTGCTAGGGTCCCCTCAATTTATTAGGTTGTAAGTCTAGGTGAATTCTGATTGGCTATTAACTAGTGTTAGAAGTTGTGCATAAAAAAGTATATTGGAAGAAAAAAAAAACAAAGGCAGGGCCACAAATCCTATAATTGTCACTTCAAAAAACAATTGTTTCTCACTTCTGAATTCAGGCCATATTTATAAACCCGCGGTATCACTTTTTTAGAGAATGGTAATATATGTGCTCCCAGACAGACTGGTAATATTGTGCCACACAGATAATGGTAGTATAAGTGCCCCCAGACTAGTAATATCGTGCCACACAGAGAATAGTAAAATAAGTACCCTCAGACAGAGAAGTAATATTTGTGCCACACAGCCACACAAAGAATTGTAATGTAAGTTCCCTGAGACAGACTGGTAAAATTGTGCCACACAGAGAATGGTAATACATGTGCCCCCAGACAGACTGGTAATATTGTGCCACACAAAGAATTGTAATATAAGTGCCCCCAGGGAGACTGGTAAGATTTGTGCCACATAGAGAATGTAAAATCTAACGGACATTCAATAAAAGTTCTTATCGTTTAAAATGGTGCTAATTTTGCCCCAACCAATCAGATGTTAGCTTTCAAATGTAAAATAAGATCTGATTGGTTGGGGCAAAATTTGCCCCATTTTAAACGATAAGAACTTTTATTGAATAACCCTGATATCAGGGTTATTCAATAAAAGTTCTTATCGTGTAAAATGGCGCTAATTTTGCCCCAACCAATCAGATGTTAGCTTTCAAATGTTAAATAAGATCTGATTGGTTGGGGCAAAATTTGCCCCATTTTAAAAGAAAAGAACTTTTATTGAATAACCCTGATATGTTTCTTAGTGCCACACAAAGATAAATGTGCTGCTTGCTTACTACGATCGGGGTGGGGTTTAAAGTTGCTGCTGTTTTGAAAAGATAAGCGGACAGACTTTCAGCAGCTCTTTTTTTCTCTCTTCAATGGTCAGGCTGCCCTCTCCATTTTCTAAGGGGCACTGCAATTAGCAACATTTTTAGTTTACCATGCTTAAACATGGCCAAACTCAAGAGAACTAGAAACAAAGTTGTTTTTTCTGCAAAACTTTGGCTTTTTCAATATTATTTCACCACCAAATATTTTTTCAATACCGAAAAGCAGGATGATTAAATGATGACATGGAAGAAACCGTCAGTTTTTGTTTTGTTTTTTGCTGGGAGTTTAGGCTTGTATTTCCCAAGCTAAAAGTATTGAAGTCTATGGGTGGCAACATTTCTAAAAAAAACATTTTCCACTGTATAAAATTTGTATTGGTATCTGGCAAAAGGCATTGGGAACCTGTGTCAGGGAGCGTTGACAGTTTTAATAGGGAGACAGAGCTGGGATTTGTTTTTGTTTGTGAATTCCAATTTCTGGCCTGCCAGCCTGTCCACTATCTAACATTGCTTATCTATTATATATTTATGTCATATCTTTGTATTTATATGTTTGGAAGTTTTCAGATTTTCCTTTAGAAAAGGGATAATGTGCCCCTTACAGTGTAATATAAGGATATTACTTCACCGATGAGTTCCCTGAACAAATAAAAGCATGAGGCCGCAGGCAGGTGACTTACAATCCTTATATTATAACGTGAAGTGGCGTGTTATTTCTTATAATACATAAGATTTATATATTTGATTTTTTAAATAAATAGAAGAAACAGACAGTGATTTACTTTCTTTTCCCAAACTCAGGTCAACCAGTATTAATCCTGGGTAGTTTTACCCAAAATGCAGTCTGCTTACTGAGAGCAGAGATCATGCCCCTATGACTCATAGGAAAGGCATCCTTTCTCTTACTCTCTCTGCATTGTGCAGGTAAAAACCTGTAATTTACTTTTAAAATTACAAAACTGTTATGGGGATGAAACAGTGAATGGCTGGAAGGGTATGGAAGCTGCAGTGGAATATTTAATAATCAGTTTCGTAGCTGAGTGATTATTATAAGAAATTATTCCAGGAGGAGGAGACAGACATTGGTTATGAAGTGACAGGAAGCAGCTCTAGCATTTTCTGTTAGTAGTTAAAGTTAAACACTGCAAAAAATGCAGAGTCATTGTCCAGGCATGAACACGAGAATGGGAGGAGCAGTGGGATATAAGAAATATAAGAAAAGAGTCTCTTAGTGACATAGCTGAGTTATTTTTATAAGGATTTATACCACTGCAGCTCTCATTATAAAATATCACACATATGTATTTTTTAGTACTTCTAAATTACATCAGAAATGTTTTAGTTATTATAGTCTATTAGCCATTAAAGCAAAGCATGTGGGTTGAGGTATTTTGAAATTTTGGTAAATGCACAATGCGGACATTTAAAATGAACCAGTGTGGTTTCATCCACTACATCTACTAAATAAACTATACAATGATGGACTGAATTCTGTATATGGCTCTCTCTTTTGCTCTTGATATATGCTGTGGTTTCATCCACCTCAAATAGTGTGTTTGACATCTTGGTTTTTGAATTTTGGAATAATAATCCATTTAGAAACTTGCTTTATAGTGATTAATATACTGTATATGAAATTATTATGATGGTTCTCAATCCATCTCTTCTAATCCATAGAACTACATATACACTCAACAAAATAAAAAGGGATATGCTTTAATATATGTGTGAAATGAAGGAAAATAATAGTGTTAAATTTGAATACATTCTGTTGATATTTATACATTTGATGTTTTTGGTATCACTTTCTAGTAGAACACTTTGATGTAAAACTTACACAATGCGTGGATAACCATCATCAACTCTGTCATGCAGTGTTCATCTTTGTGGTCAGAAGAGTCTCCCGTGTATTCTGTAGATAAATCACCAGCAGCTCAATGGCTCAGCACCATTACCAATAATTGAGTTTCAGGCACAAGATTCACAGAGCCTGTTATTGTTACAAGTTATTAGTATTGTTGATAGTAAAACCTATAATTGGAAAAGGCTATCTCTATAGACGATAATGATAAGTTAGGTAGGCTTTTGTAAAATTGCAGAGGATTATTTAAATGCTGGTGAAAGTAGTGAAAAGCCTACTCTCTTTTATTACCTTTTTTTAACCATTTCTATAAAAAAAAACTATGCAAACTGTAATTCATCTTTGCTTTATGTTGTAAATGACTATGAAACCCTGGATAATTGGTTGTAAGGTATTTCTTTGTTTTAGTGTTTTCTAGTAGTAGTATTTACTTTTGAAGTCTATTAAATAAGGCGTATCTTTGATCTCCAAAAAAAAAGCCTGCAGCTTGTGAAAAATTATATTCCAGTAGCACCAGGCACCTTCTGCTTCTCCACTGCACCCATGCCAATGAATATAGCTAATAACTATTGTACATTTAAAGGGCGTGTCCACCCCCAAAACTATCATTTAATCCACTACTGGCCCCTCTGTGTAGTGCATAAAAATCCTTACCTTACATTCCTGCTCCAAATGGCTGCCCTGCTATGCCCCTCCAAAGTCCAAAAAACTGGCCACCAGGAGCTTAGCAGAGTCCATATAGGACTCTGCCTCCTGTCTCTACTGCAGGAGAATTTTGCCATGTGCACTGCAGCCCTCCCTCTCCCTCCCTCTACCACCTGTTTTGCTCTCCCTTCCCCTAGTGTAAATCCACTGGTATAGTAAATCACCCTCCCCCAGCCCAAACGGCTAAACTCTCTCAGCCAATCACGGACGCCGCTGCCAGTCCGGCCCCCCTGCTTGCAGACGGCCGGGACAGTACACCTGAGGAAAGAGGTAAGGTAAGTAATTAACGGGGGATTTTCTGAAAAAAAACTGTTATAGCAGTTGGGGCTGGGGGAGGGAGACCTACTATACCACAAAAGTTTTTAAAAGGGGTGGACATGCCCTTTAAATTCAAGCTAATAATGAAGGATTAGCTGTAATAGGCATTAAAGGGACAGTTCAGTGGAAATTATGAATATTTGTTAAATTGTTAGTTTGTGTAATGCCTTTTTAGTTATTCTACATATTCTCTCCCTTTTTGAAAAATCAGTTTTTTTGCTGATCCCTGCTGTTGACATTAGTGAGCTGACATTTCAGGTTCTAACGGTCCTTCTTCTTCCCAGGATGCACCACATCCATGGAATGTTCCTAACAGTAATTTCTACTGATTGGCTGTTGGATGGGTTAAAGATGCTCAAATCTCTACTGAGCAACTGAATCAACCCAGGTGCTGGGTCAAGGACAAAACCATAACGGTCTGTTACAGGGGTCCTGAAAACAGGAAGTCAGTATTTCGTTTGCATTTATTTATACACAGACAAAATTCTGAATGGGCAGGTTAAGGTCATTAGGATGGGGAAATACTGTTTTTTTTTCTGAAAAGCATATGTATTTGCACTGAACTTCCCCTTTAAACTAATTATGTGATGCTTCATTAAAAAATAGTGGTTGCCGTTTTTCTACAACTGAACAGTAGTCTGAACAAAGGTTAATTTACTATGGGCTGGAGAAAGATTGAGCAAAAGACAGGAGGAAAAGATGGGGAGTATTAATCCACTGCAAGAAAAAGATTTTGAGATGGGCTGGATTCCTGTATTAAAGTACCTCAAAATATAATATAACCAGGTGGTCTTGGGTCCCAGAACCAATCCCACCAGCTCTATAGGTCAATAGATATTAAATTCATTCAGAAAATGTAATGCACCAGATAAAAAAAATGAAACAACAATACATTAAATAAATTACTAATTATAAAAAGCTGGCAAGCTTAATTCTACTTAGTCCATTTACGACAAATATTCATAAAAATGCACAGAAGACACAATAAAAGACACAATGAGTAAAATCACTTCAATTGAACAGAGTTCAGAAGAGGCTAAATAGTTTTGTATCAGATTTATAGCCACCCCCTATATAGTCTCAGGTCCTTCAGTTGGAACCTTTAAGAAACAATGCATCAGTGATCAGTCATTAAGAACATTCAATTAGAAGGTTTAAAGGGAAACTAGAGTGCGTATGTTTTTTTTATAAACAGTTAAAATAAAACGTACGTGAGGCAGGGAGGTAGGATTGGTGCTTTTTACCTCCAAATATAATTTCTATGAGGAGCAGCAGGATGAAGAAAACTGCTTCTGCCAGTCTTTCTGTATGCTTCAGCACTATTTTTAATATAGAATGGCCCAGGGCCATAACCTGGCAAATGAAAACTGTATGTGCTGTAGCTCCTCAACAAAACAATATTGTGAGGTAGGAATAATCAATCCTATCTCCTTGCCCCAGGTGCTTTCCTTTTTTAAAAAGTAATTTTTTTAAGTATAGTTGTCCTTTAAGATCATGTTAATATGAATGTGAATGAAAAGTGTACTTATCTTTCTATAAGGACTCAGCAGACACACTAGCAGTATGTAGCCATCAGCATTTACTGGCATTTCAAGCAGGCGGGCCAACTGTCCGGTTGATGAAGGAAGTTTGCTTTAAGCTGTTTCACTACTCACTTGGCAGTAGTTTAGCGTATGAGAGGATTGGATCCCCCTTTCCAAGCTCAAGCACTGTGGCTCTAGATATTTCTTGGTATTAGGGCTTACCTATAACTAAGGACTATTATAGGTACGGAACACGTCAGGTGACTCTCTGGTTCGTGTAATGAAACACTAATAAAGTAGGAAATTTGATTTTATCCTGTTTGGAGTGCCGGTTCTTAGACAGTCAGTGTGCACACTCTGCTTCTGATGTGATTACTGCTATGGTGGATTAGCCGTGGCGATGGGCTTGGAGACAGATGCACCTGAGCCACCTTCTTCTCTTTCTACATCAACAATGTCACCTGTACCCCAACCACCTATTCAACAGTACCATTCTGTTGCATTATGGGTTTCACCTTACTATTAAAGGGTATGCCCACCCTTAATTAACATTTTTAGTATATAATAGTAAATGTGCCCCCAGCCCCAACCGCTATAATCATTTTCTTAGAAAGTCCCCAGATAGTTACTTACCATACCTCGCTCCTTCGCTGCACTCCCTGGCCTTCTGCTTGCACGGAAATGCAAGCAGGGGGCGGGATCGGCAGACGCATCTGTGATTGGCTGCGAGGCAGCCAATCACGGACGCAGCTGCCGGCTTCTCAGTGCGGCAAAGGAGCGAGGCATGGTAAGTAACTATCTGGGGACTTTCTAAATTATAGCGGTTGGGGCACATTTACTATTATATACATAAAGGGATTTACGCTAGGGGGAGGGAGACCAGAGCGGGTGGGAGAGGGAGGGGGAGAAGTGCTGCACTGCGCATGGCAAAATTCTCCCGGAAGGGAGACAGGAGGCAGAAAGATAAAGTTTCTAAATGTACATGTGATCACAGTTGAGTTTCTGGTGGTGCAGCGTGTAAATACTGTATTTTTAGGAACAAACAGACCAAAAAGTCACAAGTTCTAACCCCCTTGTTTACTTATGAAATAATATAACATAGTCTACTGCCTGAGTTTATTGCTTTTTTTTTGTTTGTTTGTTTCCATGTTTCTTGAAAAATCTAAAGTTTCTACATATGTACAAACTTTAAAGGGGAACTGTGGTCTCCAAACAAGTTAAGTTTAAATGAAAGGACAGTTTCCTACCTTTAAAATGAGCCATCAACCACCTCTGTACGTGCTCCACAGCCCAAGATATAAAGAAATTGCTGACCAGAAAGTTAATGGGTGGGAGGCTGACATGTGACATTCCTGAGACTTCTCCTGCACAGTGCCGCCGGCGAGCACAGCCTCAGACTCCCTCAGTGTGTGAGGGAGACTCCTCTCTGCTGTGTGAAGTCCTGACAGAGAAGGTATGGGAATCTACAGCCCTTCTCTTTCACTTTGTGAAAACAGCCTTTTCAGGCAGAGTTCTCACTCTGCCAGAAAAGGCTGTTTCCACAGAGTTTTCTGGGGGGGTGGGTCTGAGTAACGCTCGGTAAGCGTGAGTGGGCGGGGCTTAGGCACCCACAAGTGGGCGGGCCACATGGGCCTGTAAGATAATGGGCCATGGGGGACCTGCAACTGGAGGGACCATGGGGTCCATGAGTGGGAGGAACCAGGGGGACGGAAAAGTGGAGGAGGAGACACAGGACAGATTGACTGACAGTTTCAGAGCAGGAAGTGCAGGGGACCTGGTGATGCTGCTGCCATATCACACACATGTAAATATCTTTAAAACTATGCAAAATAAACAATGGAAATAAGGTGCAAAAATTCTCAGGGGACCAATTCCTATCAATTTACCTCAATTTACCTAAAGTCATTTTTGGACCACAGTTCCCCTTTAAACATAGCAGCTCTGTTATTTATTTACCAACCAGCATGAATTGCAGTCTTCCAGTAGCAATACAAAATAGTGAACTGATTTTAGTGACATTTACTGAAATGTACATCGATCTAGTGCAAGTTCACTGGTGGTGCGTTCTGCTAAAGTGCTGGGTTAGTAAAAAAAATAGACTATTGGGGCACATGTCCGATTCCCAATGTTCCCTTCAGCATGGGTCATTTGTTCTTGTTTTTATTATGTGTTTACCAAAAGATAAACAGGGTTATTTAATAAAAGTTCTTATTGTTATAAATGGTGCTAATTTTGGTCCAACCAATCAGATGTTAGCTTTCAAATGTTATATGATATCTGATTGGTTGGGGCAAAATTAGCATAGGAATTTATCATTGTTAGGGACAGGAGTATTTGTAATGTGTTTACAAAAAAACTGCACTGAAATCTGAGTTCTGTGTCAGAGGGAGGGATCTCTGAGCTGTAACATTATTGGCTGTCAGCAAGACTGCAGTTTCCTGTAAATGTTTACTGCATACACTTAGCGGGGTGTTCCCGGATAAGGTGAATTATGGGAGCTGACCCCTTGTACTCACAGGTTATTGTCATAAATCACCCAGCATCCACATCAAATGGAGAGATGAGACACAGCTTGTTGTGTGTTTCTGAATGTGCTCAGTCTATTGGGACAATGTTGTCTGGGAACTTTAGTTCTCCTTTTATCACATAGTGACAGTCCAAAAGCCAAAGTTTGTTTAGCTTATCTTCCTATTTTGCTTGCAATACTGCTGGTTATGTGATGACATTCCATCAGGGTCGTTTAGCGAGGAGCGCTGCATTTTTTTTTTTACGTCTTGCTAACCAATTTACGATCAGTTAGCGTGACTTCAAGTCTCGCTTTGCAGCAGCTGCGCGAGTACCGTAAGAGGCAGAAATTACAAAACATTGTTTCAATCCAAAAGAACGCTGACAGGGTTGTATGGATCTTACTAAAACAACTGTACTGTATTCCTATGGTGGTTTTTTTCTTTTTCAAAAATATGGCTGTATATTCGGCATATGAAGAAGAATAGTCAAGAATATTTTTTTTTTTTTGTATGGAATTATTTTTCCATCATATTTCCTGAATGCCCCCTATTGCAAATCCAAAGTAAAATGGATTAATTTGTTAATCTCTTTTTAGTCAGTGGATATCATTCTGTATCCTAGTAACATTCTGAATCCTTTATTCACAAAAGATTACAGGGATGATGCAATAAAAGATGCTACAGTTTGCATGTACTATTAATCTACAATTACCAATCAGATATAATCTAACTGCAGTAACCCAGTAAAAACCTCACCTGTGTTTGTATGATGCAAATTAATAGTACTTGCAAAATTATTTCTTCATTGCCAGCAGTATGTAGCCCACTTTACGGGACAACTAAAGCCTCAGAACAACATTGAATTAGAAGGCTGATCTCCTTGATATAAAAGCAGTAATCAGTGTCTCACCTCTTATTTTGATATGGTTGTTTTTAAATTTAACTTTCTAACATGAGGTTTGTGTCTTATTTCCCAGTGTTCCAGTATCACACATTGTGGTCACTGACCATTGTGTTCTTTACACATGCTCACTTCTAAGATACTGCAGGAACTTGTTACAGTTGGACACACCCACTACTAGCCTCTAGCCAAACTTTTTACAGAACAGAATAGGCAAGCATGTGATTGATATCAGGGGTGTGGCCAGTCACTGTACATTCACACAGTTATTTCATCCAGTTCTTCAATATTTACTTTAATGCTATTTACTGTATTGCTATTTTACAGTTTATTGGTGTTTTTAGAGGGTATATGTTCAGATTCTGGAGTGCAAGAGTTTGGGTTTAGTTCTCTTTTAACTTGTAGAAATGAAACATGCAAATATTTTTCAGTTCACACATTTTTTTATAAAGAAAATATTCAGGGTATTAACTAGAGATTTTTTTTTTTTTATTAGATACCCATACCCCGAAGGGATTAAATTCAATTTTTGATATTACTAGTTTTACTAATTTATAATACAATTTTATACCCCATTTTCTTTCCCCCCTCCCCCCCTCTCCCCTTTTTACCTCTCAATATAAGAGTTTCCTGACCATTGCCATCTTTTACTTGCCATCCCTTTTTACTTACCTTAAGAGTGGTCCAATCTCCATTCCTTCTTTGACTAATCTTTTCTCTCTTTATACATAAGTTATATTATAAAACAGAATTGCGCTAATGTGTTGACTTCAGATAACTATTGTTATTAAATACTTACATTTATTATTCATTGATTCATATTTATCATCTTTAGGTTTATACATATATCGACAGGACTGTTTTTGTATATGTTTTTATCGGGTGTAGTGTATATAGACATATCCCTTAACTACCACCTTTTTTCATTATATTGTGTATATGTGTATAATTCTTCCCCTTAAAGAGGTGGGATTCATCCAATTAAGTGATTCACTTTACATACCTATTTAAGCTGTATTGTAACCATTGTTCATTTGTCTCTGACGAAGTGCCAGGCTAAGGCACGAAACGCGTTAGACTGTATCCGTCTGTATAGATAATGTGTTAATAAAGAAGTTCTTTATCCACTACCTCCGTGTGAGAACCGGTTCATAGGATTGCTGCAGCCCGTTTTTGTTTGTTTTGCTATTAACTAGAGATGACTGGGCCAAATTATAATGGGGCCCTCCTCTCGCTACACCTCTATACAATGGAATACCACCTTCAAATTTTAAAGGACAATTATACTTACCTCCCCCTCGTTCCTTTCCCCCCACTCCTGCAAAGTACCCGGGTGAGGACCTAAAAGTCCTCACCTCTGGGTACTTTACAAAAGTCCTGCACCACTTACTTGAATCTCCCTCGTCGCTCCGGTCCGATCCTCCCCACTGGCACTTTGAGTGACAGGTCAGGAGGCAGCCAATTGTAAATTGGTCTATTGTAAAGTGAAACACATAACCTAGTGCACTATACTTATAGCATTTACAAAGTTATGCATTATGGCCATGAGGTAATTAAAACCAGTGTTAATGGAAGCTTTCATAAAACAATTTCAGTGTATAACATGTTCATATCCTTTTTTGAGACATTTGGCAGAAACACCCAAAACATAATTAATTGTGCTCATTTATTGATAAAAAAAGTGAATACAATTTTTGACTATTAATTAGCAGCACTGAAAATGGACATATTTGGTCTATTCTGCCTTGTTCTATTGCAAAATTAAACCAACATTCAAGACATGGTTTTGGGCCCACCTGCAACGCACAAGTGCCATACACAAAATATGCTTTGTGTATGGCACTTGGTCTAGCATCGTTGATGATATGCTGCCTGACCGAGCACCTATACATAACCGATAATTGGCACAACAGCTGTTCAAACACACTCGTGCATCATGGGTCATCTACGTACGCAATCGCACCTGTGTATTAGCTAGGGAAGCTGCATTATGCAGTCATGTGTAAATTGATTGTGTATGGGAATTTACACAGCACACTAATTCCTGACAATTTTTAAACACATGCGCACAAATGGGGTGAGTCTCATGGATTCTAATTCCAGTGATTGAATAGTAAAACAATAACGTTTTTACTGCTGATATTTCAGCCATTTATATAGTTGCTAAAACAGTCAATCAACAAGCTAGGATTATCCCTTTAAGAGACAGGAATTGCCACAATGACATGTAAAACAGTCATGCTAGTGGCTGAATCTTCATAAACTTCAACGGGGTTGTGGCCACATGTCAATACATGATCTACCGATGTGGCATGTTTTTTTCTAGCTTTGCTAGACTATGGACAGATGGGGAAAACCCTTCCAGTCCAAATAGTTAATTTGCAAATCCTCCCAGTGATCAAATGGCTCATTCCATTCATGCAGCTGAATCAGGAAACAGTGTGAGAAACGTGCCAGCTTAAGAGCAATGCCTCCAATTATTTTCCTGTTTGTTTAATTTATTCTAAACTACACTGGGAATGGAATGGGTTTTTTTCATGCCCCAAAGCCATGGAAAGCCAGAAAAAACAAATGTCTATAGCTCTATAGGCATACTGCATTCATTTTTGATCACCCCCTGAAAGAGGGCTGAAACTGTATATTACAAAACAATTTAAAAGATTAAATAAAGAATACCAGCCTAGCCATAATCAAGGGAGATGTCTTGTAATTAACAGAACATCTTACATGTGTGCAGAGCTTAAAGCCTACATCCATGTGGGGTAAGCGGAGTACCTCAGGTTCTGTACTGGGGCCACATCTTATAATATGTTTATAAATGACTTAGAAAGGGGCATTGAGAGCAAGGTCTGTGTCTTTGCTGATGACACTAAACTATGCAGAGCTTGGAAACTTCAAAGTTCATTTTAAACGATAAGAACTTTTATTTAATCTCCCTGCAGGTTTTTGTTTTATTGTTCCATTTGGGGTAAGAAAGGAACCCCCACCCACACACCACACACACTTTTAGCTTTTTTTTTTTTTTTTGTCTTCCTTTGTATCAACTGTTAGGGCTAGGCCACACTGCTGCGCTTTTTTTGCGTTTGCACATGCATTTTTGTCATATCATTGAAACAAGGCAAAGCACCAAAAGCACGTTTTCGGGTGAGTTGCAATGCGTTTGCGTTCCCCATTTAAATCGAAATCGCATGCGTTTTTCAATACTTAATGAAAAAACGCATGTGCAAACGCAACGAAATGGCATGCGATTGCTTTTGCGTTGCAGTGTGGCCGTGCCCTTAAGTAGGGTTAAAGAGGAGGGTGTAAAGGTGGACTTGATTCAACCAATTCAATCTTGTCTTTATTCAACCACAATTACTATATTACTATGCCTGTACAATCCTCCATGATTTCCGACATGTTTGATTGTTCTTGTTAGTTTAACTTCTGCAATACTTTTATAGTCTTACAACAAGCATCATTTTTGTTACATAGCACGAAAGCATAAAAAGGAGCGAAAAATTCACAGGTCCAAAGCATACATTGTTTTAAAATTTATGTAGTAATATACAGCTAAGTCAGTTTGTTAATATGATTTTTCTGCATTACTCACTAACCTTTGTGGAAGTTGTTTCCAGCAAAGGTCGGTTGGAGTTTTAGTTTTATGTAGAGCCCGCTTGAGAATGGTATGAGCACAGGAGGAAGAAGAAGCAGAGCCAAAATAAACTCTATAGAGGTTAGGCAGGCAGAGTTCATGTAGCAACAAGAGCCTTGCAAAGACTCAAGCAATATCCAAATAAGTCAAAGGTCCTGACAGCAAAACAATAATCAGGGATATCTGTTGTATTCAATTGGATCAACTGGACTTGAAATGTAGTTCTTGAAGACGTTTCGCTAGTCATCCGACTGGCTTTCTCAATTCAGAATGACTTGTACAAAATCTGTGGCAATACCACAGATTCTTGTACAAGTCATTCGAATTGAGAAAGCCAGTCGGATGACTAGCGAAACGTCTTCAGAAACTACATTTCAAGTCCAGTTGATCCAATTGAATACAACAGATATACCATGACCTGGATGAATGAGAACCTTCACAAGCAATAATCAGGGAGTCAAATCCAGAAACACAAATAACATTTAGTAGCATCTTGGACCCATGAAGCTAAGACAAAAGCTGTAAACAACAACTCCAGAAACTCTGAAAAAATTAATAGATATAAAAATCACCCCTGCTAAACAAGATAAATGTGAACACTACTTTAAATACACAGAAAAATAAATTTAGCGGGGATAAATAGATAATTATGTTAACCGAATATCCCTTTAAAATAAAACCATTATATATAGAACCTAAATGTAATAAATACACATAATAAAATCGAAATCGGGTAGTAAGATTCATAGACAAGTGTAACGTGCAGTCTCTCTGATAGATCCAGGAATCACAGTCCAATATTTCAATGCTCCAGGGAAAATAAATAGTGCACACAGTATCCAGCAAGTTCCACACAATAAATAGTAACAATAGAAGTATCTGTAACTTCAGTTACTTCCAAGGAGAAACACTATGCGTGTATCAGACCCCCCCTCCTAGTCGTGCACGATCCACACATGACAGACGCCGGACACCAAGTAACAAAAATATCTTTAGGAAACCGCAAGTCCTCCTCCTCTCCGTCTCCACATTGGCTTTCCTCAAAAGGGGCGAAAGACCAAAAAAATATATAACAATCACCGAATTACAGTGAATATAAAGTGCATATCATTAAAGTGCAATTTATATACAACACACTTTAATAAAAATAGTGTTAAAAGAATATTTCAATGAATATCACAGTCTAGACTGAAGACATATCACACATAGGCACGTTTTTTGTCATAACTTCATCAGAAAGAATTCTGCAGTACATCAGACAATTCACACATGTAGGGCCCTCCCTTTAATGATATTGTTCAGTGCAGTTTTAAATAACAGCAAATGGACTCCCCCACACCCTCCATACTAGACTAACTACACAATCTATTTCTTAAGCTGGCTATACTCGACGATTTTCTGGCAAACTGGCCTAAATCTCTGGCATGTGTTTAGTTGCTGGCAATCGCATGGTTGCCTATGGACTGCAACATCGGTCCTGGCGAACTGACAGGGATTCGTCCTGACCAATCACTCACTTGTGGCGATGGTCAGTCAGGTACCATGAACTAACTCTTCATGGATGCTGCAAGTCAGAACCACAGATTTCTTTAAAAATGTGAGGCCTTCATAGGTCCCACTTACAACCAAAACAGCTGCAATAATGATATCTGACATCACAGTGGCACTGTGAAGAAGAGATAATAAGGTAAATAAGTGAGGTAGGCACTTACACAGACTTATGTGCTTATATCCATATACCTACACTATAATGGATAAAAAGTGAACCTACCTTTTACTCATTTATTGAAGAATGGGGAGTAAAAGAGCTATGTCTTACAGTACACAAGAAAGAAGGAGAAAATCTACCCACGACACACTCCACTCGCTGACTCCTCTGACAGGTTCCGACAGCTTCTGATTAAACTATACTATATTGAGCATGCGCAAGACATAGCTGGTTTACCTCCCACTCTTCAATTAATGAGTAAAAGGTAGGTTTACTTTTTAAATAAACCTATGCTTTAAGGCTGATATATACTTGTTATATTGAAGCCAGCCTCCCTCCTCCACTACTGCCCATTCTTCCACCACCCCTCCTAGACACTGAATTTATTGGCGGTCTTCAACTTTGAAATTGTACATCACCTAGAGGATACAGTGTCTAAAACATCTACCAGAGGTGCACCGCTCCTGTTCTGAAGTTTAAGTCACGATATCGGTATTATCGGAAACACAAGAAAAGCGGACATCATATACGCAGTGCAGTGCAGTGAAGAAATGCTATGCTTGTATGTGGGGTGAGACCAAACACCAACGCACAACGTATAGCCCAGCACAGGAGAAGAGCCAATTCCTCGGGTAGGACTAGCCGTGTACTGGATCTTTAGGATAAAAGGACATACCTTTGAAGATTGTAATGTTAAACATAGATTGCAACGGAAGTGACTGTACGAGAGGGTGAAGGGAGGCCATTTATGTGAAACAAAGAAACCCCCAAGCCTAAAAAGAGGTGGGGGTGGGTGGGTTCGAACCCATTCTGTCTGCCCTGACAATGCTGTTTGGACAACCGTACTCTGGGCGTCCTATAACACCTCTAGCCACTATCTACTCACGCCCTAACAACTGGCTGTGATTGCTTAATTGCGGATTTTCAAGCGGTACCTAATTGCACAGATTCTTGTACAAGTCATGAATTGAGAAAGCCAGTCGGAAGACTAGCGAAACGTCTCAAGGAAATAAACTTCAAGTTCCAGTTGATCTAATTGAATTAACAAAGATAATCTCCAAATGGCCTGAATAAATACAGTATGCCATATGCATGGTTACACACGCGACGTGGAATCGTAAATTATGAGTAGAATCAGTCACACTTTTGTCAGATTCACAAAGTGAGCCCAATGTGCAAGTGGCAGATAAACAGCCAACTTTCCCAGATTTTTCAAATCTAAAAAACCCCCTAACCAACTATGGTCCTGCCTTACACACTTCGGGATTTGGTTCCAAATTAGAAAATGGATCAACTACCTATATGCTCAACCACAGGCAGTAATAGAGTAAATGGGCTATCTCCTAGTCGTTCCCCCGGAAAGAGAAACTAGGCAGGGGTGTCCTTTATCTATCTAATGTTGCTCTCGCAAATAGAGCCTTTAGCCATGAAAATCCGCTCGTTTACAACACATTGAGGACTCAGATAGGTGCCCACACTTCACTATTGAGTTTATCGCCAGATGATATGATTATTATACTTGGCAACCCAAACAGTCTTTTCAATCCAGCAACAACACTTAATATCTGAATTAGTCACCTATCAGGGGACTATCCATAAAACTGGGAGAATCTTGCACTCTTCCCTGTAGATCCCAAATGAAGACACATTCCCCTATCAGTTTGAAACATTGATTACTAGTGGTAAACAAACTTTAAATATCTGGTATCAAATAATAGATAATAATAACAAATCTTCCCATTAATGGGGCAAGATTAATTTAATCAAAATTATATTGTACCAAATTTCTCTATACACTTTCAGCTAGTTTATTACTATACAAAAATCCTTTTTTCACTAAACTCCAAAGCATGCTATTAACTTCCTTTGGGGCTCAGGTTAGATCCAAAGGTCGGATTAAGATCCTCCAAAAGGTTAAAAACAGCACCGGGGTAGCCATCCCGATTTCTACTTTTACTATCTAGCTGCGACACTTAAAAATACATAAAACCATGGGTATCCAGTAGAATAATGCTTACCGACACAGACTACTCATCAGTCTATAAAAACTGAAACCGACTGCATTGCCTAACCTCCCGGCCCATCCCTAAGAATTCCTCGATTCAAAATCCATGACCCTCATCTCCCGCAGGGGAAACTCCTCTTCAACACAAACAATTCAAAATATGGAAGGAAATAGCTAATAAAATTCTTGATGTTGGAAAAGACCACTAGAAACACACAACCCTATGGCACAATCCCATATCCTTCCCTAGCTGGCTTTAAACCTGCACTTTTGAATAATTAAGGCATTATGGTTTCAGCCACATCATACAAAACAATAAAATACCCTTGTGAGGTAATTAAAAAAGCCTTCATTCTTACAAAAATACAGCTTTGGCCAGTCTCCAGCTCCGAATTCCCTAATCTCTGAATTTCAGGAGCGGATACCATAACCCTGAGCCCCCACCCCAGTAATGTCAAATACATGACGGGAGGGAGAGGCACATGGTTATCCAAATTTTAACCTGGTCTGAATCAATGCACATTGTGGATGATAACCCCCCAAAAAAATCCAGAATAAGTGGGAAGCACTGACTCTCTCTCTCTGAAGGGACTGGGAGGATTAGACGAAACTAATCTACATTTGCGGCCATCTGGCCCAAATAAATTAATGCAATTTTCATATTTACACCAGGCACCTTCACTCACAGAACTCACCGTATTTCACCCTCTACTCCCCTGAGTGCCCAACATTACCATCAGGACCCCTGCAACTTTTTGGCACCTTATATGGAATAACCACAGAATAGCCATACTCAATACCACAAGAGCCCAAAATATGTATATTGGAATTCCCAGATATCTGGGGAATTACCAAGAACTAGAAATTTATATGAGGGTCTTATTCTATGACTAGAAGAACCATAGTTTATCATGGATGGCCCCCACAACCTTCAAAAATGAAGACCTGGAGAGTATGAATAGACCCTATCTAAGATTCATATACATAAATAGAGGCTCCCTAAAAATTTTAACAAAGTATGGTCCCTCGTGAATTAGATATCAAAACAAACTTATGGTCCCCATTAGGCAAAACCCTTCACGTAACCCAATACCAATTAGTTAAGAGATTCAAAGCAGACTTTAAGCTTCTTTCTTCTCTTTAACTCTACTGTACATGCTTCTTGCTTTCATACTACCATCAGATTAATAACAACACAGAGCCCAGTCTCCCCTTCCCGATCCCAGGTAAACCTTTATCGGGCTATTTATAATTTAAATAATTGCGTCTAGCGATGAAAATTATTACCGGATATCTGACAGTATATGGCTAATATATGTTCAATTCAACTGTTCTATTGTATTTATGTAATACCATACAACATGACCAAGCATGTGATTGTAAACCAAATGTAACTGACGGATCCGGATGTAATAATTAAATAAAAAACAGTTAAAAAAAAACCCTAATCAAAAATACCCGCCAAAAACGATAATTCTTGGAATCTCATCACTGCCGTTAATGTGCCCAGGGAGATGTTGGCTCTATATAAATATAATAAGAATATGTTTTCATTCATACAATCAAATTCGGATTCTAGTTGTGGGCACAGATTTTGCAATTTTAGCAGATTTTCGGAAAAAATAAGAGGAAAAACAAGTTTCAAGGTTAAAAATATTCAAGAAACCCTATGTAATGAAAAATAAATACCAAATATCAATCTCCCAAAATATCGTGAATAAAACGGGTATGCCATATGCATACACTTTTTTTATAGAAAACAGTCGCCGAAGAATTGGAAAATACCCCAAGAACAAAACATAAATTTGTGGAGAATCTACACCCTCAGCTTACAACCGGTGCAATGCTTTCATAACATGCATTAAGAATCAAGATGGCTATCATCCATCATAGAACGGATTTTGGGAAAGGTACGTATTTAACGGTTGAAACCTACCTAAACCCACCCTTGACAAGTAAAAAACGACCACACTAATATGTCAATTCAACCCACATGGCCTGATTCACACAGGTATACCATATGTGTGGGTGCAACAAACTCAGTTCAAATGGTACAATGCATAGGCCACTTATGCATATGTCCCATTAAATAAAAAAATGCCAAACTCCACCCATATGCACACACAACTCCCCTTTTGTGGTATTTAGTGAACCACTGGTTGGTTACTGAGGAGGACACACAAGTTTTTTGCACAACTTTACTTGGCTCTTTTACCCTGCAAAATTTACCTCTGGTACCCTCTGCAAAAATCCTACTAGGTTTAGTTTTCCTAGAAATTCCGAGTGGAATATAAAAATATGCTTTTACTTTGGCCGATTACCATGGGACATTGGGCAATTGATAAATTATATCTTTATGCCCGTTTTCAAGTTGAAATCCAATAGAAAAATCAGTTTTCAGTCATTGGAAAAGATCAATAATTAAGTGATCAGAATTGATCACCTAATATTGATCTCTGCCCCTATAGTAAGCAAGACTTTTCATGGAAACAGTGGAGGATAGAGGGTGCCACTTGAATGCTGCCCTGATCGCACCTATAGAACTGAAGAATTTTTTTTAAATACAGTGCAGCAAGAATGTATAATATACATTCTGGGCACTTAAAGGGTTACTACAAGTATGCAGTAGGAAGTACCAGATAGGAAAATGGTTTCTAATTCGAAAGAACTGGACGATATTGAAAAAGGGAATCCAGAGATAGAGGAGTTTTGCGCAGCCCTCCAAGGGTCTTATTGAAGAGGGACACAATAGGCTGTTAATGGTAATATCCACCTACAAAGAAAGCAAAAAGGATAGAGATATTATTTCTGGGCCCAAGAGTAGAGGGATGGAGAGATAATCAAAACAAACTTAGGGTCCCCCATAGGCAACCCCTCCTTCCGTAACCAAACCCAATTTTAAGAGCTCAAAGCAGGACTTAAGCTCTTTTTTCTCTTGGAATTCTCCCTTGTAACATCCCGCCCATACTATTGATTCATACTACCTCATGATAATAAAAACACAAAACAGTCTCCCTCTTCCCTCTCCCAGTTTGATACTCCCTTTTTATTGCCTATTTATAAATTTAAAATACTTGACGCTAGCTGAAATTATACCGTATATCTGACATTATAATGCAATATATGTCAATTCAACTGATTCTATTGTAGTATGTAATAGCATAAACATACAAAGCATGTGATTGTAAAAGTGTAACTGACTGGAGATGTTATAATTAAATAAAAACAGTTTAAAAAAAACCTAATCAATGCTGCCCTTGATCGCACCTAGCACTTGTAGATTGTCTTTTTTATATACAGTGACAGCCACAGAATGTATATATACATTCTGTAGCACTTAAAAGGTTACTACAGTATGCAGTAGGATAGTACCAGGATAGGAAAAATGTATATTCGAAAGAACTGGACGATATTGAAAACGGGATATCCAGAGATAGAAGGAGTTTTGCGCCGCCCCTAAAAGTGTCTTATTGAAGAGGACCACAATGGTGTTCATTGGTAATATCACCTACAAAAAAAAGCAAAACAAGGATAGAGAAATTCTGGTGCCAAAGAGTAGAGGGATGTACCCTGTTTAAGATGCGTCTAATGCAGGTAGGTATATAACAT
Source organism: Hymenochirus boettgeri (assembly GCA_019447015.1). Taxonomy (NCBI): domain Eukaryota; kingdom Metazoa; phylum Chordata; class Amphibia; order Anura; family Pipidae; genus Hymenochirus; species Hymenochirus boettgeri. The sequence continues at coordinate 178,921 of JAACNH010000434.1, read as the reverse complement.
AAGTGAGCATTTTAGAAATCCCTAAACTGAGGGATTCTACCTCTCCGCGGTTATTATATTGACACCAAGGCCGTTATATACGTGCTTCACGTGTACTTGGGATCGTTATATGTAGGAGAAGAACGGCCAGTCCATCAAATCTTGCATTTCTCAACCAGGATCAGGACCAGACTTCATGATGTAAAATTAACAGTGGACTAGTACTTTTTTGAAGGCTAACCACCGTGCAAAAAAGTATCTTGAAGTTATGGTTGGTCCACACTGTGGAGGGAGATAGAAGTACAGTATGTCCCTCCTACAAAGATGCAGTGTTGATTGGCGATTGGCAGTTAATACTTACATTCCAATGGTTTTAAACGGGGTACCATCTACATTTATTTTTCATTGAGGTAAGTATCTGCCCTCATAGCTTGTCTTTCTTAATATAAGGACTATCATTGTACTAGTTTTCTATATACATTTTGAGTGTCCCTTGGTAAGAAGGGGTTAAATATCTTTGTGGTAAAGAATGCAAAATTTTTCCCTTGACTGACTCGAGTCGTGCACACAAAAGAAAGGCAGTCGGTCCCTGCAATAGTGGCACACGTCGTCAGTTTGTAGCTACCCGATGTGTGCGGTCCCATAGATACCACACGATGGGACTTTTGTTTTCAGCATGTCTAAGATGGTCGTGCTCGTATATCTGAGATAATCAGCATATTTGATCCAGATCGACCCACCCTCGAGAAATCTTGGCCAGGAATATTGCATGGTATGTACCATGCTTACAAGTATTCTAGCTATATGAGGTCACTTCCTCTGTAAGTTTTTGGTTAAAAGGGGAGTGCCCAATATGTATTGCCATTTTTGATAAATAAATTAAAAATATGATTGCCATGATTATGTGTGCCATTTTGTCTGTCGTGTGAGGAAGCGCAATTGTACAATCCCAAATGTTGCATGTGTATGTGGAACATATGCATAGATAAATTAGAAGCTTTATTTAAAAAACAATACTGTGTGCGTATCATATTGCTACTCAAGAATCTGTGGGGCAAAGAGCAAGTAGATAGTGCATATACCGCACCAGGAGAACAGAAACGTTTGTGAGTGGTGTGCTGTATTTATTAAGAGTATCTATGCTCTCATATCTATCTATCTATACTATCTATCTCTCCTACCTATAAATAGAGAGAGAGACTAATAAAAAAATATTATTATGTTTTGTTCCAAAATCTGACTTTAAATGTTTTTCTTCTGACTGGGTGTTTGTTACATTTAATGACATAAAATGGCCCATAGCAGTCATTTACTCAGTTTTAAAAACCTGTCATTTTGACGATAACAAATTTTTGGGGGGCATACTCAAATAAACTATAATAGCTTAGTTTAGACATTTTCTACCAAAATAAAGGGCAATTTTTCAAGTTGACAGGCATGTTAGATTTAGATACTGCTTGCATCCAAATATCGTAATAAGATTATGAAATCAAAGAATACTTTGAAAAGTTCTTAACTAACCAAAGGACTTGATTCATATCTAACCATGATTATAACCCTGTGCGAAAAACATTTCCAGCAGAGAGAAAAGATTCGCAGAAGGTCAAAGAGATTAATTGCAACTGGGCTGATTGAATCCGTCTCTTGACAGTCTCAATTGAATTTAGGGCCTGCTTAATGATGAAAGTTGTATTTGCGATTTCATCTAAAGCCTCTTCTTAAGCGTTACTGCGTGGCACTAAAAATGATCAAATAAGTATTGCATTAACAAGGCTACAAGTCTTTAAATAGCACATTCCAAGCTCTTGTCAACAGAACCCAAAGTTGTTGCCCTTCATAGACTAAAGGCATTTAAGAGTAATGCTTTTTATATTTTGAATATATTTTTGATAAATTTAAAGTAATAAGTATGTATGGAACAACAGAAAAAGGTTTATTTTCTACATTATTTTTAAAAAATATTTTTTTTATTCCATCCGAGACATGTTTCTCACTTTTACACTTTTCACAGAACACGTATTAGACACTTACTAATGCCATGCATGAAAAAGTGCAAGAATGAGTAATAATATCCAATTACAGAATTTTATGATGTTGATTGCTCCAGCCTTATTTTGTTTTTTTTGTTTTTTTTTTTAATTTACAGGGTTATTCAATAAAAGCGTCTTAAAAATGGTGCTAATTTTGCCCAACAATCAAATGTTAGCTTCAAATGTTAAATAAGTCTGATGGTTGGGGCAAAATTAGAACCATTTAAACGATAAGAACTTTTATTTGTTAATCTCCCTGATCGTTCTCTAATTGTGTTTATCGGATCTGTAATATATCTACAAAACCAATTCCAACCCCTAAGGCTTGAAGAGATTTTGGATGGGCAACAAGAATTATCACAGAAGTGTTTCACGGACATTTAAGCATCAATATCCCCACAGATACAGCTTAGGAAAACTGATTTACCTGCATGGTTGGATCTCTTTCTCCATGGCACACTGATTATCTTTTCCAGATGTGAATCTCTCGAGGGGTATTTGAAGTGGAGTTGCGCAAAAGATTCTCCAAAAAATGTAGTAAAAAAACACACACATAGAAAAAATTATTTGATTTCTACTAAATGCATTGTAATTAGCACATACTTCTCCTGAGGTCACTTCCACGGAGGCACTTTAACCCCTTTTTCATAAAGCAGATCGGGGATTGTTTACATCTTGTTGGAAAGACTTCCTCGGGGTAAGATCCTCCATTGGTCAACCGTGCCAAGAAGTTCTGTACTGCCTTCATTTTTGCAGGAAGTGGATATTGATGTGTACCTGGTAACAAATAGGGTTCTGCCTCCTGTACTTGTCGGGTGGCTGAGATAGATGTCGATACAGTTCACAATACGGAGATGTATACCGGTGCGTCTCACTCAAGGTAGTAATCGTCCGTTGGTAGTTTGACACACCGGATGTCGCATGATAGAAAGGTCTTGCTGGCCGTGACAACTTTCGGGCGATTCGCATCGCCGTCCACGCTGCTCAGTGCGTCGACCGGAGTCAGGAGGGAGATGACGAGGACCAGACCTGCTCTCACGTGGCCTCTAGGAAATTCGGATCGGACTTGGAGCGAGGCAGATGTCGTCCGCAAAGGAAGCGACTCAGTAAACGGTAGATTTTCGAGGCTTTTTTTAAAGCCTGAGAACCTCGTTTATACTTGAGTATAGTACGGTTTCCTATCTATTTAAAACTTTGAAACTTAAAGAGAAATCGTTTCCAGTGGTGAATGGTTTTTGGTGAATTATTTCTCTACAATAACAAAAATTGTAAGTTTACCCCAAATGTAATGTTAATATATAAATATATATTATGTTTTGTGTTACAAAAACACGTGTAATTGGTAATGATCCGTATTGTTACCGTAATTCTGCCTGCAAATGGCACCAGTGGATATTTCAATAACAACCCCTCTTCCCAGAAATGATCAACAAATATGATCATCCAACTTTTTCAACAAGATTAGTCAAATTAAGTTTTGTCTGGTACAAATCCTATTACCATTTAGTCACTATCTGCTTCTTATCAATTTGATATAGGAGCCAACATTACAGCGGCTTGAAGTGCCACATGAATGGATTTGATTCATTTGGCCAATACTGGAAAATACATGTTATTAAAATGTTGTATTAAAAATAAAGCACAATTTTTGGTAGTTCGGATTGCATATGATCACCTCTTATAAAGGACAAGTATTACTCACCATACACCCTCGCTCCTCTTCCTCCAAGCGCACTAGCTAACCCAGGCTGAGGACCTTAAAATCCTAAGTTCTCACCTTTGGACATGTTAGTATATAGTGGGGTGTAGCTAGATTTAGGGTATTAGGAATGGTTTAGTTTGGTGTAGGTTAGATTATATAGTTTGGTGTGTAATATTTAGTAGGTATGTAGATTTGGTGGTAGGTAAGCTCATAGATGAAATTGGTGGAGGTACATAGTTCTTGTAGTACATTATAAGAGTAGGTATGGGTGAACATTGAGTGGTAGGATTGGTGGTGGCTGATTTTTTAACTAGTGTAGGGACATTGTTCCAATCCCTCTCCTCCATTACCTTAGCTGGTTGGTTTGCAGTGGTTTATTTATCAGCCAGTGCAGTGATTGTACAATGAAAGGGAAAAGCTCTGTGCTTGCCCCCTTTACTGTGGTTTGTTATACGTACAACTCCCATGACCCTCGCTCCCAGTCGCCAGAAAGTTTACGGTTATTTATTCTATGTACATGGGAATGCTGCGGAACTTCATCTCTTTACCATCCTCCGACACATAGGTAGCTCCTCCAGCCACCCCTTCAAACTCTGGCCAAACACCCCCCCAATTGCTTGCATGACCTGTCTTAATGATACGCGCTCCATGCTCTCCATCATCCCCGCACTGTGCCCCTGCACCCTATTCCCACACACCGGATTGTTGACCTGCAGGGCTTGCTTTTTGCTGTTGGTGGGAACCCAGTATCGGAACCATGGTGTCTAGATCATATCTTGGGCTTGTTGGTAACGCCTAGTGTGACCAATCAAGTGCGGGAAGTCCAGAAATGACAAGGTCGGTGCTCATTTTAATTGTTTTTGCCCGGCTGCCAGTAAATTGCTGCACGCGTGTTGTAGGAAACGGGAAAAAGAAGAAACCTGACAGGCTGTTGCGCGCATTTCGAAATTTAACCGTGGGGCGCGCCATGAGCAATATTTTCATTATCTTTCATGGTTAGGACAGCCTGCCAAAGTGAGGGGAACTCTTGCTGTATTCAATTTAGTAACGTACGATACTACTGAAATAGAGAGGCTTGCTTTTTCGTGTGTAATTGGGTGTATTTTCTATTATATCTATAGATCAGTTGTGTTGGGTCATTTTTCTAAACTGGAAGTAACTGAAAACTGTCCAGTGAATGTATGTGTAGATTTTTCGATACAGAATTAAAAGTTTCATTCGTTTTTAAGATTGTTGCTTTTTCCATATAAAACAAGATTGCAACAAGACAATAAAGAGATTCAAAATAATGGATCTTTTGAAGATGCGGTCATATTTGTGGTAACCTAAAAATGTGGTTTATTATATAGTTTCTTAAAGTATAAGGTTTGAAATTAAAAAAGGAGCTTAATTGACATGCAACACTCAATGGGCAATCAACCTAGGAGCGATGCAGCCAGCGCAGCGCTCCTTCTTCTCCCCTTAAAATCGTGCTAACGATGGGTTAGGCAACGGTAGTCCGCTTTGCGGCGGCCTGCGCGAAGTCCCGGAAAGAGGCCTGCGCAGCCGCGTCAAAGTAGGTTTTTACCAGAGGATGCTTGGGTCTTACCCGTAAGTATTTAACGCCAGCTATTGTGCTGGTGAATCTCTCTAAATGTTGTTTAGCTTTTGTTTCGGTTATGCCAGCACAGAACTAAAATAAATGTCTGTAACATACAATTACTACAATATGCAAACATTGACAAATTAAAATGGTAGGGAGATACATCAAAGTTCTTATCTTTAAAAATGGTGCTAACTTTGCCTCAGCCAATAGATATATTTAACATTTGAACGCCTAACATCTGAGGTTGGGGCAAAATTAAAACCATTTTAACGATAAGCAGGGAGATTGCTAAAAGTTCTTATCGTTTAAAATGTGCTAATGTGGCCCCACCAATCATTATTATTTAACATCTGAAAAACTAACATCTGATTGGTTGGGGCAAAATTAGCACCATTTTAAACAATAAGAACTTTTATTGAATCTCCCTGAAGAACTTATTGTATAACCTTGAGGGTTGTTAAGATCTCTAAATCTGTGTAAATCTACATGTGTCCAAGTCCACTTTCATAAGTTATGTGATGTGATGTAATTCACCATAAGTTCTGCCTGATTTTAATAGACCCTGCTGATTTCTTGACTAAAAAGAACTCTTGCAATTGAAGTACTGAAAGCAAAAAGAGGTTGGAGCTCTCCAGCAGACTGCACGCAAACTACAATCATCAAAATGTGGAACGTTTTTAAATTTATTAAAATATTTAAACAAAACAACTCTGGAGGTCGCTGGGTGTTCAAGCCCAGCGCCCTTAGTAATGGGAGAATTAAATAGAACTCTTGCACATGCCCATTCTCAGTTTAGTCACAAAGAGCGACCAGACCATCTAAGCCAGACCCTCAAGGAAGATTAGTTTTATTTTGGCTATATTTCATAACAGAGAAGCAAGTCTCTAAAGAATGGAAGGTAGGAAAAAAACTGCTGCCAAACTCATGTAATAACATTAGCCGACCACTGGTGCTGTATAATGATTTGTATAAAAAAAATACAATATAAAATAGGTGAATTTCAATGCACCATATGGTTAACTCAGTTGTGCTTAGTCCGACTCATTGAGGTATTGAAATACGTGTACTGTACATGGAATATTTCTTCTCCAGTGTGAAACCCTTTGGAATTTCGTTACAGTTAACAGGCCATTTCTAATGATAAGATTTTTTTTTGGATTCCTTTCAGTGCGCCAAAACGGATCACAGTGCAATGGAACCCGTGCATTACGTCTGCTTGCAATCTACAAAATATGACTCCAGCATACCAGTATAATGGCCAGACCAATTGGCCAACTTAAGTGTCTCTGTTTAATGCCGATAGTGATTGGATTGCACGTTAAAATGGATTAGTGTGGCTAGCCCTAAATCTGTATTTTGTATGAAAACAGGATGGTCCTATAAAATATTTTAAGGGTATCTACATGCCCTACAAGTTTTCATTGAAAAATGGGGAGGTACTCTGTATTCTATGGCCATCGCACTTTTCATGCACATAGGGTACAAAGTCTGTTGGGACCTGTCAGAGGACAGGGAGAGCAGGAGAGACGGGGTAGTTCTGAACTCATTTTCCATTAGCATGGAGGTTAGACCAGCTCCCTTCTCGTTATGAAGAATGTGAGGTTAGACACAGCTCCCTTCTCGTTATTGAAGAATGGGAGGTTAGACACAGCTCCTTTACCTCTTGTTTTCAATAACACTGAATTGAAAAAAGTGATTTTTGCAGTGGAGATTAAATTTTTTTTTTTTTAAATAATGTAAATGTTAAATTTAAATCTTAAATAATGCTAAATATACAGTAGCTGAGATTACATACAGCAAGTTAGGGTCTCGTTCAAGTTGTTTAATGCCATCTTATAGGTGAAGAATATTTGCAGAGATTTTTTTGCTACCATAATGTCCACTGTATTATTTTCCATATAGAACATACAGGTATTCAATTAAAAGTTTTATCGTTAAAATGGTGGCTATTTTGCCCCAACCAATCAGTTGTTATCTTTCAAATGTTATATATATACTGATGGTTGGGGCAAAAACTTAGCACCGTTTTTAACAATAAGAACTTTTATTAAATCTCCTGATGTTTGATACAAGAGAAAAAAAGCATGTTAAAGAATGTATATTTACAAATGGCCTTTGTTATTTATTTGCCCTTTGTTTAACATACTAAATAAGTGTCTGCTATGTTAACATTATAACAACCATTAATGTGCAAAATTACTCAGAAATTATTCAGCAAGCATTAAATAGTTTGACATAGTTTAAAGAGCTAAGCAGAAATAATAAAAATGTTCCTCTTAAACAAAAAACGTCCTTAAAACAAAAAAACGGTGACTTGTCAGTTATCTACCAGCAACTCCAACTGCTATTTCCCCAGTTATACATGCATTTGCAACCAGTATATTAATGATAAGTTCTTTAAGGTTTTTTTAAGTGTGAAACATACCTTTTTTTGTTGTGAAACTATGTTTTATTAATGGCTAGTCTATATATTCAATCCATTTATCTTTTAACATATGTTTTCACAAGAGATTGCATATACCGTATGAGTATTGCCCCCCCCCCACACACAACACACATACACAATGACCACACACTCACACACTCTTGATTTAATCATTTTGATTTGCTGTACAAGCATTCTGTGGGCACGTTTTTCATTAAAACACATTTCCCAAATTTGGTGCCTGAAGCAAAGCAGATAAAGTGACTTGTAAATAGTTACAAAGACATGAAATTACCACCCATTTTATTTGATAATCAACATCTTTTTGCATACATGATCTAAATTTAAATTTAGAACAAAGTCACAATGAAAACCTGTAAAATATAACCTTGTACCCCCCCCTTCTTTTTCCTCCCAGTACTTCTCCAGGAATTCAAAATATATGCAACTTTAAACTTAACTAGAGAAGGGAATGTCCATTAAGAAAAACAGTGATAAAAGCAATTTGGCTTTTTCAGATCTCTGAATAGTGCTTTATTTACTGAAGAGGCTATTGGAAGAGCAGCACTACATGCCCTAATTTAATATAGCAATAGCTACCCTTGGTAAATTGGATTCCATTGTGAGGGTTAACACTAGCCTTGAGTGTTAGAGTGAGTGGTGTCAGAGTTTTCGCACAAAGTCAGCAAATGCATATCGAATAGGGTTTGCAACTTTAAAATCCAATTTTTGCTAGCACTTTTAAAGTGAGAAAATTTTTCTTTGTACATTTGTGGAATTTAGTAAAATTTTCACAGTTACTGTATGAATTAAAGCATGGCAGTCTTCATGGGATTTGTAGTCTTTTTGCACATTTTGGTGACAAACTTTTTTAACCTTTTCTCACAACTTGTGAATGATGCATTGCTAGGAGAGATTAAGATGAGACACAGCATGCAGCATGTTTACATTTTGATGTTTGCTTTAAACCTGTATTAATGGTATCCTAAACACTAATTTATTTGATTTGTATCCCTTTTAAACTAAACCAATCAACTGTTTTGTTACATGTCTAATATTATTACTACAAAATTCAATATTCAAACATACAAATTGGAAGGTTTTTACAATCCTTTAAATGCTAAAATCTTAATCTATGAATTCCCTTTTTAGGTGGCACTGAATACCACCAACTGTACATCGGGTTGTATAAAGTGTATAAGATATTGAACTGTTTTTATTATTTTTTATCTCCAATGCAGTTATTTACAGCCATTTTACCCCAAATATCAAAGAATCTAAAGATTTCTGTAAAAAAAAATGTACCTTAATTTTTTTATTTCATCATAATAAACACACACTGAAAATGGACAATATATTTGCTTTTTTGCCTTCTATTGCAATCAACAATTAAAGAAAGTTCATTTTTGACACGGTGAACAATTAAAAAAAACCCAGAAAATAAATAGAAACTTGTTTACTAAACGAGATATTGAAATCCATGATGATCAGCCACGCGTTGATGATTGGCGGAATAGTAGGAAGTAGTAGTGCCTTGGACTACAGGGCAGTGAGATGCTGGGGTTGTGATTGTGCGAACTGAGGCAAGAAGCTGAAAGAGGGGAGGAGAGAGAGATAAAAGGGTGGGGAGAGAAAGAGGGGGAGAGAGAGAAAGGGAAAGGTCTTTAAAGCAGGTGGGAACAGGATTTGCAGATATAGAGTAAAAGAGGATGATGCACACAAATGCTAAAAAAAAGGTTTTTCAAGCCCATAAAGGTTAGCAGGTTTTTGTGCAGCTGCAGGGGTTTCAGGGAACTAACCCATGCAATGCCCACAGTGATTAATAAAGCACTGGCCACAGCATTTGTGGGACTTTACATAACAGTTAAAGGCCGTCTTAATATCACTAGTACATTCTAGTGTAAAGGGCATGTCACCCCAAAATACATTTCATATTCTGATAGAGAAGCCCCAAAACCCTATGCCACCCCCAGACTTAGGGTCTGGTCTTTTTAAAAAGGTGATCGAAATTTCTTTCCTTATATGCTCAGTTGGCTGATCGTGGAGGGGGTGGGTCAGGGGCACCGGTCAGGGGCTCCAATCTATATCCCTGGATACAACAAACTCCTTTCACTTCCTGGTTGAACCAGAGTCCTGCTGTGTAATGGTGTCACGGCCATGACTAATGGTTATCTGGAGGCTTGTCCATGAGAGCAGTCGGAAAGCTCAATGTGAGCATGGGAATTGAGTAAATGCCTGCAGGATTGTGCTGAATAACTAGTGTGCAGCAGTTCTGGGCAGTGTTGAATCTTAGTGTGTGAATAACGATCTATGGTTTGGGGGCTTCTCTATCAGAATATAAATGTACTGTAATTTGGGGGATGTACCACATATTTTTACCAAAATATTTTAATGTGCTGATTTTATAATAAATCTGTTCCAGGCTCATTACATAATGTTTAGGGTTTACGGAAATCACATTTTTTTTTGAGACAATAAGTCCCCCTAACAATTAATCTCACCTACCTTACCTCTTACCTCCTGACATTTTACAGTACATTATTCTTTCTAACTAATTCTCTCTGTGGATCTTGTCCTACTGTACCACTAACCTGCACTTTGAAGGGTGTTTATTTTTATGACAAGTATTTTGGGAGTTTCAAACTAAATAACAATTTTTCTACCAGAGACAAAATTTCCACCACAACTCCAAATTCACTTTGTGAAACAATAGCGTTATTTATAAAGCACCAGATGTTAGTTTGCAAAGGAATAGTGTCAAAATGCATTTCTAAGGGACTTTTTTGTGTCCGGGGTGTTTAAAATTAATTACACTTTTTGGCAAAACCTTACCCAGAGGTACAAAATTTGCTGCATCAAAAATTATGCCCCTTTATAAATATGCCAAAAAAAAAAAAACAGAACAAAAAGTAAGAAAATGTAAAACGGGGCAATAAAAATGAATTTACACATAAGGAATTAAAGTATGAATGAGATTGCCCCTGCATGTCAATGTCTATTTATTCTAACTTTACATAAGGAATTTAGTCTAGTCTACCTGAATAAAATTTTTAATGAATTGGGCCAGGATGGTGAAATGCAAACTTAATTTACTTTTAACCCATTTGTAAGAATGGTAAATAAAATGTGCATGGTCAATGGCTGATCGACACAGAAATCAATTAGGACTAGAAAGGAAACTTGATAGGCTGCATTTCGAAGGGAATGTGTGTTGTCTGTGTTGCAGGTTCATCAGTAGGTGTGTACTGTATCTTTGTGGTGTTAGGGGGGGTGCTTTTGCATTAACACTAAACAATGTTGGATGGTTTAGGTATGCTTGCCATGAAAACGAAGGTAGGTTGGGTTTGTTTAGCATGTATCAGTAGGTGTGTGTGACCATGAAAGGGATATGTCTTCTTTCTGTGATCCTGAAGATATGTTTGAAAACTACAACTCTTAATATTGACCAACAGCATATGGAAGCAGGGAATGCTGGGAGTTGAAGTTGTGCAAAAATCTGGAGGAACTAGGATGGACATCCGCTATAAAACTATCATTCTTATTCTAAATACATAAACCATGCATTAGGATTTACATTTAGTTATTATTGCTTTTATTTATACATGTAGTACTTTATTTTGAAATGATATGCGTCTTGTTGTTTGTGTAGTTGTGGTGTGTTTATGTCAGGGAGAGTGGTAGTTAGACTTGTAACACTTCCACTGACTCCTTAGCAGAAGGACATGTCCAGCATGTCTATACCAAATTTCATGTAGCTTGAAAAACTGTGGGAGGAGATACAGTCCCAAATAAGCAGAAGAATAAAAGAAAAAGAAAAAAAAATTGAAAGAACAGTAATTAGGCTCTTCATGTCCAAATTAATTAAAATAAAACAGAAACCCTAAACATGTGCAAATTGCAAGATATACATGTAGCCAAATTTAGAGCTGTCTACCTCCACTCAACCTCATTTAATCCACAAGACAAGTTAAAGGGAGATACAACAAGCAGTTTTCCTTTTCTGTTGAATGGTGTAATTTACCTGTGGTGTACTAGGAGTCAGTTCCAAAATCCATCTCTTTTTGTGGCTAGGAGTCTAAGTGTACACTGTACAATCTGAACAAGCTGCATGGCTCTCTCAGACACAGAAACCGTGTACAATTGTGTTTGCAATTATATCCCCATACACGCACACACAGATTTCCTAGCTAGCAAGAATGTCTGGGAATTTATCCATAAACATTAGTCACTAACCCAAATGGAGCTAACAAATAGTGAATAGGTACATTTAAAGTAGTAGCATTAGTATTGTGCCTGATAGGCTGTCTGCAGTACATGCTAGCTGGAAAAAACTGCAGAACAATTCCAGTTTTCAGATCTTATCAGGGACTTGTAATAGTATCTTACAATGTATACAGTAAGTGTTCTAAACAGGAAAGCTTTCACATTAAGGGTAAATAAAACGCTTTCATTTTCCTTTAAGTATAGATTAAACTTTTAATGTAGGTGCCTTCCTATAGGTTATGTTTGGAGTTTAGTGTTTTGTACTTTGTATTCTACTGTTGTGTTGCCTACAAAGGCAGATTTATGGCCACCCTGAAAGAATAATTGTAAGCAGGAAAAAATAATACTGGATAAAATTGATGATTCTTCACATGAGCTAGAAGGTACATTGTCCATTCAAGTCCCATTAGCATCAGGGATAAATATAACCAAATGAGTAAAAAGCAGTCATGCTGGCTAGTGACAAAAGGGACAAAAATAATTTATATTTAAGGAACAATTCATTTATTATTTTTATTGTCTATTCCTATGCCGGAGTTAGCTTTATCAAAATTTGGCAAAAGGGTGCATTTGCCAAAAATATTCCTAGTTTTTCCTTCAATTAAAAACAATTGCAAGTGGAAATAAGATTGCAGCAATATAAATGAATTAGAAAAGGCAACAAAGCTTCTGTACCTTTTTTCCCTATACATTTATAATATTTGGTAAATTTATATTTTCTGAATCTATATTTTAAAGAATGGAACACAGAAGTGGAGACCAGCATTGTGATAAAGGCCAATTCAGTGTCGGATGGGGTGTTGGGGCCCACCAGGAGATCCGATAACAGGGATCCACCAGGACAAGTTTAGGGGCCCACCTGACTTTCATATCTCTATATTCACTCATTTCATATCTATCTTACTCATACTGATGCCTATTTTTTACTGAAAGCATTTACTTAGTGTCCATTTGGCTCTGTAATATATATAATAAATCCTACCCCTGTAGTGGATTTCTATGGGAGGAACTGTAAGATTATAGCCTTATAATCTTACAGTTCCAGGAGGAGAAGAGGAAACCAGAAGCCACAAGGGTAGGTTATAATAAATAATGCACCCCGAACTGTAAATATAAGGATATTAGAAGTCACCTTGGAGTTCCGTGCCCTGTATAAAAGGTACTCGGCCTGCGGCCTCGTGCTTTTATATGGTCACGGAACTCCTCGGTGACTTCTAATATCCTTAATTTACAGTTGGGGGTGCATTATCCACTATAAACTTAATTTTAGCAGTTTTCTCTATTTTTGGGTGAATGGGCTGTGGGCCCACGGGAGATAACCCTGAGGGCCATTCCGACACTGGGCCAGTTAACAATGACACAGGACATCAGTAGTATTTTTTTTTTAATACATTGATGCAGCATTTGGGAAAAGGCAATGACACTCATGTGCATCTCTTGTTAATTGTACTTGTTTTTTAAAACTACTTTAAAGGGTGCTGTTGGCTGGGATCAGTTGCAGATCAGTTCCCTGAAACTTTTTGTCTAAAAAGAGGGCAAGTAGCTTTAAGGAGATTTCTGGGTTATGGTTGTACTCAGTTTCCTGGGTAAGGTTTGGGCTGGGGTCCAAGTAACTAAAATATAGATTTGTGGTTATATAAAGTATCCAAAGATCTTAGAACACTTAAGACCTTAAATGCTTGAAAGTCTACTGATAGTATTGTGGGTACAGGTAGTAGGTTGTGTGCAATTCTTAAAGGATTGAAATATATAGAACCACACATTTAGGACCAATCCACATGAATAGAGTAGTACACCCTAAACATACACTTACTTTCCTACTTACCTGTCACTGAACTCAAACAGTAAGCATGCAGGTTGGCCTTATTGTAAAGGCGAGATGTGTGTATAATGCTTGTCCAAATAGCAGAGATAATTTAATAGACATTTAACTATAAATATGCAGGGAAAGTGGTGTACTGTGTTAACCAGTCAAATGTTACAGGGTAAGCCTTTTGAAAAAGAAAAATAACAAAGTGGTATAAAGGGGATACCTTATTAGCTAACTAGATAATCATAGCAAGCTTTCAGAACATTCTAGTTCCTTTTTCAAGCTGAATACATGAAGCTGTGGTGCTCTCTGATATTATAAAAACATTTGGCTCATAGTTCAAATAACCAGAAAAAATAATATCTGTGTGGAAGGTGTTAACAAAGTCATATACAAGGGGTCTGCAAGGATAAACAGATAAGGTACAAGATGCTGTGGATCAAAGTGGCTGATATAAAAGTAGTAAGTACTGAAGTGTTAAGTAGAGGAATCCATGTAAGTAACTGTCCCCAATGTCCTCTACAGATGTTTGGTATTTCTGTCTTGATGCTGGCAGTTCTTAATCTATATAGTTGCCATAAATCCAAGGCTAGTTCAGTCCCTACTCCAGAGAGTTAAAAGTTTTCATTAATTTGTACTCCCAGATTTCCTTTCATTCTCGTTTAAATCCCTCTACAGAGATAAACAGAAGGTACTTCACAGCCCAACTAATCCAAGAAAATAAGGAATGATTTCTCACTCCCAGCATGCCCAGAAAATGGGGAGAGACATGCAAGTTTCTCCTTTATGCCCTGTGGCCAATGCTTGTGTCTAGAACTAACTGGCATTATAAGTCCTACCTATAGTAGCCATACATTTGTTTCTTGCACTGATGAGATCTAACAAGCTCAATATATGTCTGTCTGCAGTTGTATGAATGGTCTCTATACCGTATGCTGTATTGCATGTTTTTAATGTCATGGTTCTGGACACAATGCATACAAGTACATAAAGGAGAAACTTTGCATGTTTCCACACATCTTTAGAAAATCTTTCTTAATTCTGGATTAGTTGGGCAATGTTTTTTATAGCAGGAGGCTGTGAAGTACCTTCTGTTTTTATTTTTGATACTTGCCTTTAAAAATAATTATTGCTTCATTCTGAATCACAATTGAGCCTAACAACTCTTCTTCCTCCAAAGGGTTTTTGTCTTTTTTCAGTTTAAAATATAAGTACATTGTATTTTAATGTAAAGACAAATGATGGAACCTTTCATTTTTTCTGTTGCAGGAAAATTATGACATCAGCATCCAAAGGAATTTTACGGCCATTTTTAGCTGTTAGTGGTGCGGTATTGCTTCTGATATGTTTCTAATATATGTAAAGCCAACAAACAACTGGATCTCCAGTCCAATCGAATCAGCAAATTCAGTCCTAAAAATGAAGAATTTTTTCTCCACTAAAAGGGATTATTACAACAATACTATTATTTTAATATGGGTGTGGCCTTTGGACAGACTTTTGAACTTAATCATGCCAGACATTATTTAATATTCGTGGGTGCCATCTTATACTGACCCGAGCATGTACAACAAATCGCCATGCTGTCCTTATTCACCACAGAGAGACATTAGTTGGGATCTTACTAACCTACCTCAACAGTTGAGGCCCCCTTTTCAGAAGTGGATTTGGATGAATTGGAATCACCCACTCATACGCCACAAAAAGTGGTATTGAACACCTGTTTAATCTGACTCTGACTTACAGACGTGATTCAGATATCCAGTGCCCTATGGATTTATGGTTGTAAGCACAAAACCATTTGAGTTTGAGGTGCCAAGCAAAGATAAAGTTTGTGTGCTGGGTTGTTAGTAACTGGAATCCAGAACATGCCAGAGTAAAATATTACAATGAGCTTAATAAATACATTGAAATTATTACTTATGGTCAGCTTTTGGTGAGTACCTCAGTGATAAAAGCCTACTCCCAACTATCGCTACTGGGAAATTTATCTGTCCTTTGAAAATTCAATCCACAAAAGATTACATAACAGAAAACTTTACCAATGCATTAATGGCTGGATCTGTACCCATTGTATTGGGTCCTCCACGTGGAAAACTTGAAAAACACATTCCAGAGGACTCTTTATCCACGTAGATGATTTTCTTTCTCCAAGAGATTATCTGACTATCTCTTAATGTTGAACAAAGATACGAGAGGTACCTTAGCTACTTTAATTGGCGGAACACTTTACTGTCACTCTGCCACACTTTGGGAATCCACGCATGTCTAGACAGTGACCACATAAAGAGACATCAAGAATACAAATCTGTCAGTAATCTAGAAAAAGGTTCTGGAACTAAAACTGTAAGTTAATTACCATTGGCATTTGGGGGGAAGCATTGCAGCAGCTAAATATTTGTTAGTGCTTTTAGACTTTACTCACAGTTCAGTGCTCTGGTGAATAAAAACAATAATAATATGGAAATGTAAAAATCTGTCCTTCCACAACAAACTATTGTTTACTTGCTGCCATACTCTCTCAAGTTATTTTGTGTCTGTAGAAAATGTAAATTTGCTTATTGTTTTTCATGCACTTTTTTTAGCTCACATCACATATGAACACCAGGCATTATGTACATTTTGAAATCTGCAATTTTCTACGTGATTGATACTGTAATAGATATGGTGCATCTGATACTGTATACCAATGGGAATAATTTTTATTATTATAATATAAATGTCTTTTTTTTAAAAAGTAGATGTTAAATGTTCACGGTGAGCATCAGAAACCCTGACTCAAACTAATGATATGTTCCTACAGACTGTAAATCAAGTGCAGTTTTCAGTGTGGTAAGATAATGTGGATATTTAGTACATGATGCAGTGATCCAATACTAATACTCTGAGACAATTCTCACCTTTTAAACATCAAAGTTTTTTTACCAATGGCATATTATAAAGCAGCAAAGTTATTTTGTCACCAATTTTTCTTTAATTTTAACGCGTTTTGCCCCCAAAAATTCTGCACTTTGTGGTGAAAAAAACATACTACTTACCTGCCCCATGCCGCAATGCTGTACAGTCACCTAATGATTTTCCGCATTGCAGTGCGACCGGGAGCGAATATACATTTTCCTGATAGTGTTTAAGCATTTTGGGCACTTTTATCACCTGTTAATAGTTATTTATACATAGAAGATTCGATTAACATAATCACTATTGATAAAAGAAAATTACCGGACGTATGTTAGTCTAATACTATATCTATGCTGAAAATAGCCATGCTGTAAATTAGCTGTGGATAAAATGAGCCATGTTGAAAAAATGTATGTGTTACCTTATTAACAAAACAGAAAACTTACCTCAGTGAACTTATTTTACATTAAGGACAACAATTCCTCTGATACAACCTCTTCCTTGATGTCAATCACTTAAGTCCTCAGGGTTTTGCTTCTTAAGCCTGTACACACGTGGATAATTTTCGTATGATGCAGCCGATGAACGTTCAATGACATTATTGTTAATCCTCATAATTGAAACAACACTTTACACACAGCAACAATAATCACCATGTAGTCGTTAGATATAGAAGTTCGTACGTAACGTAACATTCGTATCCTTGCGCAATTATGAAAAGCAACAAATGCACCTTTATATATTTTCTGTAGAACGTTAACAATATCTGCCGACCATGTACAAATAT
This sequence comes from Hymenochirus boettgeri, assembly GCA_019447015.1. Classification (NCBI taxonomy): domain Eukaryota; kingdom Metazoa; phylum Chordata; class Amphibia; order Anura; family Pipidae; genus Hymenochirus; species Hymenochirus boettgeri. The sequence continues at coordinate 161,442 of JAACNH010000434.1, read as the reverse complement.
ACGATAATCGTATAAATTCGACAGGATGATCGTATGAAAAAGCCAACAATAGTCGACGGTCGTTGGTCTTTGACGAAGGTTGATGCTATATTTTCGTACGAATATCGTGCAATTGCCTGTTTGTTGGTGCATCGTATGACAATTATCCAATGTGTGTACGAAGCTTAACTCTTGCAGTAACTGTAAAAGTTGTGATTGCACCAGGGGCAATACAAATAGGAAGACAAGCTTTCTTCCTATTGGTCAGCTTGCGGCATTGAGGGAGGAACTGAGGAATGTGTTATGGCACTCAAAAGTTTAACAGGTTAGGGATGAGGTAGAAGCTAAACCCAGGGGTGAAGACTTAACGGTTTAGGTATAGGTATAAACCTTTAAAGGGCTGAACAGAGTGAGTATAGGGGACCTTTCATTGGTATGTCCTGTCGTGATCTGGAAATAGGAAGTGTTCTGGCTCTCACTTTCTAATTGCTTTGCATAACCAGACTTTTAAAACATATTTCGCATTTTTGCGCTACATTCACTGAAAATTTGTCTAATTTATATATACATGAAAAAAGTACAAAAAAAATTGTGGGAAAATTGTGTGAAAATGTGTGCTGTATTATAAATATGCCCCAAATTCTCCTTTCTGATCATATTGATCATTTAGTTTAACATAACGTTCTTGTTCAGTTTCAGTATTGTGGTAAAATGTGTCTGTCTTCCTTGGATTTTTATAGGAAGACATAATCTTTATTTTCTTACAAAAAAGTTTACTGCCTAATTTTGCTTACATTTTGGGATTCATTCTGCTAAGAGATATCAATTAGCTCCCAGAAAGAAGCAGTGATATACTTAATACATTAAAATAGTTTTCTAGTAAAGACACCGTTCCAGTTCCCATTTTAAAAGAGGTAAGAACACAAATATAATAAATAAACAGGCACAGATTATTGCTTTGCTAATTATTTCACCAATGGTAACACCATTACCATACAGACGTTTAACTCCCCTTAAGTTCTTTTAGTTACATACTACATATACAAACAGTGGCAACTGTTGATTGAATAAAAATGACCCTCAAATATGTATAGAGGATTAATGAATGATTGTTGAGTATAAGCCGAGGGTATACAGTAACCCTAATACCTTTCCACTGTAGGTTTGGAAACTACAACTCCCAGCATGCTTGGTTGCTGGGAGTTGTGTTTCCAACCACCTATAGTAGAAAGGTATTGGGGTTACTGTTGGCATACTGTCCCCACCCTAATACCTTTCCACGTAGATGTTTGGAAACTACAACTCCCAGCATGTTGGTTTCGGGAGTTGTGTTTCCAACCACCTATAGTAAAAAGATAATGTGGGTGTCTGCATGCATACTGCCCTCCAGCCCTCCCCCCAGTACCCCCGCCCTCCCCCGCTCCCCCCCAGCTCACTTACCTGTACTGGTCTTCAGTCTTCCTCTCTCTGCAATCCAGAGGCAGCCGCGAGTCGGCGGCAGTTCCCATTACGTTCGCGGCTGCGCGATGACGTCATCCCGCCAGGTGCGGCGCTGCCGCGGCACTACCGCTAGGAACTACCGCGTCACGCAGGTAACTCCGTGAACTGAGTACTGCGTTGAACTGCGATCAAGCTCATTCCTACATGTGCATCTATTGCATCTGCTGATCGAGAGTCATTTTCCTCTTATCTCGAGCCTTTTAATGTTAAGCCCGAGTGTTTTAGGTTATTTTTAAACCTAAAAACCTCGGCTTATACGAGTTATAACGGTATAGTTTTTTTTGTGAGGAAAGCTTATTATAATGATCTTATGACACAAAGTCATTTTTAAACAATATTTAGTCTCTTTGGTAATAGAGAACACTGTAATGCAAACTTGTTTTACCTTGATGGAGTAGATACAATTAATGGTATGAATTCTAAAATATAAATGTGCCAAAATGGATTATCTCAATACTATTTACACCCAGCTGTGTCTTTCACCTCTAAAATCAGCAGAAGATTTTAGAATTTTAAGTACTGTAGGTTTCTGGCTTTTATAATCTAAAAAAAAAAGTAAGTACATATTAGTAGTACAGATACGTATATCTCTTTAAATCAAACTTATCCCCCCCCCCTCTGACAAAGGCATCCTATTTTAGACACAATACCAATAATTATTTCTTGCAAAGTATACAAATTTGACTGCTTGCTCAGTCCAGTGGGTGTTCATAAAATCCATGGGCTTCTATTGTAACATAAATCTTCAGATCACCTCCCAATATTCCTAACATGACATGTGCACAAGTCTGATTCTAATTGAACTGTGTTCCTAAAACCTTAAATGGATAACCCTAACACGTTCTTGCAGTATATCATGTTTGTACTTTCATGTTTAATTTGTCCTAAGATACTGTAATTTTTTATATTATATTTATATTATCCACCTAAGAAGCTTGACATGCTTTCGGTGTTTTTTAATGTTTATGGTATTTATCCCAACTGTGAGTTCTTTCTGTCATAAAGCTGAAGTATGTAGTAACAGGCAGCAGACAGCCTTCCAGATGTTTGAAAAATACAATTCCCAGCATTCCTCATTGCAGACCAAACCAAGGAATTTGTAGTTTTCAAGCATCTGGAGGGCTGCAGGTTGGACATCCCTGCTCTAGAATGTCATCGAGTTCCAGGGTGAGAGACACATCTTACTATTTTGCATTTATAGATCCTTAAGCCCATTTATCATTTAGCATGTTCTCAGTTAAGATTTTGAACAGAATGTTGATTTATTATGATTCCCTTTATTGCAGTCTAACTTACTATTAAGCAATAGAAGATTTGGTACAAAATACAACTTCACATAAAGATTTAAAGAGCTTAAAAAATGTTATAGAAGAACTAAAGTAAAAAGTGGATTTTTTTAATATTGGTTTCTCTGCAAATTGCTGTATTTGCATATTAGGAGAAATAGGGTACTAGCTGATAAATTATTTTATTGATTATAGGGTAAAAAAACAAGTTTATGTGCCAAATTAATAAATTACGTATTTTGCACCAAAAATGTCACAAAGTGCACGTGATGAGCCCAATATTCAATTAAAAATTGTAGCACAAAAAGTTGTTTGATAAATCATCATATGACCTATTTTTCAAGTATCATATAAATGTAATGAATTGTCTATGGAATCTAGTTTGTGACTATTGTTGATTATTTGTACACAATGAACATTATACTACATAATCCCCATGTTTATCCTTATTCAAATCCATTAGATAATCAATTGTGACCCAATTACATACAGTAATGGGTACAGGTTTTGTACAACAAAAGGTTTTTTTGCTGAGGCACATCTAGTTTAATTTACTTGTGTGTCTCACACATATTTATCGAAATCAAGGCATTACATTTCTATCAAGGGATTCCATAGTTAAAATATTTCTATCTATAAATAATCCCCTGAACTATAATGTCCTTAATGTAGCAGTAATAGGCAATTAATATATGGTGGCCCACTGTGTCTCTGAGTAAATTCACAATTCATTGGCATAAATACAGTATACTTAGCTGTCAGAATCTCTGTAAAAGTCACAGATAGGTGGGTGAGGAGAGAGTACAGATAGAGCATAGGTAACATAGGACCTGCTCAAAGGTATATGTGTAGATGCTGTATGCGCTTGCTTCTGGATGCAGCTTCACTATGGTTCAGGTGACTATTATTTTTGAATTTTTCATGGTCTAGGCATTTACTTCCCATGTTTATGAAGGAATTTTATTGTTACATAGAGTGTGCAGAGGGGATTGTTATTTATGTGCAGAGGTTATTAGGGATATCTTTTCTTTAACATTACATAGTTCTTTTCAAACTTACAAGCAGTACTGCTTATGTGGTCATTGTGTGCACTGGTAAGAAATCTGAAACATTACATATAGAGGGGAAATCACTGGCAACATATAGGCATATTTTTTAAACTTTTCTAGCATTGTTTGTTGATTAGTAGAGCAGATCATTGCTATCACCTCCGTTACCACTGCTTGGATTCCTTCAGCTTACTTAGCTAACTAAATACACTGTTCTACAGATTCAAAGATAACAACACAGACTTGTTCACATAAATATTTTAAGATGCCACTGCTACTGGCACTTCTAATCAGAAAAGGATGCAAAATAGCCAGCTAGGGTTTTAAGTAAAATATTATCTGGTTCCCTTTCTTCCGTATAACTGAAAGTGAACACCAAGGATGGGTGCTACTGTAGCGCCCAGAAATGTTTATAATATTGAAACTTAACCTAAACAGGAACTTTATTGTTATATACAGTTAAGAATTTGGAAATTCTTATTTTGTAAAAAATATGCAATATACACACACATATCTGTATTTTGCTCAATGAGAATGACATTAAAGGGCAACTATAGTCTCAAAACAAGTTAGGGTTAAATGAAAGCCGCAGTATTTCCTTTAAAATGAGCCAATAATCACATTCTGGCTGAGCCTGAGACATTACATGGGTAAATGTTCAAACTTCCTGCTTCCATTAGGTTGAGTGACATCACCTGACCTCTGCCCTGCCCATCCATGCTCAGTTAAGATTTAATGCTGGGGAAATCAGGAGAAGTACCTGGGGGAAAAAATGTACAGTTGAGAAGGGGAGCCTATTATGCAGGCAGAGGCTGGTCACAGGACTAACAGCTTGTCAGATGGCTGAAAACAGGAAGTGTTCAAGCAGGAAGTAATATTGCTGAACCTTCCAGCAATAACTTCTCACAAATTTATCTAGAGATGTGATTAGGTTTTATTTTGAAGGTATGATGGAAGGCTTTTATTATAATCCTTACTAGTTTGAAAGAATTCGAGACCACAGTTACCCTTTAAGAATTAGCAATACCGATCGGTACTTACAATGAGGGTAAAAACAAGGTATGGCAATTTTGGATATCATGCTATTATATTATGCTCCTTTAATATCCTTATATTACACTGCAAAGGGTAATTATACTATAAACACATAAATCAATTGTTTTAGTTTTTTTTATAAAATATTAATTATGTTTTTTAAAGTTATTAAACTTAGGTGCATATTTCTAAAGGTTTGTGAAATTTTTCACTTCTGTTATTGTCGCTTTTTGACAAATTTGGACTTGAATTTATAAAGCAGTGATAACCAGTGGCGAAAAGTCATTACATCGCCGTGGTAACCGCAAGCATAGTTATAAAATGGCCAAAAGTGTTTTATTGCGTTAAGTTCAGCCATCAAATTTGACAAGTCTGAGGTGGTGACAGCATAAGTGGCCATTTATTTAGCCTGCCAATGGGTCCATGTAAGGTGTCAGTACATTGTGGAGTGTTTCTCAATACTACTAAGTCCCCAGGGGGACCATTTTCCAGCATTTACTGTAATACGACCTTTGATTTCCGATTTTCCTAAGATCACTGTTTTAAGGGTCCAAATTTACCAATAAAATTAAATGGGGTCTAAGGGACATATTTATAAAGTGGCATTATTTTTGCCTTTTTTTTGCCACCAGACTTCACCACAAGGTGAATTTTCATCAAAGCACTAATAATGCTGATAATGTGTCAAAAAGTTAAGTCCAGCCAGTGCATATGATGGTAAATAGGTAACACTGCCAGGTGGATTTTCAAGTAGTGTCAAATTGGTTATACACACTGAACACCTATCTGTTATTTTTAAAATAGCCTAACACATGTGTTGTTTTTTTTCAGCAAAACGATTGTGATAAATATTGTATAAAACCTGCGGGTGAATTTTCTCTGTTTATTAATAGGATACATTTTTTAGTATTGCTTATTTCAGCAAACTGCATCAAACCAGTTCCATTATATGGGAACATACCATAGTGCTGTGTAAGATATAGTATGTTAATGGAAACATTCCAGTAAGTAATGATATTTTAAAGAAATTCTGGTAAAACTGCAAAATACAAAAAAGTCAGAACAGGCGAAATTTCGCCTTTTATAAATAGCTTTAAATAAAAAAATGACAAAAATAGCTCGAAATTTCACCTCTCTGGTCTGGGAATGACCGATGCTAGAGATCAATTTCTCTTTTCGCCGTGATACCAGACTTAACGCAATGAAAAGGCGAAGTGTTGTGTACATTGCCGATACAACAGCACACATCACGGCAGCGATACTTTTCCAGCGAAAACATGCGTTTTTAAAATACAGCGAAAATACCGCTATTTGTCATTGTGATGTCTGCGATAGTGAAATGGTGAAAATAGAAATCGTTTAAATAAGGCGCCTTAAAACCCATTGTTTAGGACATTAATCTTTTTGTTAGTTTTGTTTTTGTGGAAGTGGTACATGGTGTGTGACAACTAAGTGAATGTATTTTCTACTATACTATACTATATATACCAGCTCAATAGGTATGTGCACACTGGGTCAGGTATTTTTAAAAGGGTCCTTCCAACCACTCCCCACCCCACAGTTGCTTGATATTGCAACAAAACAATGAAAGAAGGGGACGCCAGACACCATTTTAGATCCATTCAAGTGCTATTTATTGTGCGACATGTTTTTAAACAAAGTTCTTTCTCAAGGCTTCCTCTTATTTGTTTTGTGCTATAGTCAGTAAGCGGCAAGTCCAATAACAATGCTGCCCTCCTATAACGTGTGATTAATGTATTGTAAACAGATAGTTATGTAGATGGGTGCAGTAATTGTATGTATGTATAGTTATTTATAAAGCGCCACTTGGGAGGCAGGGCTGTACAGTAACAAAATACAATAAAGTCATACAAGGGGACAAATACATAGATAGTTCAGTACATAAATATATAAATGATATAAATAGAAGTGCTAGAGCTTTGCCACAAGAGGTAATGAGGTCCCTGCCCCGTAGAGCTTACAATCTAGTTAGTTAATATATTTGTAGAGGGAATGCAAAGAGAGAAGTAGGAGGGAGAAGATGGGAAGGAGGTGAAGCGAGAGGGGGGGAGGACAGGGAACACACCACAAACAACCCACAACACACATCCCACAACACACACCCACAACACACAACAAACCACAACATCTACCTTCCCCTCAAATCACTACATTCCATCTACAATCACTACATTCCCTCTGCAATCACTACATTCCTTCTAAAACACTACTTTCTTCTACAGACTACATTGTCTCTACAAATCTCACATGTCTCTACAATCACTAGTTGATGAATTATTTTTTTCATTAGACGACTGGTGCAGTTCCAGAAATGGACAGGCCCCCATAGTTAAGGGGATGTAATTGATCAGGGAATTAAGTGATTGTAGAGGTGAGAAGTGAATTGAAAAGGGAATATAGTGATTGTAAATGGTTGCAGTGATTGTAGAGGGGTGTGTGTAGTGACTTAAGATGGGTGTTATTAGATGAGTGCAGGGGTTAGTAATGTTACATGGGATGTAGTGATGTGCGGGCACAATCACTGCACCCATCTACAAGAACTACACCCCTCTACAATCACTACACCCATCTACTATCACTACATTCCATGTACAATTACTAAACCCCTCTATAACCCCTGCACTCATCTACTGCACCCATCTACAATCACTGCACCCATCTACAATCACTACATTCCATGTACAATTACTAAACCCCTGCACTCATGAAAAGGGAATATAGTGATTGTAAATGGTTGCAGTGATTGTAGAGGGGTGTAGTGACTTAAGATGGGTGTATTAGATGAGTGCAGGGGTTTAGTAATTGTACATGGAATGTAGTGATTGTAGTGATTGTAGAAGGACTGTAGTGATTGTAGAAGGAACTAATACAGCACTCATCTAACGTCACACTACACCCCTCTACAATCACTGCAACCATTTACAATCACTATATTCCCTTTTCAATCACTTCTCACCTCTACAATCACTTAATTCCCTGATCAATTACATCCCCTTAACTAGTGGGGCCTGTGCCATTTCTGGGAACTGCACCAGTCGTCTAATGAAAAAAATAATCATCAACTAGTGATTGTAGAGACAATGTAGAGATTGTAAGACAATGTAGTGACTGTAGAAGGAAAGTAGTGATTTTAGAAGGAATGTAGTGATTGCAGAGGGAATGTAGTGATTGTAGATGGAATGTAGTGATTGTAGAGGGAATGTAGTGATTGTAAAAGGAATATAGTGATTGTATGATTGTAGAAGGACTGTAGTGATTGTAGAAGGAATGTAGTGATTGTAGAAGGAATGTTGTGAATGTAGAAAGAATGTAGTGATTCCCTGTACAATCACCAAACCTCTCTGCTTCACTACAATCCTTCCCAATCATTACAATCCACTACAAAAACTACATTCTCTCTATAATAAATGCATTCCCTCTACAATATATTAACTAACTAGATTGTAAGCTCTACGGGGCAGGGACCTCATTACCTACCTCTTGTGGCAAAGCTCTAGCACTTCTATTTATATCATTTATATATTTATGTACTGAACTATCTATGTATTTGTTCCCTTGTATGACTTTATTGTATTTTGTTACTGTACAGCCCTGCCTCCCCAAGTGGCGCTTTATAAATAAACTATACATACATACAATTACTGCACCCATCTACAATAACTATCTGTTTACAATACATTAATCACTACGTTATAATGGAGGGCAGCATTGTTATTGGACTTGCCGCTTAGCTGACTATAGCAAACAAAACAATAAAAAGGAAGCCTTGAGAAAGAACTTTAGTTTAAAAACATGTCGCACAATAAATAGCACTTGAAAGGGATCTAAAATGGTGTCTGGCGTCCCCTCTTCATTTGTTTTGTTGCAATTATCAAGCAACTGTGGGGTGGGAGTGGTTGGAAGGACCCTTTTAAAAATACCTGACCCAGTGGCACATACCTATTGAGCTGGTATATATAGTATAGTATAGTAAGAAAATACATTCACTTATTGTCACACACCATGTGACCACTTCCACAAAAACAAAACTAACAAAAAGATTAATGTCCTGAACAATGGGTTTTAAGGCGCCTTATTATAAACGATTTCTATTTTCACCATTTCACTATCGCAGGACATCACAATGACAAATAGCGGTATTTTCGCTGTATTTATAAAAACGCATGTTTTCGCTGAAAAGTATCGCTGCCGTGATGTTTGCTGTTGTATCGGCAATGTACAAACACTTCCCTTATTCATTGCGTTAAGTCTGGTATCACGGCGAAAAGAGAATTGATCTCTAGCATCGGTCATTCCCAGACCAGAGAAGGTGAAATTTCAGAGCTATTTTTGTCATTTTTTTATTTAAAGCTATTTATAAATAGGCGAAATTTCGCCTGTTCTGACTTTTTTGTATTTTTTGCAGTTTTACCAGAATTTCTTTAAAATATCATTACTATCTGGAATGTTCCATTAACATGACTATATCTTACACAGCACTATGGTATGTTCCCATATTAATGGAACTGGTTTGATGCAGTTTGCTGAAAATAAGCAATACTAAATGTATCCTATTAATAAAACAGAGAAAATCCACGCAGAGTTTTATACAATATTTATCACAATCGTTTGCTGAAAAAAACACACATGTGTTAGGCTATTTTTAAATAACAAAGATAGGTGTTCAGTGTGTATTAACCAATTTGACACTACTTTGAAAATCCACCTGGCAGTGTTACCTATTTACCATCATATGCACTGGCTGGACTTAACTTTTTGACACATTATCAGCATTATTAGTGCTTTGATGAAAATTCACCTTGTGGTGATCTGGTGGCAAAAAAAAAGCAAAAATAATGCCACTTTATAAATATGTCCCTTAGACCCCGATTTAATTTTATTGGTAAATTTGGAACCTTAAAACAGTGATCTTAGGAAAATCGGAAATCAAAGGTCGTATTACAGTAAATGCTGGAAAATGGTCCCCCTGGGGACTTAGTAGTATTGAGAAACACTCCACAATGTACTGACACCCTTACATGACCCATTGGCAGGCTAAATAAATGGCCACTTATGCATTGTCACCACACCTCAGACTTGTCAAATTTGAATGGCTGACCTTAGCAATAAAACACTTTTGGCCATTTTATAACTATGCTTGAGCGGTTACCACGCGATGTAATGACTTTTCGCCACTGGTTATCACTGCTTTATAATTCAAGTCCAAATTTGTCAAAAAGGCGACAATAACAGAAGTGAAAAATTTCACAAACCTTTAGAAATATGCACCTAAGTTTAATAACTTTAAAAAACATAATTAATATTTTATAAAAAAAACTAAAACAATTTGAATTTATGTGTTTATAGTAGATAATTACCCTTTGCAGTGTAATTAAAGGATATTAAAGAGCATAATTATATATAGCATGATTCACAAAATTGCATACCTTGTTTTTACCCTCATTGTAAAGTACCGATCGGTATTGCTAATTCTTAAAGGGTAACGTGGTCTCGAATTCTTTCAAACTAGTAAGGATTATATAAAAAGCCTTCCATCATACCTTCAAAAATAAAACCAAAAATCACATCTCTAGATAAATTTGTGAGAAGTTTTGCTGGAAAGGTTCAGCAATATTACTTCCTGCTTGAACACTTCCTGTTTTCAGCCATCTGCAAGCTTGTAGTCCTGTGACCAGCCTCTGCCTGCATTAATAGGCTCCCCTTCTCAACTGTACATTTTTTCCCCCAGTTACTTCCTGTTTCCCCAGCATTAAATCTTAACTGAGCATGGATGGGCAGGGCAAGGTCAGGTATGTCACTCAACCTAATAGGAAGCAGGAAGTTTGAACATTTACCCACCTGTAATGTCTCAGGCTCCAGCCAGAATGTGATTATTGGCTCATTTTAAAGGAATATACTGCAGGCTTTCATTTAACCATAACTTGTTTTGAACTATAGTTGCCCTTTAATGTCATCTCATTGAGCAAAATACAGATATTGTGTGGTATATTGCAATATTTTTTACAAAATAAGAATTTCCAAATTCTTTACTGTATATAACAATAAAGTTCCTGTTTAGGTTAAGTTTCAATATTATAAACATTTCTGGGCATACATAGCACCCATCCTTGGTGTTCACTTTCAGTTAAATACGGAAGAAAGGGAACCAGATAATATTTTTACTTAAAACCCTAGCTGGCTATTTTGCATCCTTTTCTGATTAGAAGTGCCAGTAGCAGTGGCATCTTAAAAATTTATGTGAAACAAGTCTGTGTTGTTATCTTTGAATCTTAGCAGTGTATTTAGTTGCTAAGTAAGCTGAAGGAATCCAGCAGTGGTAACGGAGGGTGATAGCAATGATCTGCTCTACTAAATGCAAACAAAGCAATGCTAGAAAAGTTTAAAAATATGCCTATATGTTGCCAGTGATTTCCCCTCTATATGTAATGTTTCAGATTTCTTACCAGTGCACACAATGACACATAAGCAGTACTGCTTGTAAGTTTGAAAGAAACTATGTATTGTTAAAGAAAAGATATCCCATAATAACCTTGCACATAATAACATCCCCCCTGGAAAGATACAATCCCCCCCAGTGATTGTAGAGGGGTGTAGTTCTTGTAGATGGGTGCAGTGATTGTAGAGGGGTGTAGTTCTTGTAGATGGGTGCAGTGATTGTAGAGGGGTGTAGTTCTTGTAGATGGGTGCAGTGATTGTGGGGGGGATTGTATCTTTCCAGGGGGGATGTTATTATGTGCAAGGTTATTATGGGATATCTTTTCTTTAACAATACATAGTTTTTTCAAACTTACAAGCAGTACTGCTTATGTGTCATTGTGTGCACTGGTAAGAAATCTGAAACATTACATATAGAGGGGAAATCACTGGCAACATATAGGCATATTTTTAAACTTTTCTAGCATTGCTTTGTTTGCATTTAGTAGAGCAGATCATTGCTATCACCTCCGTTACCACTGCTGGATTCCTTCAGCTTACTTAGCTAACTAAATACACTGCTAAGATTCAAAGATAACAACACAGACTTGTTTCACATAAATTTTTAAGATGCCACTGCTACTGGCACTTCAATCAGAAAAGGATGCAAAATAGCCAGCTAGGGTTTTAAGTAAAAATATTATCTGGTTCCCTTTCTTCCGTATTTAACTGAAAGTGAACACCAAGGATGGGTGCTATGTATGCCCAGAAATGTTTATAATATTGAAACTTAACCTAAACAGGAACTTTATTGTTATATACAGTAAAGAATTTGGAAATTCTTATTTTGTAAAAAATATTGCAATATACCACACAATATCTGTATTTTGCTCAATGAGATGACATTAAAGGGCAACTATAGTTCAAAACAAGTTATGGTTAAATGAAAGCCTGCAGTATATTCCTTTAAAATGAGCCAATAATCACATTCTGGCTGGAGCCTGAGACATTACAGGTGGGTAAATGTTCAAACTTCCTGCTTCCTATTAGGTTGAGTGACATACCTGACCTTGCCCTGCCCATCCATGCTCAGTTAAGATTTAATGCTGGGGAAACAGGAAGTAACTGGGGGAAAAAATGTACAGTTGAGAAGGGGAGCCTATTAATGCAGGCAGAGGCTGGTCACAGGACTACAAGCTTGCAGATGGCTGAAAACAGGAAGTGTTCAAGCAGGAAGTAATATTGCTGAACCTTTCCAGCAAAACTTCTCACAAATTTATCTAGAGATGTGATTTTTGGTTTTATTTTTGAAGGTATGATGGAAGGCTTTTTATATAATCCTTACTAGTTTGAAAGAATTCGAGACCACGTTACCCTTTAAGAATTAGCAATACCGATCGGTACTTTACAATGAGGGTAAAAACAAGGTATGCAATTTTGTGAATCATGCTATATATAATTATGCTCTTTAATATCCTTTAATTACACTGCAAAGGGTAATTATCTACTATAAACACATAAATTCAAATTGTTTTAGTTTTTTTTATAAAATATTAATTATGTTTTTTAAAGTTATTAAACTTAGGTGCATATTTCTAAAGGTTTGTGAAATTTTTCACTTCTGTTATTGTCGCCTTTTTGACAAATTTGGACTTGAATTATAAAGCAGTGATAACCAGTGGCGAAAAGTCATTACATCGCGTGGTAACCGCTCAAGCATAGTTATAAAATGGCCAAAAGTGTTTTATTGCTAAGGTCAGCCATTCAAATTTGACAAGTCTGAGGTGTGGTGACAATGCATAAGTGGCCATTTATTTAGCCTGCCAATGGGTCATGTAAGGGTGTCAGTACATTGTGGAGTGTTTCTCAATACTACTAAGTCCCCAGGGGGACCATTTTCCAGCATTTACTGTAATACGACCTTTGATTTCCGATTTTCCTAAGATCACTGTTTTAAGGTTCCAAATTTACCAATAAAATTAAATCGGGGTCTAAGGGACATATTTATAAAGTGGCATTATTTTTGCTTTTTTTTTGCCACCAGACACCACAAGGTGAATTTTCATCAAAGCACTAATAATGCTGATAATGTGTCAAAAAGTTAAGTCCAGCCAGTGCATATGATGGTAAATAGGTAACACTGCCAGGTGGATTTTCAAAGTAGTGTCAAATTGGTTAATACACACTGAACACCTATCTTTGTTATTTAAAAATAGCCTAACACATGTGTGTTTTTTTCAGCAAACGATTGTGATAAATATTGTATAAAACTCTGCGTGGATTTTCTCTGTTTTATTAATAGGATACATTTAGTATTGCTTATTTTCAGCAAACTGCATCAAACCAGTTCCATTAATATGGGAACATACCATAGTGCTGTGTAAGATATAGTCATGTTAATGGAACATTCCAGATAGTAATGATATTTTAAAGAAATTCTGGTAAAACTGCAAAAAATACAAAAAAGTCAGAACAGGCGAAATTTCGCCTATTTATAAATAGCTTTAAATAAAAAAATGACAAAAATAGCTCTGAAATTTCACCTTCTCTGGTCTGGGAATGACCGATGCTAGAGATCAATTCTCTTTTCGCCGTGATACCAGACTTAACGCAATGAATAAGGGAAGTGTTTGTACATTGCCGATACAACAGCAAACATCACGGCAGCGATACTTTTCAGCGAAAACATGCGTTTTTATAAATACAGCGAAAATACCGCTATTTGTCATTGTGATGTCCTGCGATAGTGAAATGGTGAAAATAGAAATCGTTTATAATAAGGCGCCTTAAAACCCATTGTTCAGGACATTAATCTTTTTGTTAGTTTTGTTTTTGTGGAAGTGGTCACATGGTGTGTGACAATAAGTGAATGTATTTTCTTACTATACTATACTATATATACCAGCTCAATAGGTATGTGCCACTGGGTCAGGTATTTTTAAAAGGGTCCTTCCAACCACTCCCACCCCACAGTTGCTTGATAATTGCAACAAAACAAATGAAGAGGGGACGCCAGACACCATTTTAGATCCCTTTCAAGTGCTATTTATTGTGCGACATGTTTTTAAACTAAAGTTCTTTCTCAAGGCTTCCTTTTTATTGTTTTGTTTGCTATAGTCAGCTAAGCGGCAAGTCCAATAACAATGCTGCCCTCCATTATAACGTAGTGATTAATGTATTGTAAACAGATAGTTATTGTAGATGGGTGCAGTAATTGTATGTATGTATAGTTTATTTATAAAGCGCCACTTGGGGAGGCAGGGCTGTACAGTAACAAAATACAATAAAGTCATACAAGGGAACAAATACATAGATAGTTCAGTACATAAATATATAAATGATATAAATAGAAGTGCTAGAGCTTTGCCACAAGAGGTAGGTAATGAGGTCCCTGCCCCGTAGAGCTTACAATCTAGTTAGTTAATATATTGTAGAGGGAATGCATTTATTATAGAGAGAATGTAGTTTTTGTAGTGGATTGTAATGATTGGGAAGGATTGTAGTGAAGCAGAGAGGTTTGGTGATTGTACAGGGAATCACTACATTCTTTCTACATTCACAACATTCCTTCTACAATCACTACATTCCTTCTACAATCACTACAGTCCTTCTACAATCATACAATCACTATATTCCTTTTACAATCACTACATTCCCTCTACAATCACTACATTCCATCTACAATCACTACATTCCCTCTGCAATCACTACATTCCTTCTAAAATCACTACTTTCCTTCTACAGTCACTACATTGTCTCTACAATCTCTACATTGTCTCTACAATCACTAGTTGATGAATTATTTTTTTCATTAGACGACTGGTGCAGTTCCCAGAAATGGCACAGGCCCCACTAGTTAAGGGGATGTAATTGATCAGGGAATTAAGTGATTGTAGAGGTGAGAAGTGATTGAAAAGGGAATATAGTGATTGTAAATGGTTGCAGTGATTGTAGAGGGGTGTAGTGACTTAAGATGGGTGTATTAGATGAGTGCAGGGGTTTAGTAATTGTACATGGAATGTAGTGATTGTAGATGGGTGCAGTGATTGTAGATGGGTGCAGTAGATGAGTGCAGGGGTTATAGAGGGGTTTAGTAATTGTACATGAATGTAGTGATAGTAGATGGGTTTGTAGTGATTGTAGAGGGTGTGTAGTTCTTGTAGATGGGTGCAGTGATTGTAGAGGGGGTGTATGTCTTGTAGAGGGTGCAGTGATCAAATACATTCCGTACAATGCAAACATGTATACATTCCTAGAACACTGTACAAAATGGAGTTGCCACCTCTCACCATAGTATGGGAGCCGACCACATCATAAATAAAACACTAACATTTAATAGAACAATAAAACACCGCATCCATAGGTAACCGTACAGTTAACAGTAAGTCCAGTAACTTAGTCACTTTGTTAACTGTTTGCCTGACACGTTTCATGCCTGAAAGTGGCATCTATTTGAGGAGATTGGCAACTGATTTTCCATTCATTTAATTGTCTTTGTGTAGAATAATTAGCATATCTAATGAGGGAATTATGTTTAACTCTAAAGGCTCGTACACACGCACAATGTGTGCACAAAGCAATGACCCCCGAAACAGACCGCTACCCGCTATGAACGTCCGTTTCGGACGAGAATCATCCATGTGTATGCATTCAGTCAGGGGATGTTCGTTGATCTGCCCGGCGTTCGTTGTGGGTAGCGGTCGGGCGTCAATGCTCGATGCGCACATCGTGCGTGTGTACAAACCTGAAGGAAAGGAAGGTAACAATGAAACCATATCTACTTGCTCATTGTGACTCCTATTCCATCTATTAGTTTTAAGGACAGACTAAAAACATTAATGAAAGATAGATTTCAAATTCTATACCATCATCTACAATTAGGCAAAGATGTCAGAGAAAAGTATATATAAATCTAATGTACATAATGATCACATAACATTAATATTACATATTTATGTGCCACTTATACACAATGGATCTTCAAATATCAATGTAACTAAATCATGACCCTTACTCTATAAAGGAATTCTTAAAGGGATCAAAATATATACTTGTTAAAACTAGAAAAAACTTTATCAACACCTATAATACTACTTGGTGGGTACCAACTACAGTCTAGCTTATTATTATAGTTCAAAAAGGTTGGCATGATCGGTATTGATGTCTTATGAACTTTAAATTAAAAAAAACGTCAATGTGTTTTGTTAGCATGTTAATAAGTTCATAACCGTTGAATGCAGCTTCTTGTTACTTTTTTTTTATATATATATTTAATATATATATATATCTCTATATATATAATATATTTATTATATAATGTATACTAAAACCCCTTTGTTTATAATGCATGCCATGTGCAGATAATATGATATTGTATGGGGCCTAGGTGTGCATTGTTATCTTTTCTGTTTGTATAAATATTTGACCAGATCGTAGCACTTCCGCTAAATGTAGTTTGTAAATAAGCCTAATTGAATGCTTCCACAATCCTTCTATTGTGTATAATATATATATACATATATATATACACATTCCAAACCTTGGAATGTAAGCTAAGCTTTAAAGGGTGGCTTTTCTGAACAAGATAGGGTTACATAAAAAGTCCTAATTGGTACTTTAAAAATGAACCCTAAATCACATCTCTAGTTATTGCTGGAAAGGATACTTCCTGCTTGACCAGCCTCTGCTCTGTTAAGTCTTAAGTGATTATGCTTCTTCCTTGGGGTATAAAACAGGAAACATCGGTGGCAATGATAAAACTTAGCTTTTATTAAAGCATGTAAAACTTGGCAGTAGCCATGGATCACACGTTCATAGCTAGGGGAAGGTGTGTGGCTCGACTTCCACTTCCTCTGAGAGCCTGCGTGTGGACTGGTCCTTGCCACCAATGTTTCCTGTTTTATACATTGTATTTTCCAGAGGAGTTGGACCGGCATCATTGCTGGAATAAGGACGCCGACACAGTTACCTCCCGCATGGTGTAGCTAATTTTGTCAGTGTTTAGCCTGATTTCAATGATGCAAAGATTATACAAAAAGGCAGTTTGATGCAGATTATGCAGATGGGCATGTTTACTTGAGACTTTTGTATAGAAAAGTTTCATTATTTTTTTTTACCAGAACAGCATATTAAATAATAAACTAGAAAGGGAAAGTTTAAGTATAAACTCTAAATTTGGCTTGAAAGACTGCATTTTGGAAGGGAATTTGTGTGTTTGTGCTGCAGATTTTAAAACTCAATAATGTCAATGAAGAGGACATTGTAGTTTTTTACTTACCCTTTAGATATGTCACATGCATTAAAGGTAGGTCAGTTGGTGTGTGTGTATTCATATCGGTTTGGGGGATAAAATACTTTAATAAACTTTTTTGATGATTGGTCAAAATGAGTTTTTTTTACTTTAGTTACCCTTTACGTATGGCTGCCATAGTAATGGATAAGTAGATCAGTAGGTGTGTGTACCCATGTCGGGTTGAGAGTTAAAAAAATGCTTTTTGGATGATTGGTCAGAATTAGTTTTTTTGACTTTAGTTACCCTTTAAGTATGGCTGCAACAGTAATGGAGGGATAGGTCATTAGCTGTGTATACCTGTATCATGTTGGGGGTTAAAAAAACAAAGTTTTTTGATTATTGATCAAAGTTTGCTTTTTTGACTTTAGTTACCCTTTAAAGTATGGCTTCCACAGTAATGGATAAGTAGATCAGTAGGTGTGTGTACCTGGGTCTGGTTGAGGGGTATTTCTTTTTTGTGTTTACAACCATAAAACTATTTTTTATTGAGGATAAATCTAAATTAGTTTTTTTACTTTAGTTATGTCCACCCTAAAATTAATTTTTTAATATAAGATTCCCCCTGCCAGCCCAGCCCCAACCGCTATATTTATATGTTTAGAAAGCTCCCCAAACTCTACTTACCTCCCCTCTTTCCTCTGCCGCGCTCCCGGCCCTCTGCTTGCGAGAAAATGCAAGCAGAGGGGCGGGGCCGGCAGTCACGTCTGTGATTGGCTGAGCGGCAGCCAATCACGGACGCGGCTGCCGGCAGCTCATTTCGGCGGAGGAAAGAGGAGAGGTAAGTAAAGTTTGTGGAGCTTTCTAAACATATAAATATAGTGGTTGGGGCTGGGCTGGCAGGGGCAATACTATATATTAAGGGATTTATGCTAGGGGGAGGGAATCCTGAGAGGGCAAGTTCCTCTTAACAATTAACTAATTATAAAGCTTTGAATGATATGCTACAGGACAGCAATGTCAAAAAAAATCACCCCATCCACACTTCCAGCAGCTGAAATCGCTGCTCACTTTACAAACTCGTGCTGCCCTCCCTAGATAGAACCAGCAAATATGAGTGCTAAAAGCCCACCTCCTAGAGGGCCCTGCTTAACATTCATTTGTCACTGGCGGTGGGAATGTCTGTTAACAACCTCTCTCTTTCTCTCCTCTGCCACTAAACAAACATGAATGTCCTGTTTGCTAGATACAGCATACAAATCAAGCTGATAAGGGTGGGTGAGGAATGTTTTCTCGCATGCTAGCTTTGAGTGACAGAAGCAGACAGGAATTTTACGCCCCATCACAGCATGGCTAATTGAAGGCAGAGAGGCTTGAATCATGAAAAAAGCAATTAAAAAAAAAATGCATTGAGGCAATACAATTATCCTTAATTGCTATGTAGAAAACAATATATATAGATATATATAATATATATATAATATTATATATCTATAAACAATTGAAAATGGTATATAATTAAACAATCTAACTTTATATCGGGGGCTTGTGAAGGTTCTCATTCATCCAGGTCATGGTATATCGGTTGTATTCAATTAGATCAACTGGACTTGAAATGTAGTTCTTGAAGACGTTTCGCTAGTCATCCGACTGGCTTTCTCAATTCAGAATTACTGTCGAAGAATCTGTGGGCAATTATGTACCCTGGAAAATCCCAATTAGCATATCACAGCCAGTGTTAAGGGTGGATTAGATAGTGGCTAAGAGGTGTTATAGGAACGCCCTACTCCTTTTAACACCTTACTCTGGGGGTTCCTATAACACCTCTTAGCCACTATCTAATCACACCCTTAACACCCTGGCTGTGATATGCTAATTGGATTTTCCAGGGTACATAATTGCCACAGATTCTTGTACAGTCATTCTGATTGAGAAAGCCAATTCGATGACTAGCGAAACGTCTTCAAGAACACATTTCAAGTCCAGTGTGATCTAATTGAATACAACAGATATTTATATCGGGGTGTTTGATTTTGTGTGTTGTAGAGGTTGCATTGACTGCATACAAACTTAGTACTGTATGACTTTATTGTATGACGGAGTTATAGCAAAGTTTTAATAATTTAGCTAACTTCTTTCTTTTTTTTTTTTTTTTTTATGGTAAATAGATCATCCAGATATTCAGGATAAAATTAATAGAAAAGATGATCTTCTTCTGACAAGGTTGAAAGAAGTTTTTGTTGCCTCTACTGCCCATCAACTGCGGTAAAGGGTTTTTTTCTTATTGAATCCCCCCCCAAAAAACTCTCCGTTGCTTTCAGGAAAAACTCTTAAACATTTTTAAATCCTCTGTCTAACGCAATCCAAGGGTTTCTGTTTCTAACTTTATTGCCCTTTAATACCTTCTAAATGAATTTGTTAAATCACACTTAAAGGGCATAAAGTGAAAAAACAACTTGGGTTAGACACAAGTGCATCATGCACGGTACACATGTACCTGTTCAGATGTGACATTTACCCAATTACAGAGGAGACATGGTTTTAAAGGGCATGTCCACCCCCAAAACTATAATCCCCCCAACTACTGGCCCCATCATGTAGTGTAGTTTAATCCTTACCTCACATCCCAGCTCCATATGGTTCTCCTGTAGTCCCCCTCCCCCCAAGTCCCAAAAACTGCCCACCAGGAGGATAGCAGAGTCCATATAGGACTCTGCCTCCTACCTGGCCTCCGGGAGAAGTTTGGCATGCGTACTGCAGCCCTTCTCCCCCTCCTCTCCCTCTCCTCCTCTCAGGATTCCCTCCCCCTAGCATAAATCCCTTAATATATAGTATTGCCCCTGCCAGCCCAGCCCCAACCGCTATATTTTATGTTAGAGAAGCTCCCCAACTTTACTTACCTCTCCTCTTTCCTCAGCCAATGAGCTGCCGGCAGCCGCGTCCGTGATTGGCTGCGCTCAGCCAATCACAGACGTGACTGCCGGTCCCGCCCCTCTGCTTGCATTTTCTCGCAAGCAAGGGCCGGGAGCCGGGCGGAGGAAAGAGGGGAGGTAAGTAGAGTTGGGAGCTTTCAAACATATAAACATAGCGGTTGGGGCTGGGCTGGCAGGGGGAATCTTATAATATTTTGCTTTGATACCTGCTTATCATAAACTAATGATACAGTACCTGCACTAGATTGGAAATAGTTATAAACATTTCATATGCACTTCAACTGTGCAAATGTCTTTTAAGGGCAAAGTTTGCTAAATCCTGTTTAAACTGAATATTTATAAAATATAGTTATTGTTTCTTGTTTTTTTTCTACTAGGTGGCAATACAGAGCCACCCTTTTCTGGGAAACTTTAAAGGGCATGTCCACCACCCAAAACTATAATCCCCCCCACTAATGTCCCCACCATGTTGTAATAAATCCTTACCTTACATCCCGCTCCATATGGTTCTCCTGGAATCCCCCCCCCCCCAAAGTACCAAAAACTGCCCACCAGGAGTACTGCAGATTCCATATAGGACTCTGTCTCCTGTCTCGCGAAGTTTGGCATGGTACTGCAGCCCTTCTCCCCCTCAATCTCCTCCCCCTCTCCCTCCCTTTTGCGATCCCCCCCCTACCATAAAAACCCATGGCCATATAATAGTATTTCTTCCCCCAGCCCCAACCGCTAAAAAATAATTTTAAGAATGTCCCCCGAACTCTACTTACCTTCCCTCTCTCCTCCGGCATTCTGAGAAGCCGCAGCCGCGCCGTGATTGACTGGCCTCTCAGCCAATCACGGACTGTGCTGCCGTCTTGCAAGTGGAAGGCCGGCAATGCGTTGGAGGAGAGAGGAAGGTAAGTAAAGATCGGGGCACTTTTTAAAATTATTTTATAGCGGTTGGGGCTGGGGAAGGCATACTTATATGTCAAAAGTTTATTATAAGGTGGACATGCCCTTTAAAGTCTAATGCACTTGTTTTGTGCCCCTGATTAAAATATACCCTCCAATTAGTTTATTTTTTTCTTTTAATGGTATTTTAGAGCAAAAAGATCACAGACCCAGCCCAACAATTGTTTAGTTTTAAGGGGGGTTGAATTGTGTTTTTGTGTATTTGTACTTGTCGCGTTGCTGCACTATTTATTGTGCCACCTCTTCGGTCTGACCCGTGCGGGGGAGGATTGGTGAACCGGTCTGGCTTAGCTCTGGGCAGTGCCCTTCCTCTCACATGTCCATTATTGGGCCTGTGGTCCTGTTTAGGTTTGGCTTTGCTCTCCTGAGTTTTTGCTTTTTTCCATTGTTTTTTATCTGTTTGGTTTTCTTTTTGTGTGTGTTGCGCGCACTCACCAGGTCCCCGCTTCCTGCTTCCTGCTCTGACCTGTCAGTCATCTGCCCTGTGTCTCCTCCCCTTTGCCGCCCCCTGGTCCCACCCCCTCTGGACCCCCCCTATTCCCTCTGTTGCGCGGCCCCCCTTGGCCCATTCCCTTCCAGCCCCATGTGGCCCCGCCCACTCACGGTGCCGTGGCCCGCCCACTTCGCGATGCCTAAGCCCCACCCGCTCACAGGTGCTGTGGCCACTCTGATACTTCCCCCCCCCCCCAAATCTGTGAAACAGCCTTTCAGCAGAGTGAGAATCTGCCTGAAAAGGCTGTTTTCACATAGTGAGAGAGAAGGGCTGTAGATTCCCTTACCTTCTCTGCAGCTGCAGGTCCTTCACACAGCAGAAAGGAGAGGGACTTCCTGTCTCCCTCACACACTGAGGGAGTCTGAGGCTGTGATGCCGGTGGCACTGTGCAGGAGAAGCCTTAGGAATGTCACATGTCGCCTCCACCCATTTACTTTCTGTCAGTCATTTCTCTTATATCTTGGGCAGTGGAGCACGTGAGAGGTTGTTGATGGCTCGTTTTAAAAGGTAGGAACTGGCCTTTCATTTAAAACTTGTTTGGAGACCACAGTTCCCCTTTAAAGGGTATCTCCACACTGAATTTAAAAAAAATAACAATGCTAAGGGACCACCCCAACCCTGAGTGCTATATAAAAGGGTATGTCCACACCATAAAAAATGGAATATGTGTTAAAAATGGGCACAAACCTCGACCTCCCATGGTATATATCTGAAAGCTCTTCCCAAATATACTTTCTAGTCTTCATTCCCTCAATGCCTTCTGCTTGTCTACTGTGCACAAAGTATAATTCTGCTATAGATGTCATGAGGGTCTGATAAAATGTATAGTCTTTGCTGAATGGTGTTGAGTCTGCCATATGTCAATTCAGCACAGTATTTGAAGCTATCAGTGCGCTGGGGAGCGAAGGGCTGTAGTAACATTCTGTTAACATTTTTTTTTTAAGAAATACCTTGGAGGTTGGGGGTGGGCAGGAGTCAACTCAATTTATTAAAAATTATTTTCAGGGTGAACATGCATTTTAAAGTCCCCTCTATTATGACATGACTCTTAGCAAATTATCTAATTTTTCTTAATATTGTACAGTAGCTATTTGGAATTGATTGGGCAATATACATTTAACAGTGTAAACTACATTTGTGTAGTGTGATATAACTTCTACAGATGCACTATTGAAGTATTTTAATGTATAACATCCTTGTTGTTATGGGAACTGCACCAAAGCAGAGTTAGTGCCTCCAGCGAATTGCCAAATATGCACAGTACATTGTGGGCACTGGCTTACTTCAGTTTAGGCTATATTCCTCAAATGCAGATCTATAATACTTAAAGGGCATGTCCACCCTTAAAATAAACTTTTGCCCTATAATAGTTATTCCCCAGCCCCAACCCCTATAAAATAAATTTAAGAAAGTGCCCCGATGTTTACTTACCTTCCTCTCTCTCCTCCACCCCGGTCCGGCTTCTGCTTGCAGACACTCTGCAAGCAGGGGGCGGGAATGCAGCCGCGTCCGTGATTGGCTGAGAGGCAAAACCAACACCAATGCACCAATCATTTGTTGAAATAATAACATTCTACAAAAATGCTGCAGTCTGTGCAGCTCCCTTTCCAGTGTATTTAATTAGTCCAATTAAAACTTGACATTTGCAATTTGCAGCATGCATTAGAAAAGATACAAATGTGGGAAATGTTTTCATTGTCCCTAAAGAACGAAGCACATGGGAAATTCAAAGCTACTGTCTATAGCTTTAAAAGCAATTAAAGCAAGTCTATAGCTGAAAAATGGATTAATGTCACTATAACCCTACTCGTGCTACTAGCAAATTTAATCTTTCCTAGAAACCTGTGCACAGAGACTGAGTCTGAGGGTGTAGCTCCTTAAACCAAGATGTTCCATAAGAACATGGAAGTCTTCTT
The DNA here is from genome assembly GCA_019447015.1 of Hymenochirus boettgeri. Classification (NCBI taxonomy): domain Eukaryota; kingdom Metazoa; phylum Chordata; class Amphibia; order Anura; family Pipidae; genus Hymenochirus; species Hymenochirus boettgeri. The sequence continues at coordinate 137,636 of JAACNH010000434.1, read as the reverse complement.
TTCTTCTACATGTACTGAATGCAACTTACTAGAGGAAGACCTTTTCAATGTATAGGTGTTCTGGGGAAAAAGGCTTTTACAATGAATTTAAAAATAAGTTTAGTTTCTCAACCCTACAAAAATCATGTATAGCATTTGTAATGGCTGATAACCTAACTCGCTTGCTAGTCTATTTCCACCAATTTGGAATGTAAAATTCATTCCGTTCCAATCTAAAACCATAAAATTAAATAATGGCTATTTTTAACTTGCTTTAATGGGTTGAAAGTGTTTTGGGCAGGTTCCCCTCCCAGTTAAACTTTTTGCCTTTACTTATATAAATTAATATACCTCTTGATGTGTTTAGGTGGTGTTTACTTTGCAACTATTACCTGAATAGCATATAATACCGAATGTTGCCATTTAAATAAAAGAAAACGCTTTTCTTAAAACGATTACTCTGAAAAATGCTTTGGTACATTTTTAAGCTAGGTTGTGTTTCAGATTAAGGCCAGAAAAATTTTTTACAATCCAAACTGGGGGTGCACCAGGTTTATTCCCCTGAATAATAGAACACGTTCCCCCCCTCCCCTTTTTTTTTTAGTTGTGATTAAAACCTATACCTTATTTTGCCGCATTTCCTTAAAATTAGGCTTTGTCAAAGCACTTTTCTTTGTACTTGCGATTTGTGTTTTTCACTGCTCTTGTTTTAGATATATCGTGAGCTCTTGTGTAGCCTTTACAAATCGTAGGAAGTGGTCTACTGATAGATCCATGCTGTTAGGGATTAGAATTAATAAAAAGAGCACAGCTTTGTTAGTTTGCCAATTAGCATGCTGTTTTCATCAAGAAGCCAAAGGTATTTTGTGTTTTTTTTTCTATATTGTAGTTGTGTAATCATTTTAATAATAATGGTGAATCAAGCAATCTCACTTTACAAAATTAACTTTTTAATTACCATTCACCAACATTTGTTATTCGTATTAAAATTAATTATTTGTATTTGTATTTCCATGAGTATAATTATTAATAGACCCTGTTTTTCTCCCGTTTTTAGTATATAACCATGTGTGCAGTGTAATAAGAATTGTTCTCAGAATTTTACAACTGCCACATGGGATATATTGTATATACATTTTATTATGTGCCAATGATTCTTATAACATCATGCAAGATGTATTGTCGATTTTCAATTTTTTAAAATAGAATTTTTTACTGCTACAATAGAAGGTACAGAACAAATCTTTTGTGCAAATAGTAAATTTAATAATAGCAACAACTGATCAAATTTGTTTCTACAATTTTAAACTAGTTGCTGATAATATATTAAATACTAAGTTGACCCGGATTTATTTATTGCAAAATTGGAATGCAGGTGATTTTCCTTGTCTGGGTAGCAAGCCATGAACTTTTGTAAGTCTGCAAACATGGTTACCCTGTATCTCTAATTAAAGTTGGAATTAAATGTAAGAGGGCAAACTAAAAGTAATATTAATTTTTTTATTAAATTGTATAGATAAATGGGAGGTAAAAGAGAATAGTCTATACCTCCTTTCTTATGGACAATCGTGCTGCACCACGTCTTCCCATGCATTATTCTGAACACCCTAATAAACACAGGTGCCTTATTTCGTAAACATACCCTTTACTCTAGGTATATTTCAGTAAGGTGTTGAAACCGTTGCTAACATATCTTATTTCTTTTTTAATGGTGCAGAGTAAAGTAACAGTGACTGAAAATGAGGAGCCATAGACTTCTAAAATAACCTTGAAGCAAAGTTCCTTATTCAATGTGGATATGAGTGTATTCCAAAGGAAAAATATCTGTACTTGAGGCTCTGACTGTTCAAACCACTATAATGTTCCCAAATACGGGACACAGAAAAATAGCAACAGACTATGATCTAGACTCAACTAACACCAGGCTTTGCTGAATATTTATACCTTTTGATGTAAAATCATTGCACCCGAAGACAAGCAACAAATCAAGAACCTGGAATAGAGCCAATTGTAATCCATTAACCAATGGTATTTTGTTAAATCAAACTGTGCCAAGGGAATTTTTAAAAGGATATTGTTATTTTATGTATGTATGTTATTTATTAGCATCTTTTCCTCCTCTTACATTCCTTTCTATCCTATAAACTCTTTGCACCATAGGGAAATCTTTCTACTTTTTGACATAATGATCTATGCTTACACAGTGTAATTTATATAGTTTTAAATATGTAGACAAATTTCTAGTATACATCCATAATATGAAGATACCCTCAAACTACCCACTACCAGTTTGTGCAACTTTTTTTCTAGTGTGCCTACCTATTTTATCTGCCTATAAAACCCGTTTTTTGCTAAAAAATTTAAACTTTCTGAAGGAAACACCTTTGTTTTTGAAAATTCTACATGCTCTTGATACACGATTTTCAAATATGTTTAGGCAGAAATGAGCCATATTTCAAATGAGGAGTGTAAAGTAGGCCGTCCATGTAAAATTGTAAAACTATCCCTGAATAGAAGTGGGATTTTTTCAACACTGCACTTTTAATCTGCTTACAAAATATTACCCTAGACATTCAAACATAATTGAAGTATTCACCATGGTTTATCCATATGTAGCTGGGGCATATTTTTAGACACACCAAATGTCTGCTTAAAACCAGCAACACTGGGCAACTAGTCCTTTCAAACAACCAAGGGCAGCCTTGAATATGTGATGCAGTAAGAGTGCTCTGATTTGTATTAGGGGAGACTTAAATGAACCAAGTTTGGCCCAGCACAGAAGAGCCAATCTCTCTGGTTAGTACTTAAACATGTATCTTCATACTGTATATCCATAAGAAAAAAAAGCACACTTTTGAAGACTAATTTTTTTTTTTTAAACTGTTTATTAAAAATAAACAACATAAAAAACAGAAATAACGATATGTCAATGTCATTTCACGGTAACTGAATATAGTTATGCATATTATAGAATTGTATATTTTGCTATTTCTCTTTCAAATATTATAGGTTTTCAGTTCACACCAGTTCCTGAATGGGAGGGATAATATGTGATTGAGATGGGTTCCGTAGTGTTAAGTAGGGTGGGGGTGGCATTGCATTTGTCGGTGATATTTAGTGCTTCTCTTCTGTGTAGTATAGGGCCGAGTTCTTCAGACTTTATTTCAGTTCAATTTAGCCGATGGCACATATTAGTGTTTGTGTCTAGCTCGTTTATAGTATATGATGTCTAACATTGGTAGCATTTTATTTATTAGATTTCCAGTGGCAATCCTGGGGGTTCGGGCGCCATCCATACCAACATCTAGTTCTTCTAGCATAAAATAGTGACTCCACTGTAGGAAGGACAGCCGGTGCTTGTCCCTGCGTCCTCCTCGGGATCCCCGCAAACTAGTTTAGGCTCCGCGTGTACTGGAAGTTGTAATATGCCTGAGAGATGTTTAGTAACTCTAAGCCAGAATCGGTATACCCTGGGGCAGCCCAGATTAGATGCCAGAATCGGCTGGTTCACCAGAGCATTTAGGGCGACTGGTCGTGTGTTGGGGACGTCGAGCCTTTCGATAGGGTAATGTAGGCCTGGTGTAGTATGTAAAATTGACATTATTTATTTGCTGCGGCTGGCGAGACTTGTAGTGTGATTCGACCATTTCATCCCAGTCTGTTTCTTCTATTGTAGGGATGAATTTTTTCCATTTGTGTAGTGTGTTGGTTGTGCCTTCAAAGAGCCTGGCATGTAAGAGGCAGTAATATGCTCTAGAGATATTGTTTCTCATATTCCTGTTTTAATGGCAGGTGATTGGGTGTGGTTTGTTGGATGCGGGAGCTTTGAAATTCAGAATATAAGCGTATCGTAGCTGAAGATATCTGAACTAAACTGCTCTGACACTTGGAATTTTTGCTTGAATCTGTGAATGTGAGAGTTGGTTATTTTGTGTAATTTGTGAAGAGAGATGATTCCCATTGTTCAAATATTCTAACGCTGGGAAGGAGTTGGGAAATTTGGGGTTATGCCAGAGGCATGTATCTTCTGAGATTCCCTCGAACCTCCGGTATTTTTGAATTTTTCCCAGATTTTAAATTGCTGTGTATGTAGGCAGGTGCCCCGTTTGGAATTGTGTTGGTGGTGAGTTTAGATGGGTTGATGGGTGGATGGAGACAAGCGTTAACATCCCCTCCATATCAAACTGGGTTGTGTCTGAGGAGATGGGAAGAGCCAGTTTTATAGTATTTATTGCCTGTCCCCCTGCCAGTAGTATAGACGAAAGTCCTGTACAGCAAGACCAGCCAACTCTTGGGTCTTTGTAATGTAGGATTTTCACCATTGCCCCTGCCAGAGTTCCAAAGAAAGGAGGTTATACAGGTTTGGAGTCTAGTGAAAAAGGGTAGGGATATAGGTCATGCTGTGTTGGAGTATGTAAGAAGTTTTGGTAAAATATAATGATCTTAATTAGGTTTATTATCGGCCTATTAGATTAATAGGTAGAGACTTCCAAGATCTTAAGCCGTTCATCACCATTTCTAGGGTTGGAGAGATGTTTAGGATGTAAAAGGCAGTGGGGGAGCGAGTGATATATATACCTAGGTGTTTAAGTTATTGACGATAGGTACCAACCGCGTACGAAGGGGGAAGTCTATTCCGCTATCAATTGGGAGCAGCGCGGATTTTCTCCCATTTTGTGTAGACCGACACTGGGCCATATCGGACTATTAGTTCTAGCAGATCGGAGGATTGGTTGGGTCAGCTAGGTAAGGATAAGGTCGTCCGCATATAAACTTGAGGGAGTAATGTTGGCCCAGCGTCAGGCAGTTATTGTTGGGTGCGAGTGAGTTGGATCGCTAGGGTTGATAGCTAGGCAAAAAGAGGGTAACGGCAGCCCTGTCTGGTTCCTCTGCCCAGGGGGAAGCTTGGGGAGGTGCAGCCGTTTACTCTTAATGGCTGCAATGGGGTTAGCATATAGGATTTGTCACCCACCTTGTGAAATTGGGCCCAATACCAAATCTCGACTACAGTTCCATGGAAGGTCCATTCTACTGAGTCGAAAGCTTTTGGGCACGAGTGAGAGCATACATCTCCCCGAATTATCGTGATCTACTTGTGTGTGTATTATGTTATTCTGATGTTAATTGGGTTGATTTACCCGGGATAAATCCGTTCTGATCTTTGTGTATGATTTTGTCTATAATCTTTGAATTCTGTTTGCGAGGACTTTGGCCAGTATTTTATAATCTGTGTTAAGGAGAGATATTGGTCTGTATGAGCCACATCCATAGGGTCTTTTCCATGTTTTAGTAGGAGGGTTATGTGGGCGTCGTTCATTGATTTAGGGAGAAATCCAGATCGATGCTGTTTGAAAGGTTTCTAAAGGTGTGGGACAGTTTGTTTGCCAATCTCTTGTATGTTCAATAGGGATTCCCATCTGGGCCTGGGGATTTCCCAGATGTCATGTTGGATACAAGCTGTTTGGATTTCAGTTAATGATATATCTGCATCAATATGTTAGCTTCTTGGGCTGTTAGAGTTGGGAATGTTGTGTTTGCAAGGGTTAATGTTGCAGTAGGTGTTGTTGCGCTTAGTTGGGATTTGTAAGTATCTTCATAGTAGGTTGTGAAATAGTTAAGAATATCGTGAGTATTTGTTAGGATGTGTTAGATTTTTTATCTTTATGTGCTGATTGTATTCTGGTCGGTAGGGCCATGTCCAATCGGGCCATAGTTTGCAGATTGATGGCCAACAAGTATTTTGTTTTTGGAAAAAGTGTTTCCTAGAGTGTTTTTCCGCTAACAGGTTTCATATGCGTATTGGCCTGGTGCCATGTAGATTTAGTCTGTGGGGACGGGTTTTGGATAAACGGAGACTCGGCTTCCTGAAAGACTTTTGTTATTTGTTCTTCGTTTTGGGATAGGTTCTTTTTAATGTAAGTTACTGTGTTCTGTAGGTTACCCCTAAGTACTGCCTTGAAGGCGTCCATTTAATCCCTATTCGCTACTGTGCATATCTTCAAAAATTGATCAATCTGGTCAGGAGTGGGATCTGGGATGGGAAGAGGGTGAACCAGAACGGATTGGAGGCGCCATGAGCGGTTGTGGGGCTGTCTTGCGTACATTTTTGTAGTTTAAGAAGGATAGGTGAGTGATCTGACAAACTCCGTGGAAGATGTTATTTCTTTGGTTTTGAAGCTTAAGTGTTTGCTTGTGAAAATATAGTGTATGCGGGATAGAGTGTTGTGTGTTTTAGATTGGCAAGTAAATTCTTTTATGTATGGGTTGGGTGGTTGTAGCGGGGGTATGGAAGTATGTAGTTTTCCATATAGGGTCTAATAAGGAGTTTGAAGTCTCCAAAGCATAATACAGAGGCTTGGGGATATTTCAGTAGGAAGGGATGTCTCTCTCCAAGGGCTGTTGTGTGGCGTGGAGGGTCATAAATTCCCACTATTACGTATAGGTGGTATAAATAGTTGGGGCTGTGCATATATATTCCCATTTCTACGGATTTAACTTCGATAATTGAGTATCTTAGTTGTTATTTATAGTAGCGAGACACCTCTGGAGTAGGAGGGGTATGTACTATGGGTTGACCAGCCTATCCATGGTCTTTGTAAATATTGGGTAGTGGAGGGTAAGAGATGAGTTTTCTTGGAGGCATACTATGTCTGGTGGTATGATTGAATTGAGAAAAACATAGACAGTCTTTTCTTGGGTCATTCAGACCTCGATGTTCTATGATATGCACCTTAAGCATTGGGTATGTGTGTATATATTACCAGAGAAATTGGGGTATTAGTGAAGGAGGGGTGTTGCATTGCTTCAAGAAGGGTGTGACCTATGGGATAGAGTAACATCAATTGTAATATCTATATAATAGAAATTCACATTGACAACTAATGAACAGTAACAATATATTATACCAGGAATTAATATTAACAGATAAATTACTGAAAGTAACAGGTTATAACCGTAACAAAACATTGTTCAAGAATTTGTTTGAACTAGCTTATGGGGATGCACAAATGTGTGGTTTCTGCCCAGAGAGTGGGAGCAGTACTCATGTTTGTTCTCCCAGACTACTTATTAACTATTTAAGAGCCTATAGGGTATAGGTTCCCCGCCTCGGCTGTGCCACCTCCGGTCCACCTCGTTCCAAGCGTGGCTGGTGGGGTAATAGGGTTAGCCTTCGAGACTGCACGCTGGGTGGTTCAGTGTTCTATCTCCGGTGCTTGGCTTAGCCCGGTGTGGTTTGGTTCTCTAGTTCCTTCAGTAGGCTCGTTTTTATATATCAAGTATCTACTATACCATATAGTGTATTGTTCACACTTAAGGGTTGGAGGGGATGGGGATACAATAGGGAAGGGAGGAGAATCGGGAAAGGAGATTGCTATAGTCCCTTTAACGGGTGGGAAGGGGGGGGGAGTAGGGAGGGGGAATTTATCAGTATTGATATCGGGGCATACACAATATACATCCTAATAGACGGTTACACACACATACACAGTATCGGTTTGTAGCTAGTAACATGGGTATAACAACCTTATCTACAGTGGTGTGAAAAACTATTTGCCCCTTCCTGATTTCTTATTCTTTTGCATGTTTGTCACACTTAAATGTTTCTGCTCATCAAAAACCGTTAACTATTAGTCAAAGATAAATATTGACCACCAAATGCAGTTTTAAAGATGGTTTTTATTATTTAGTGAGAAAAAAACCTCCAAATTTTCATGGCCCTGTGTGAAAAAGTGATTGCCCCCCTTAAAAAATAGTTAAAAAATAAACTTAATTGAGATCTTCAGTCTGTAAGGTTTAAAGCCATTTCTAAAGCTTTGGGACTCCAGCGAACCACAGTGAGAGCCATTTCCACAAATGGCAAACATGGAACAGTGATGAACCTTCCCAGGAGTGGCCGCCGACCGAAATTACCCCAAGAGCGCAGAAAAACTCATCCAAGATGCCACAAAAGACCCCAGGACAACATCTAAAGAACTGCAGGCCTCACTTGCCTCAATTAAGGTCAGTGTTCACGACTCCACCATAAGAAAGAGACGTGGCAAAAAACGCCTGCTGGCAGATATCCAAGGCGCAAACCACTTTAAGCAAAAAGAACATTAAGCTCGTCTCAATTTGCTAAAAAAACATCTCAATATTGCCAAGACTTTTGGGAAAATACCTTGTGGACCACGAGACAAAAGTTGAACTTTTTTGAAGGGTGCGTGTCCCGTTACATCTGGCGTAGAAGTACACAGCATTTCAGCAAAAGAACATCATACCAACAGTAAAATATGGTGGTGGTAGTGTGATGGTCTGGGGTTGTTTTGCTGCTTCAGGACCTTGAAGGCTTGCTGTGATAGATGGAACCATGAATTCTACTGTCTACCAAAAAATCCTGAAGGAGAATGTCCGGCCATCTTTTCGTCAACTCAGCTAAGCGATCTTGGGTGCTGCAGCAGGACAATGACCCAAAACACACAGCAAATCCACCTCTGAATGGCTGAAGAAAAACAAAATGAAGACTTCGGAGTGGCCTAGTCAAAGTACTGACCTGAATCCTATTGAGATGTTGTGGCAGACCTTAAAAAGGCGGTTCATGCTAGAAAACCCTCAAATAAAGCTGAAATACAACAATCTGCAAGATGAGTGGGCCAAAATTCCTCCAGGAGTGCTGTAAAGACTCTTTGCAGTTATCGCAAATGCTGTGATTGCAGTTATTGCTGCTAAGGGTGGCCCAACCAGTTATTAGGTTCAGGGGGCATTTCTTTTTCACACGGGCCATGTAGTTTGGAGTTTTTTTTTCTCACTAAATAATAAAAACCATCATTTAAAACTGCATTTTGTGTTCATTATGTTATCTTTGACTAATTTAACGTTTTTTGAATGAGCAGAAAACTTTAAGTGTGCACAAACTGCAAAAGAATAAGAAATCAGGAGGGGGGCAAATAGTTTTTCACATCACTGTATATAACATATATGGCAGCCTTATAGGGTTGCTGGGGGGTACAGGTAGAGAGCGAGAGGAGAGGGAAAAAAGGGGGGGGGGGAGGGAAATAACCATGTTTATGCGACATACATAGTATATTTTCACAGATGATCGCATAACATAAATTGTCATAGCCAGTCCATGGGCAGTATACATTGTGTTGGCATCTGCAGGGGACTTAGAGCATTCGAGAGGTGTGTTCCATTTTCCTCAGAGTTTGGGTATATAGCCAAGTATGGGGGGCTGCAAGGTGATCCTCCTTACAATTTGAGTTAAACTGTCTTGAAATCTCTGCTTTAGGGAAGCCACCGGGGGGCGCGCAATCCGAAATGTTGAAATCATTTATTTTGGGGCTAGTGAATTACGTGGTTGGGGGAGACTTTGGCATTAGAATTAGACATTTAAGTTGCAATGTGTGGGAGCGCCAACCTCTGTTTCCAGGTCATACATACATATAATTTGCCATTAAGGTTCATTAAGCAATAAAAAAATGTAATACATTTAGAACCCTTCTCAGCAAATTCATCTCATATGTTATCTATTAAAGGGCAATCTTATTTATGGTGTATCGCTTTATTTTCATTTAACTGCCTTGCAGACCGGTGCCATTTTGGTCAAAGCTGTAGCCATCCCTGCTAGTTGTTTCACAATTAATAAAAGTGGATGCTTTAATAATTGTAGGGGATGTTTTACTACTGATTCTCTGTCAGAACAAGACAATAAGGTATTTTTGGGAGATTTACCCCTAAGCCAGACCAATCTGATGTGAGATTCGCCAGTGACTGTGCGAACTGGAAATCACAAAGAGCTTTCCTCTTACGTTACAATTTAAATAGTAATGTAAGCAAAGCTGCCCAGCTGCTGGTAATACAAAAGCCACATATTTGTGCAGCCATTGCAATCAACAGGTTAAAGTCATGCTAACCGTAAATCAGTTAGCGTGACTTTATATCATGCCTGCAGCAGCTAAATTTAAATTTGGGTTTTTTTGTATTTTAGTAAGTTTAGTAAGGAGTTTGTAATGGAATGATCTGAGATATAGTAAGCAACATTGGCTGTCCAATAGTTGCTTAGCATTAGATCTGTAGGCATGTTTTTATGTGAGAAGAAAGGCTGTCAGCTGCTTCTGGTCACAAATACAGAAATAAAGATAAGCAAAGTTTTGTGAATAGTTTCACAGGTATGAGTGATTAATAGTGTTCCAGTATGGAGATGATTGCTTTAATATCGCAAGAAATCTACCTGGGAGCCTATAGGCTGCTTTAAATAGTATTATTGTTACTATTATTATTTACCGCTGACTAAAAACACATCTTTCTTTTTCACTTTGTCTCCTGCAGTCTTACCTTTTCAACCACCATTTTCATTATTATTCCTCTTTCTCCTCTCATTCCAGCTCTTTATTAGCAACCCTTCCCCCTTACAAATTGTCTCTTTCTTTAGAAGAAATGTCACCTGAAGTAATCCATTTTAGCCCATAAAGAGTTAAAGTGACGAAATGTTATACTTCCCAAAAAGAGCAAAGGGTCTGTGATGATCAGATGAAGGTTAGGCTTCAGGAACACCCATGAGATGGTTATGTATGTAAGCTTGGGGTTTTTTTGAGGTAGGGAAGGTACCGAGTATACAATTTCCCTGGGAGGGGTGAACATGCCCTTTAACTAAATAAAGATGTCTCTCATGTTCCTGTAAGCAAATGTCCCTGAGATAGTTTACAGAAGAATCTGTTTGTTACTTAACTTATTTACTTTTTTCCACGGGGTCAACCATTTATCCACTGCTTTTTTATGCAGCGAAACCCATTGTAAAGTCCAGCAATATGACACCGCCGGTAGGGGAGCGGATACAGAAGAAGATTGCAGTGTTATTTACTAATAACTTAAATTTTAATGATTGATTTTTATCCCCCCCACCTTTTTTTATTAATGATATGCATGAATATTAGCGCTGTGATGCGCCGATCCATGATTAAGGGACAGGAGTTTTTTAATGAACAGTATAATGTTTCTGCTAGATATGTCAGAAACCATAATAAAAAGAGGGCTAGAAGAGCTAGCACTCTTTACGATTATTTTAGATAATGTTCCTTTGGGGTGCTAATCTGGTTTATGTACAATGAGTGGAAGGTGGATAGAACTTCATTTTATGCGTCAGAAGATTCTATGAGAAGTTCCCCTGATCTCTATGCAAACAACAAGCAATATTGGTTTATTTTAATTAAATATAATTTAAGGCTAGCAGACTAAAATTGTTCCCTCATATAGATTAGTTTTGATAAAAGTGAAATGCTTAAAAGGCCAGTCCACCTTTTTAAAAATAAATAAAACTTACATACAGGTAAATCACCCCCCAAACCCTAAATGGTAATGTTTGAAGATCTAAAATTAATAAGTCTAACTTGACATCCTGCACAATGTCCTCTTTGCTCCTGTTACTGCTTCCTGGTTCTCTCCTGTTAGTAACTGTCAGTATGGATTTGACGTTGACATCCACGCCAATACTGGATTTAATCCCCTGTCTGCCTCTTCTGAGCATGCCCGGCTCAGTACAGGTTTCTAAATGGCTCATTTCCATGAGGCATCCATAAATATAGCAGGCAGTACAGTAATAAATTCAGAGGACAAAGTATGATATATCAACATATTTAAAGAGATCATTCTTTCTAAAGATGTTATATGAGCGTGGAGGTTGTCCTTTATAGAAATCCAGCACCACACCAATAACTTAGCCCGACTCCTGGTTAGATGGATTTAACCAACTGATTACAAAAATCATTTTAATTATGGAAAATGCAAAACTTTATTGTTTATGGGGTCCGCACATTTCACAACTGCTAAAACTGAAATTGTTCTGTGTGCAATCTTTTGTTTTGTTATTTTTAATTAACTCATTTTTTATTTGTTTTTGGTTTCTCTCTATAGATAATGTGTATTGATTGAAAGTGTTTCTCTTTTAAAAATTACAATTTTAGTCACTGAATTACCTATACTCAAAGTCGAGATTTTCATGGCTTTAAAATTAGCCTGAAACCCTAACCTCGGTTTATACTCGGTCAAGTCCTAATTTAGATCCAAATGCTGCAATTGTGGATAGTAACCAGTAGGTCAACTGCACGGAAGTTACAGAGCTGATCTGCCTTTACAACTCCTTCCTGCTTCCTGTAGTCTGGCTGCTGGACTCACTCAGCACTGTCACTGCTCATTTGGATGCTGTAATCTGAGGGTCTTCACAGTTTGGGGCAAAATGGCTGCTAGTGACAGCTTGAAACTACAACTCTCAGGTGACATTTTTAACTATTGGGTGTCAGAGGTAGGGTTTCCAATCAGTGAAAAATCGAGGACACCTATTAAAATCACATGGCGCAAGGCTGAGTCAGCAGCATGCAGTTTTAATAATGCAATCAGTGCGCCCAGTTAACTGCATTTATTAAGAGCTTCCTGCATCAGCAGGTGATCTGGAAACCCTAAGGCCCTTTACTATATGGGGGCAGAGTTCCCTTTCCTATATGGGGGTCAGGGAATGTAATGATGTAGCTTAATTAAAATTTTATGAACCTGCCACCCACATGTTTAGAAACTACAATTCCCAGCAACCAAAGCATGCTGAGAGTTGTAGTTTCCAAAACATCTGGATTGCCAAGGAATTGGGGGTTACTGGTACTGGATGGGATTAATGCATGGGAATTCTGCTGTCAATTTAAAGGGCAACTTACCACAAAAATACAAAATCAGAAGGCAGTAGTGGTCATAATTTCTACCCTCGCTTATACTCGAGTCAATCAGTTTTACTATTTTTTCATGTAAAATAGGTACCTTGACTTATACTCGAGTATATGCGGTACTTCAAGATTTACCAAATATTTATCATCTTTTACATTTAGCAATGAGCATGCATATTATGATGTAACCCCATGTTTCCTGGTTTCCCCAAGACAGGCTTGATATGAAAGATCTATCCCCATAGAAGGTGTGGTTTGAGGATTGGGTGGTCTTGGGCAGAGCTTAACAGGAAATTCAAAACCACCAAGGCCAAATACTTACCCAGTTCCACAGATGTTCCTGAAGCCTAACCATCACTCTGAAGTTCACAGCCCCTTCTGTCTTTTTTAAGGTGAAAGTAAGTATGAAATGTCAACACATTATTGGGAGGTATTATGAGTACAGATCATTCCCTACCTTCTTATAAGGTTTTTTGTGTGAATGAAATCTAATATACTGATTGATTTATATGCTGCAGTACAATATTGTCAGTAATTTCAACCACTTTATAGAGGAATATATATCAGGGTGCTTTAACTTCTCGCCGCGTATCAGCTGTTTTTCAGCAAATTCATACTTAACACAATTTATAAGAGCCATGTGATAACAGAGTTTTCTTGGTTAAGTTTCAGCCATTTAAAGGGCATCTATAGTGAAATTTATACATTGCTCCAATTCAAGAAACAAAATGAAAAGGGGATGCACACTGACAAACCAAACCGGACACTATACTGTAAAACCTCCTTTATTGCAACATCCTTGGACCCTGACACGTTTCATGTTTCTAGGGGCATTTAATCATAGGTAAGTTCATTCCAGTCCAGACATAAAACTCTCTGGTCATTCCCCCCCGTTCATAGTCTGACTGTGAACCAAGTCGCTCATGCGCATTTATCCTACACTCACTCTAACCTTTGGTAAAAAAAACCAAAAGACTCTGTATGTAAGCCTGTAGAGAGCAGTGTCCCCGCACCAGCATGCTATTAGGGGATCATTGTCATTGCACAATCTATCCCAGTTCAATGTCCTGCAAAAATATGGATCATTTAGAAATATGCCTCAAGTGTTGTTACATTGACATTCATAAACAGAACCAAGTGTTAACAAACTTGCATATCGTATAAAAAAATCAGAAACTATTTGTTCTTACAAGTGAAACGGCGACTGAGTTCTGATGTATTTTTTGCTAGAAAACTGCTTTGCTACCCCCAAATAACAAAAGAAAAGGATAATAAAGGACACATTTACCCTCTTCCTCATAAGGAAGCTTGTATATAAAGGAAAAAGAAGATGTCTCTCTTACAGACTCGCTTCTGCACTCCCCTCAAAAAGACACTAAAGTCGCTATAAATGAAACATCGCAGTATGTTTCAGTCATTACCCACCACCGGTGTTTTATGTTTCCCTCGGGCTCCTTTGGGCAAGTATCATAAAGGGAGAGAGGTGTTTGTCTCACCGTATTCCGCATTCCACCATCCCATCACGGGTAGATTAGGATTCTAAAATGTTGCCACATCCTCTTCCTCTTTAGAGTTGGGGAGAGTAAGTCAACTGCAAATGACCAGTTGGTCTCGCTGTAAAGCCCTTCACCCTTTTAAATTACTATATATGCAGCACTGGACTTTATCTGAATGCCCAACTGGCATTTAAAACCACAGTAGTCAAGGAAGGCATCCCAGATATGCAGACGATTAAGCTACGAACTAGATCCTACATGGCTGTCCATATCTACAAATCCGCTTAACTCTATCGAATATACAATTTAAATGGCTGATCAGCAGATCCCCTCCTGTTTATGTGCTGTCCAAGCTGACCAGGAGAGTGATGGTCGCTTCGGGACCAGTTCTGGGTGGGGGGTGGGTGCTGTTAGAGGGTGGGGGCTGCTGGTGGGGGGTCTGGTGCCTGTGTCCTGGTGTCTGGGCAGTCTGCTGGGCTTGCTTGGGCCTGGGGGGTTGGTGGGTCCTGGGTCCCTGGCTGGGGGGGGCTGGGTCTGGGGTGTGTCTGGCTGGGGGGGTGGTCTGGTGGGCTGGTGGCTGGGGGTGGGTGGTCTGTGGGGACCAGTCTGTGTTGTGGTCTGCTGGGCTGTGGGCTGCCTTTGGGGGTTTTCTGGGGCTGTGTCTTGGCTGGTGGAGTCTGGTCTGGGTGCTTGGTGGTTTCCTTTGGCTGGACTTGGTGGGGGGTGGGGGGCGTGGGGGGGGGGTCTGCTGTCTGTCTGGGTGGGGTGGGGGGGGGGGGTGGCTGGGCCCTGGGGCTTGCCTGCTGGGTCCTGGCTGGGGGGGGGGTTGCTGGGGGGTGTGGTCCTGGGGTGGGTGCTGCTGGGCCAGAGTCCTGTGCATCCTGGTGGCTGGTGGGGAGTCTGGTCTGTGTGGGGGTCCTGTCCTGGGTGTGGGGGGGTCTGATGTGGGCCCCTGTGGGGTGGTCCGGCTGGTGTGGGGTCCTGGGGCTGGATTCCCTGGGCTGGTGGGGGGTGGGGGGGGTGCTGTCTGGGGGGGCAGTCGGGGGTGGTCCTGGTGGGTCTGAGTCTGTATCTGGTCTGTGCTGTTCAGTCCTGTCTGGGGGTGGTGCTGTCTGGGGTCCTGGGGCCTGGGGTGTGCTGCCTGAGGGTCCTGTGGGGTCGGGCTGGGTGGCCGGTTCTTGCCCTTGGTCTGTGGGGTGGGGGGTCTGGCTGGGGTCCTGGGGTTGGGGGGGCATCGCTGGTGTGTGCCCTGCTGCTGGCTGTGGGGCTGGTGTTGGTGTGGTGGCTGGTCTGTGTGGGGGGGGTATGCAGTCTGGTGCTGGGGGTCTGTGTTGGGTTTGGGTGGGGTTTTGTGCCCTGGCTATTCCTCTAAAATGGCACGCTAAAAGTCACAGAAGAGTAGCTCTAATTAGAGCTAGAAATTGGGTTGGTAGGGCCAAGTCAGTTATTTGTAATGTTCAGTATATCAGCAACGTCCCGCAAATGCACAACCCCTGTTTGGTGCAGTCGTCTCAAATCCCTGGGGTATTAAATAATCACAAATTAGTAAGTATGAGAGATTGCACTCCAAGATTAACGTGGAATTTAATATTGGAACCACAAAACACAATGACAACTTATGTTTTGTGGTTACTATTAATTCATTTCAAGTACATATCAATTACATATAACCACAGAAAAAAGGAATCCCAAAACTCTGCAGCACACTCGTTAAGTACATATTTTTACAATTCCCTATTAAATATTAGGGATAAAGTGCTTAATCAAAATATAATTTTAAAGGGCCATTTTCACCCTCAAAACTAGAATCCAATCCCCCCCAACCTACTGGCCCCACTCATGTAGTGTAGTTTACCTTACCTCCCTTACCCGCTCCATAGTGGTTCTCTGTAGTCCCCCCCCAAAAGTCCCAAAAAACTGACCCACCAGGAGGCATAGCAGAGTCCCATATAAGGACTCTGCCTGCCACCTGGCCTCAGGCAGTAAAGTTGGGGGGCATGCCATACTTGCAGCCTCTTCCTCCCACCACTCTCCTCCTCATCCAGGATTCCTCCCCCCTGCGTTAAAACATTAACAGCATATAGATTCCCCTGTCTCAGCCCCAACCCATACGTCTTATTATATTATATAAGATCCCCAAACATACTTCCTTCTCCTATCTTGCCATCACTGCCAATGCATAATCCCATCAGCCGCGTCCGTGCTTGGCTGGCCGCTCAGCAATCCAGACGCGACTGCGGTCCCCCCCGCCCTCGCTTGGCATTTTCTCAGCAGCAAGGGCCGTTTTGGCATCGCGCAGAGGAAAGAGGGGATAGTTGGTAAGTAATGTTTGGGGGGCATTAAATTAATAAATAAGTCGGTGGGGGCTTGGGGGACAGGGGGAATGTTTGCTAAAAAAAATTTTTTGAAGGTTTGACTACCCTTTAAAAAAAATTAAAAGTTGAAGCTCCCACTATACACACTCTAGAGCACTTCATTCCCCATATATTTTAAAGGAACTGTTATATATGTACTTATGGGTTGTGGCCAAGTGTTTTTGGGGATTACGCTTTTTCTGTAATGTATATTTCTGCACACCCCATAAGTACATATATACAGTTCCTTTATTAAATATATGGGGAATGAAGTGCTTAGACCATTATAATTAAAAACAATTAAAAACACCACTATACACACTCTACAGCTATAATAGTCCTATTTAAAGTTATCACCACTATACACACTCTACAGCTATAATAGTCCTATTTAAAGTTATTAAAATATATAATGTAAAACTACTCCCATAATGATCCTAGGTAAAGACCTATAGTTACACAGAAAACGGTCAGGGTCTCAGTTTCCTGTCTGTGACTGAGACTAGCAGGGAGATTCAATAAAAGTTCTTATCGTTTAAATTGGTGGTAATTTTGCCCCAACCAATGAGATCTTATTTAACATTTGAAAGCTAACATCTTATTGGTTGGGGCAAAATTAGCACCATTTTAAAACGATAGAAACTTTTATTGAATAACCCTGTAAGTCCCTGATAAGTTAAGTAGACCCTGATTGTTTTCTGTGTAACTATAGGTCTTTACCTAGGATCATTATGGGAGTACAGTTTTTACATTAATATTTTGATAACTTAAGTAGGACTATTATAGCTCTAGAGTGTGTATAGTGGAGCTTCAACTTTTAATTTTTTTTAAGGGTATGTCCACCCTCAAAAAATTTTTTACCAAACATTCCCCTGTCCCCCCAGCCCCAACCGCTATATTAGTATTATCAGAAAATGCCCAAAACTTTACTTACCTTCCTCTTTCCTCTGCCGCGCTGCCAGGCCCTCTGCTGCGAGAAAATGCAAGCAGAGGGCGGGGACCGGCAGTCGCGTCTGTGGATTGGTGAGCGGCAGCCAATCACGGACGCGGCTGCGGGAGTTCAGTGCAGCGGAGGAAGAGGGAAGGTAAGTAATGTTTTGTGCATTTTCTGATAATACTAATAGGCGGTTGGGGCTTGGGGGACAGGGGGAATGTTGGTTAAAAAGGGTTTTATGGCAGGGGGAGGAATCCTAATCGGGGAGGGAGGGGGAGAAGGGCTGCAGTATGCATGCCAAACTTTTACGGAAGCCAGGTAGGAGGCAGAGTCCTATTGGACTCTGCTATCCCCTGGTGGGCAGTTTTGGGACTTTGGGGGGGGACTACAGGAGAACCATATGAGCTGGGATGTGAGGTAAGGTTTAAACTACACTACATGATGGGGCCAGTAGTGGGGGGGATTATAGTTTTGAGGGTGAACATGCCCTTTAAAATTATATTGATCTAAGCACTTTATTCCCTATATATTTAAGTAGGGAATTGTAAATATGTACTTAAAGAGTGTGCAGAGTTTTGGGATTTCTCTTTTTCTGTGGTGTATATGTACTTTGTATATGTACTTGTAAATGAATTTAATAGTGAACCACAAACATTAATTTGTCATTGATGTTTGTGGTTCACTATTAAATCCACTTAATCTTGGAGTGCGACTCTCTCATCTTACTATTTGTGATATTTTAATACCCCAGGGGATTTGAGACGACTGCACCCAATCAGGTGTGTGTGCATTTGGGACTTTGCTTATATACTTAACGTTACAAATAAACTTGACTTGTGCCCTACCAACCCCAATTCTAGCTATAATTAGAGCTACTCTTCTGGTTACTTTTAGCAGTGCCATTTTAGAGGATAGCAGGGCAGACTGGTCCAAAGCGACATCACTCTCCTGGTCAGCTTTGGACAGCATAAACAGGAGGGGATCTGCTGTATCAGCCATTTTAAATTGTATATTCAATAGAGTTAAGCGGACTTGTAGATATGGACAGCCATGTGGGATCTAGTTTCGTAGGCTTAATCGTCTGCATATCTGGGATGCCTTCCTTGACTACTGTGGTTTTAAATGCCAGTTGGGCATTCAGATAAAGTCCAGTGCTGCATATATAGTAATTAAAAGGGTGAAGGGCTTTACCAGCGAGACCAACTGGTCATTTGCAGTTGACTTACTCTCCCCAACTCTAAAGAGGAAGAGGATGTGGCAACATTTTTAGAATCCTAATCTACCCGTGACTGGGATGTGGAATGCGGAATACGGTGAGACAAACACCTCTCTCCCTTTATGATACTTGCCCAAAGGAGCCCGAGGGAAACATAAACACCGGTGGTGTGTAATGACTGAAACATACTGCGATGTTTCAACTTTATAGCGACTTTAGTGTCTTTTTCTGAGGGCAGAAGCCGAGTCTGTAAGAGAGACATTCCTTTTTCCTCTTATATACAAGCTCCTTATCTGAGGAAGAGGTAAATGTGTCCTTTATTATCCTTTTCTTTTGTTATTTGGGGGTAGCAAGCAGTTTTCCTACCAAAACCTACGAATCAGAACCATCGCCGTCCACTTGATAAAACAAATATGTTTCTGATTTTTTTTATACGATATGCAAGTTTGTTAACACTTGGTTCTGTTTATGAATGTCAATGTAACAACACTATGAGGCATATTTCTAAATGATCCATATTTTTGCAGGACATTGCACTGGCATAGATTGTGCAAGCTGACAATGAGATCCCCTAATAGCATGCTGGTGCCGGGGACACTTGCTCTCTACAGGCTTACATACAGAGTCTTTTGGGTTTTTTTTTACCAAAGGTTAGAGTGAAGTGTAGGATAAATGCGCATGAGCGACTTGGTTCACAGTCAGACTATGAACGGGGGAATGACCAGAGAGTTTTTATGTCTGGACTGGAATGAACTTACCTATGATTAAATGCCCTAGAAACATGAAACGTGTCAGGTGTCCAAGGATGTTGCAATAAAGGACGGTTTTACTAGTATAGTGTCCGGTTTGGTTTGTCAGTGTGCATCCCCCTTTTCATTTTGTTTCTTGAATTGGAGCAATGTATAAATTTCACTATAGATGCCCTTTAAATGGCTGAACTTAACACAAGAAACATCTGTTATCAATGGCTTATAAATTGTGTTAAGTATGAATTTGCTGAAAACAGCTGTGATAACGGCGGCGAGAAGTTAAAGCACCCTGATAAATATTCCTCTATAAAGTGGTTAGAAATTACTGACAATATTGTACTGCAGCATATAAATCAATCAGTATATTAGATTTCATTCACACACAAAAAACCCTTATAAGAAGGTAGGGAATGATCTGTACTCATAATACCTCCCAATAATGCTGTTGACATTTCATACTTACTTTCACCTTAAAAAAGACAGAAGGGAGCTGTGAACTTCAGAGTGATGGTTAGGCTTCAGGAACATCTGTGAACTGGGTAAGTATTTTGGCCTTGGTGGTTTTGAATCTTCCTGTTGAAGCTCTGCCCAAGACCACCCAATCCTCAAACCACCTTCTATGGGGAAGATCTTTCATATCAAGCCTGTCTTGGGGAAACCAGGAACATGGGTTTACATCATAATATGCATTGCTCATTGCTAAATGTAAAGATGATAAATATTTGGTAAATCTTGAAGTACCGCATATACTCGAGTATAAGTCAAGGTACCTATTTTTACATGAAATTAGTAAAAACCTGATTGACTCGAGTATAACCAGGGTAGAAATTATGACCACTACTGCCTTCTGATTTTGTATTTTTTTGTGGCTTAAGTTGCCCTTTAAATGGACAGCAGAATTCCCATGCATTAATCCCATCCAGTACCAGTAACCCCCAATTCCTTGGCACTCCAGATGTTTTGAAACTACAACTCTCAGCATGCTTTGGTTGCTGGGAATTGTAGTTTCTAAACATGTGGAGTGGCAGGTTCAATAAACTTTTAATTAAGCTTACCATCATTTACCCCTGACCCCCATATAGAAAGGGAACTCTGACCCCCATATAGTAAGGGCCCTTAGGGTTTCCAGATCACCTGCTGATTGTAAAAGCTCTTAATAAATGCAGTTAACTGGGCTGCACTGATTGCTATTAAACTGCTTGCTGCTGACTCCGCTTGCGCATGTGATTTTAATAGGTGTCCTCTGATTTTTCACCTGATCTGGAAACCCTACCTCTGACCCCAATATTAAAAAGTCACCTGAGAGTTGTAGTTTCAAGCTGTCACTTGCATGAACTAGCAGCCATTTTGCCCCAAACTGTGAAGACCTATCAGATTTACAGCATCCAATGAGCAGTGACAGTGCTGAATGAGTCCAGCAGCCAGACTACAGAAGCAGGAAGAGTGTAAGGCAGATCAGCTCCTGTAACTTCCGTGCAGATGACCTACTGGTTACTATCACACTTGCAGCATTTGGATCTAAATTAGGACTTGACCCCGAGTATAAACCGAGGTTAGGGTTTCAGGCTAATTTTAAAGCCTGAAAATCTCTACTTGAGTTATACGGTAATTCAGTGACTAAAATTGTAATTTTTTTAGTGACTGTGAGTTCTCATTAAAAAGAGAACACCTTCAATCAATACACATTATCTATATTGAGAGAAATCCAAAAACAAATAAAAAATGAGTTAAAAAAATACAAAAACAAAGATTGCACACAGAACAATTTCAGTTTTTAGCAGTTGAAATGTGCTGGACCCCATAAACTAAAGTTTTGCTTTTTCCATAATTAAAATGATTTTTGTAATCAGTCTGGTTAAAAAATCCATCTTAACCAGGAAGTCGGGCTAAGTTATTGGTGTGGTGCTGGATTTCTTAAAAGGCACCTCCACGCTCATAATAACATCTTTAGAAAGAATGATCTCTTTAAAATATGTTATATATCATCTTGGGGCATATATTTATAAGAAACGTGTTAGCGCAAAAAATTACCGCCCGCACATCGCGCCCCGCGCGAAAATAGCGCTATCGCAGTATTTATAACGGCGAGCGCTATTCCCTGATACCTATCGCGGCCCGATGTGCTTTGGTAATTTTAACACCTTCGCGCGATACTGTATATTTCGCCGAAGGGGACTTAAAATCCCTTCCACGCCGCCTCTCTAAGGGGGCGGGGCATCGCCCACCCCCGCCCAACACCCACCGCGGCGGCGACCACCCGCCACCGCTCCCAGCAGCCCCTCCCAACCCTTCCCCCGCTCGCGCAATCTCGGAACGGGAGGCTAGGAGGGGCTGCCGGAAGGGGCCGCGCAGTGGTCGCGACCACCCGCCGCGCACCCCCTCCCCGGCAACCCCTCCAAGCCCCCGCCCCGGCCGCTCCCGGGGAGGGGACGGGAGGGAGCCGCTGGGGGGTGGAGGCCCCTCCAGCGGGGCCCATCCCCGCCGCGGGAGGTTAGTATCGCGCGGGCGGAGGTTAGTATCGGCTGACTTCGCCACCTTCAAGGTGGTGAAGTAAAACAGCCTATACAGCCGAGCGAAACCAGTACCGCCGCTTTATAAATAGAAGCGGCGGTAACAGGTAAGTATCGCCGCGAAAGGTTAACGCTTCGTTAACTTTTCGCGGCCGTTTTCGGACTTTTATAAATCACGGTAAACGCGATTTATGTGTTAATGTCCGCGAAAACGGCCGCGAAAAGTTAACGAACCTTTATAAATATGCCCCTGCTATATTTCTGGATGCCTCATGGAAACTGAGCAATTTAGAAACCTGTACTGAGCCTGGGCATGCTCAGAAGAGGCAGACAGGGGATTAACATCCAGTCATTGGCTGTGATGTCAACTGTCAAATCCATAACTGACAGTTACTAACAGGAAGAACCAGGAAGCAGTAACAGGAGCAAGAGGACATTGTGCAGGATGTCAAGTTAGACTTATATATTTTAGATTTCAAACTATTACCATTTAGGGTTTTGGGGGGTGATTTACCTGTATGTAAGTTTTTATTTTATTTTTAAAAAGGCTGGACTTGCCCTTTAAGCAATTTCACTCATATCAAACAATCTATATGAGGGAACAATTTTAGTCTGCTAGCCTTAAATTATATTTAATTTAAATAAACAATTTGCTTGTTTGTTTGCATAGAGATCAGGGGAATCTTCTCAGAGAATCTTCTGACGCATAAAATGAAGTTCTATCCCACCTTCCACTCATTGTACATTAAACCAGATTAGACCCAAAGGAACATTATCTAAAATAAATCTGTAAATCTGTAAATCACACTGCAATCTTCATTCTGGTATCCGCTCCCCCTACCAGGCTGTCATATTTGCTGGACTTTACAATGGGTTTCGCTGCATAAAAAGCAGTGGATAAATGGTTACCCAGTGGAAAAAAGTAAATAAGTTAAGTAACAAACAGATTCTTCTGTAAACATCTCAGGGACATTTGCTTACAGGAACATGAGAGACATCTTTATTTAGTTAAAGGGCATGTTCACCCCTCCCAGGGAAATGTATACTTACCTTCCCTACCTCCAAAAAAACCCCCAAGCTACATACATAACCATCTCATGGGTGTTCCTGAAGCCTAACCTTCATTCTGATCATCACAGACCCTTTGCTCTTTTGGGAAGTATACATTTCTGTCACTTTAACTCTTTATGGTCTATAAATAGGATTACTTCAGGTGAACATTTTCTTCTATTAAGAAAGAGACAGTTTTGAAGGGGAGGGGTGTGCTATATAAGATGAGAATGAGAGAGAGAAGAGGAATATTGAAAATGGTAGGTTGAAAGGTAAGACTGCAGGAGACAAGTGAAAAAGAAAGATGTGTTTTTAGATCAGCTGGTAAATAATATAGTAACAATAATACTATTTAAAGCAGCATATAGGCTCCCAGTGTAGATTCTTCCGATTAAAGCAATCATTCCATACTGGAACACTATTAATCACTCAATACCTGTGACTTAATTTCACAAAACTTTGCTTATCTTTATTTCTGTATTTTGACCAAAGGCAGCTGACAGCCCTTTCTTCTCACGTAAAACATGCCTACCAGATCTAATGCTAAGCACAATTTGGACAGCCAATTGATGCTTACTATATCTCAGATCCATTCCATTTACTAAACTCCTTACTAAACTTACTAAAATACAAAAAAACCCAAATTTAACTTTAGCTGCTGCAGGCATGGATTAAAGTCACGCTAACTGATTTACGGTTAGCATGACTTTAACCTGTTGATTGCAATGGCTGCACAAATATGATGAGCTTTTGTATTCACCAGCAGCTGGGCAGCTTTGCTTACATACTATTTAAATTGTAACGTAAGAGGAAAGCTCTTCTGTGATTTACACAGTTCCGCACAGTCACTGGCGAATCTCACATCAGATTGGCTCTGGCTTAGGGTAAATCTCCCCAAAACTTATTGTTCTTGTTTCTGACAGAGAATCAAGTAGTAAAACATCCCCTACAATTATTTAAAGACCTCCACTTTATTAATTGTGAAAACAACTAAGCAGGGATGGCATACAGCTTTGACCAAAATGGCCACCGGTCTGCAAAGGCAGTTAAATGAAAATAAATGCGATACACCATAAATAAGATTGCCCTTAATAGATAACATATGAGATGAATTTTTGCTGAGAAGGGTTCTAAAATGTATTACATTTTTTTATTGCTAAATGAACCTTAATGGCAATTATATGTATGCATGACCTGGAAACAGAGGTTGGTTACACATGCATACAACTTCTACTTTAATGTCCAAGCTCATAGTAAAGTACAGCAAATAAATGATTTCAACATTTGGTGGTGGGGTGGCATTCCCTAAGCAAGATTTATTTAAGTAGATATGTAAATTTTATAATGCTGTTGGATTCTATTTATAAGAGAAATAGATACTCACTTGGAAGAATAAAAATGATTTATCTTTCACACTGCCAAAAATAATGTTGGAATATATACATAGGGATATAAATGTCACAGTATTTAATGAATACTTTTGGGATTTTGAAACTGTCAAAAATAAAGTAGAAAATCAAAAAGTTTCTTTTGCTATCATTTTGGTGTAATACTAGCATATTGCGGTACTTTATGTTTTCTATTTTAGGATAGAATTCATACATCTTAGTAAAGTATCTTACACACTTTATTTTGTACTTCTTAGTTTAAAATATAAAATAGTATTGAGAGTCACTTTAGTGTTACATGTGTAAATATTTTTTTTCCCAGCTTTGTACTTGGTCATGGAACCCTGTAATTTGAATATACTTTTTTTTGTTACTCAAACAGTTCATCAGTCATATTAAAGTGCTATGTGTAAAAGGCACTAAAGTACATTTCAAAAAGTGACTTGTGTATAAGTTATTCATGACTGTATATCAATAAACCACATAATTACTTAAACATCATTTAAAACCTCTGTATCTTATGTGCACACTTCTGTCATATATATCTAGAAACACATTTGCTCGTTTTAATCAGTATAAGTAAATCGGTATATAGTAATCATCAGGTCAATATTCAATTGTTTATTATAGAAAGCATTAAGGAGAATTGAAGTTACTCATGCGTAGGATCTGGTGCATCCGTTTTCTTGTATTTTTCTCTTCCTGTATTATACTTAGCTATACATATATACAGGAGATTCAATACAGTTCTTCGTTAAAAATGGTGCAATTTTGCCCCAACCAATCATATTAAGCTTTCAAATGTTAAATAAGATCTGATTGGTTGGGGCAAAATTAGCACCATTTTAACGATAAGACTTTTATTGAATAACCCTGATAATGTGTGGTGTGTTTATGCACTGTTGATTGGTGTTCTGATGAAGACGAAATGAGCGTCGTCAAAACATCAACTAAAAGTTATTGGAAGTAAGAAAAAACGTGTGCTGGGGAATTATCTATATATTATTGACTAGTGGGTGTAATTGGTGAGTTACCCTACCTGGTGGCCTTGGTGCAGAGTCCCAGCAATACACCTTTCCTATATGTAAATCCTATTCCCCCCACCTCACTGGTAGCTCCTGAAAACTCAATGCAATCTCTATGAAGCTATAAATATATTTATATAAAATAAAGGATGACAAGTATCCTTTAACATTAGTCTGATTGCATCATTCATTATGGGTGCCAAAAGGGGATCAACTGCACTGCTTTGTACCACATGTGCGAATATACATAATTATCACAATGATTCCGAAAGGCCAAGTATCTGTAAGTGTATGGGGGCTAGGTCGGGCGTCGTTAATTATCTGAACTGTTGTCACCAACGATGCCTGACCAGACGCCTGTTTCGGCCGACTGAAGCACTTACACTACCGATAGTCACCCGAAACAGCCGTACTAGACCATTGTGTGTCATGGAATGGGCCCCACAATCACAAGTGTACAACCTTTATGCTGCTAGGCCACACTATCGCGTTTTTCTTGCAGTGCACTTGCGTTTTTATGATCATTGAAAACTCTGCAACCATCGAAAACACACTTTTCGGGTGTGCATGCGATTGCGATTTGCGTTCCGCATTTTTAATCGCAATTGCATGCGTTTTTTTCATTAGGTATAGGAAACGCAATGAAATCGCATGCAATTCCGTGTGCCGATTGCATTTGTGGCGCAGTGTGGCCGTGCCCTTAGGGCCATATTTAAAGCAGTGCTATTAGCTACTTTTTTTCTGACAGACATTTAGCAAAATAATTTGGATGAACTGCCGTATTTATAACTAATTTCAGGTGTGTTCATTTTTTGCAGCAAAGTTACAGTTACGGTAACAGCAGGTGGTAACCACTCAGGAAGCATTTCTATACATATGAAAATTAGTCTAGAACAAGCCCCAGTGGAATTTTCAACAAACATATAGCATAACAAATATTTGGGGGGTTTTGTATAAAAAACAGCCTGGGAGTTTCTAAAATAATAATAATATATTATAACATCTTCTGTAAGTTTTCACTAAAATTCAAATTGACAACTTATTATAAATACTGCTATGTGTTTTCGCCAAGTTTAACTCACAAATGTGTCTGTGATTGTGGCAAATATTTGGCCACTAGCAGGAAGTGGTTGGTAATTTATTGCTGTTGAAATAACTGCAAATTTTCAACTTTGCCATATTATTAATATCCCCCATAGTCTTATCTGAACTATAGTGACAGTTTACATTTTAAAAAACTTGTATCTGTATTTTCAAATCCTATGGCAAAGTTATTCTACCCTCCTCTCTTCACAGCGCAATCAGAAGTTTTTCTTGTGTCTGACAGCTTTCCAGCTGGTCTCCCAGTTCTATTTTCCCTGCTATCAATATTATATTATTTTTTATTTGCACATGTAGGTCTAGTTATGGGTCACAAGTAATAATTAAAGCGCCATTACAAAATGTAAAAGTACTGAAAATTATCTTCTCAAGAACATTAAATTAACCCGGCAGTATTTTAGAATCTATAGCCATTTTAACTCCACAACAAAGAGTAAAAAATATATATAACAATAAAGATAAATCCCAGGGCATGTGAGAATATAGAAACAATAGTATCTAAATATTTCATAGGGCTGGCAACACAGGACTGAGAAAATAAAATAATCAATATTTAGTTGCCATTATTCCTGCTTGGGTAATAATGCTGTTGCCTTAGCATCCCTTCCTGGCACACTATTTACAAGATAAAAATTTATGTAACTATTTGGGCCTTTTATAGTTATCCTGGGGGCATTTGTGCAGCAGTTTGACACTGTGTGTATAATTTCCCCTTAGATATACATCTTAATGCCAAGAGATTATCTTTCTAGGAACAATCTACAGGCAACGAATGTGACACTATTACTTGGGTATAAAGTGAACAAAATACAAGACAATCAGTGGTACAGCTGTTTCTAGAGCGACAGAGGTAGAGATATGTCTCACTAGATTATCTAGCCTTCTACCTATGACATTTTCTATACTTAGGATGATTACATGGATTTCAAGAGAGGGAGAGCAAGAATAAACATTTCTTCCTAATTCATATCTCGAATATTGTTCAATACAGCAGGTACTGGCCATTGTACCATGAAGGACTTTGATGATGATTAGGTTATGCAGAACACACTGAAATTTTCAAAATCCGATTGAACCCAATTGAAATTAATTTCAAAACTTTCGTTTTCGATTTACACTTTTCGACTATGATTTTCTAATTTTTGATCTGCAAATTTTCTGAGCGGAAACTGGGTTTATTTTGAAACTGGAACTCATCTCTAAAGATGATACCCTGACTGCCGGTTTTGAAATCTGCGTCTGACAGAATTGTCAAAATTCACTAATAAGCAGTCCCTGGGATCTTTCTAACAAGAAATTATTAAATGAGTGCAAACTTAACAATTAGATGGGCTGGCAAACCTACAACCTCCTAACAATTCCAGACTTTACAATACCATACTGCTATTACTCAGTGGGATTCTGGACATTCCCCAACAAGACTGCAGAGCTGTAAAACAATGGAGAGACACTACAGCTGCTGTATAGTTCATGTAGTAGCTTTTATTACTATAACATAAATCAGGCAGGCATAGCTCTGAAACACCGGTGCACTTCTTCTGATGAAGTGTCGAGAGTTGACATGAAACGCGTCTTGTGTTCAGAGCCAGGCCTGCCGGATTTGTAAGTAAAATCTATGTTTTATTGAACCTGCTTGTTGTATTCAGCTCCTGCAATAGTTGTAGCGTCTCTACTTGTATAAATCCAGACTTATAGCTTCAGAAGTTACTACTAACAATGTGCGTGTGTGAACATAATGATATAGAAATGAATAACTTGAAGCCCAAACAATGAATGTGTAGGGACTAAATTAAAAGGCTATAGACATTAATCTAATAAAATCTTAAATCTTCCTTGGGCAAAAGGGTGGGCATATTGGTTTACACAGCAAAAAAGTATCTTCTAATGTTCCTGCAGTGTTCAGACAAACACATTTTAAATGGGCCAGGATGGGGAACCCGAGAGGTAAACACTTGTCTGTTTAGACATCTGATAATTTGACTAGTGTATGGCCAGCATAACAATAACAGTGTGGTAATTCCCACTTATACAGAAACAAATATTCTTATACAATGTAGTGTTGGGTAAATTTTACAGTCGAATTCTGAGAATATTAAGGATTACCACGGACATGATGGATCTTCTATAGATATTAAGTAAAAGCCCTTGAAAGTTATCGCCTAGGCGCTTTGGCAACCTGGCTCCTGGGATTTTCCAGCCCTTTATTAAGCTATAAATAACTTTCAGTTAAGCGATATTCCCAGTAATGCAGTTTTTGTAAAAATGACAATAAAAAACCCAGATCAAATTGTCAATGCAAATACAGGCAGCACAGGCATTGTTGCGGATCTTAAACACTAACAGTAATTGACCCTTCTATGCAAGCCGTACTTAGAATGCAGATCAACCCTATAACGGAACTTTGGTTCTCTTAAATATTTTTTATGCATAATAAAGCTTTGTCCCTGTCTAGTCAGTAAATGAACTGAGCTGAATCCACAGAGTATGTTATGTATACACTTTAGCCATAGCCTTATAACCTAATTCTGCTCTATGGGTAATTATTGCTAGTGTTGAATGTTTGCTCTTTTAAACACTTGTGCATTTATTTTTCAGCAATGCAAAGGTAATGACTACAAATTTTATATCAAGGCAACTACACACCCTTTCCATTCCCAAATCTATATTTCTACGGAGGTAGGCATAAGTACCCAACTTCCATTTTGTTTTCATTTAAAGGTATTTAGCTATAGAATTTTGCAGTGTTTGCAGCATTCCGTCTCCCTGCTGATTCAATTAAAAATATTTTGAGTCAGGAAGAGAATATTTGAATACATTGGACTAAAAAGCTCAATATGGCCCAAATCAGTCTAAACCCCACTGTTAACCTGAAGAATTTTCTGGTTAACTTGGGTTTTGAATTATTTAAGAGCACAGCGCCATTTCCAAAGTTTTTGGAAATAGCACTGTGCTAGCGATCCAAAACCCTACTTGGTAGCGTGAAACTTAATGGCACTTGAATGGGCTTTAAAAAAGTCACGCTTCTTTAGCGTGATCCCAGGGCAATACCTGACGTAATCTCGTTTACATCAGGTATTGTATGCGGGATTGGGATAAGGTAGTAACGCAACTCCTGAAAATTGAATCTCCACTAGTTATTTTTAAGGGTCATGAAAAGTTTAGAGGGAAAAGTTACTTAGTAGAGGGACATCATTTCCCTGGGTGGGATATTGTCCTTACACGATTTAAAGGCATGTCCACCCTTAAAAGAGAAACTAGTGACTCATCCTTTATCTGTCAATAACCCTAACCAGTTTTCTGACCAGATTTTTAACTAGATATTTAATAATAAGTTAATTCCTTTCTGGTAAAGGTGCCTGCCTCCTCCTCTGCTTAATGAGCTTTTGTAAGCTTGAACATGTGCAGAGAAGGCAACAGTTCAGCAGTCAATGATGGGCTGTGATATCAGCAGTCATAGCCTTGATTAACTGCATAAAGGGAGGGACCAGCTTACTGTGCCAGAATGGGGGAAATAATTATCCTTAATATCTGGTTAATAATGCTAGGCAGTGCAAAATATATATTAAGGAGGTTGGGGGCAGGTAACTGACAATTACCAGTTTTTGTGTTAAAGGACGGACATGCCCTTTAAAGCAAAATAATGTAGGAATAATTGATCCTACCTCCCATAAAATTATTAATTTGCGTGAGTAGTGTGGAGGATTTTTTTTCAACATGTAGTTGCTATTTAGATAGTACCACACAACTAGTGGAGAGCTACTTAAGCATCTGAAGGTACAGTACACAAAAAAGCAAAACATAAGAAAAGATCATTATTAACAGTACTCATACAGAAAAATAGTATTTGAAAATTAAAACAATACAGCTATTTAATGTGCCACTTTTATTTGTCCGTTTTTTAAAGTAAATTGTTCGTCATGCCGAAGTATCTATGTAATTGACTCCTCATGTATTTGACATTTTTAGACATTAAAATTGTTTCCTGTGAAGGTGCTTAATAAGCTGTTCTTCTAAACCTAAATCTACAGAATAGATTCAATTATATGCTTTAAAGGGCAACTGTGGTCTCCAAACAAGTTAGGGTTAATGAAAAGCCGGCAGTATTTCCTTTACACTGAGCCAACAATCACATCTCTGTCTGGAGCCTGTGAGAAATTATATTTGGTGAATGTTCAAACTTCCTGCTTCCAGTAGCTTGAGTGACATCACCTGACCTCTGCTGGCCCTTTTTCCCCTGGGGGAGAAGCATGCTCAGTAAAGACTTAATGCTGGGGAAATCAGGAGTACCTGAGGAAAAAATGGACAGTTGAGAAGGGGAGCCTATTAATGCAGGCTGGTCACATAACTAAAAACAGGAAAGAGTTCAACCAGAAGTTTACATTGCTGAACTTTTGCAGCAATAACTTCCACAAATTTTATTCTAGAGATTTGATATAGGTTTTATTTTGAAAGTATGATGGAAGGCTTTTTATATAATCCTTACTAGTTTGGAGAAGAATTTGAGACCACATTTACCCTTTAAAGACATCCCATCCATCCTTCTTTTAAGCAGGAATTTTTAAAGCATCATCGCATTAACAGGTGTTTTTGTAATTCTTCAGGTGGCGTGACCAACACAGCACAGTATCAAAACAGATTAATGGTTTATGACCCAAGTCAGGTAAGTAAACTTTGAAACACAGTTAGAGCTCCATCCAACTCATAATTTATAATTTTATAGTTTGTAGATGAGTCAAATAGCAACCAGCGTCTTAAACTGAAAACCCCCGAGTACCCTGACGCCTTTAAAAATCATTTCGCATAGTAGCAAATTTAGTCATACTGTAGTTAGGTGCTATTTATTGCTACTTTTGCAGTTTATTGTAGTGCAGTTATTTTAGATTAGTTTGCCTTTAATTTCCAATGATCCAATCTTGTTTGGCATAAATGCCAATGATGATGATTTAGTTTTTGGTGCTATTGAATGCATGTGATAGTCCAGGGTTTTTCAAAAGAGCCAGGTGTACCTCCAAATTTTGTTAGTGAAAATGTTTTACCAGTGTAACTATATGTTGTTATGAGAAAAACTTCAATGCAGTCACTTTCCACTACACTGATTATTAAAATTAGATTACAAACTGTAAAGTGCATACATTTTAGTTTTATTATAACAATAAGTCCACCATTAAGAATACAGGAATACCACAAGAAAACATGTCATGCAGGGAGGACTGGGACCTTTTGGCCTGGGGGGCAAATACATCCAAGTGGCCCTTTCACGGTAGATCACAAAATGTTGACCACACCCACTGTACTAAGGTCACACACACTTGTTTCAGTTTCGCCCATTTGTAAGACCACTATTCTCATTTTACATGGTTCCCTGCAGCGTTTAAAGTGTATATGATAGGTTTTAGATAACTAATTGACTTATAATTGGAGTTCTGCCTTAACACTGGTTAATGAACTGGAGGGCTAATAACACTGGCTAATGATCTGGAGGGCTAATCACTGGCTAATAATCTGGAGGGCTAATAACACTGGCTATGATCTGGAGGGCTAATAACACTGGCTAATGATCTGAAGGGCTAATACACTGGCTAATGATCTGGCGGGCTTACAACACTGACTAAGAATCTGTAGGGCTGACGTTACACTGGCTAATGAACTGAAGGGCTGCCTAACTCTGGTTTATAATTGGAGGGCTGACAACACTAATGATCTGGATGGCTGATTAACAATAGCTAATGATCTGGGGGGTCTGATGTAACACTGGCTAATGACTGGAGGGCTGACTAACACTGTCTAATGAACTGGAGGACTGACTACACTGGCTAATGAACTGGATGGCTGATTAACCCTGGCTAATGAACTGGAGGGCTGACCTAACACTAATGAATGGAGGGCTGATTAACACTGGCTAATGAACTGGAGGGCTGACTAAACACTGGCTAATTATCTGGAGGGCTTATACCACTGACTAATGATCTGGCAGGCTTACAACACAACTAAGGATCTGGAGTGCTGACTAATACTGGCTAATGAACTTGGGGGCTGACTAACACTGAGGTATTCTGTTTCTGCTCATGTTAGAGGTAGAGGCAGACGCTCACCCGTTTAAGCTTCTGGTGGCAGCCCACATTTTTCATTGGTGACCAGCGGGGGGCATTTGCCCCTCAGCCTACGGGCCAGTCCTCCCCTGATTCATGATCTTAAAAAGTTTGAGAACCACTGTGATAGTTTTCTTGTTTGAGTACATTTGATTGTCAGTGTGTTGATGTTCTGCAATATCCAAGTCTCCCTTAAGCACAGAGACCCCAATCTTCACCTATAGCCAAGCCTCATTTGCCTCACCAGGCATGGTTGCCCCCAGGTCTTAGAATGCAAAGTATCTGTTTTAAGTCTTGGATAGTCAAGTAGAACAAAACAAACTAGGCAGAACTGGGCACTAACCAGCAGGGCACTGCAGAACAGAATCGAATACAGAGAGGAGACAGAGACAATGTCAGGAACGGAGCCAAAGTCATACTGGGAAGTCATTCAACCAAACAGGGTACCTGGTATGAAGAGAGAGGCATAGTCAAGAAACAGGCATAGGTTAGTAGAGCATGAAGGCCCCCCCTGCAAGATTGGAGTCCGAGACCCTGACCCACCACACCCTCCACAGACTGAGGTCCGCGATTCAGCTATTTTTAAACGCTGAAAACATGCACGTCAGCTGTTTAAAAACTGTTTAACCCTTACCTCCGGGCCACTCTACAGACCAAGATAGGCTAATGAGATTCAATCTGCCACCAAACCAACCAAGACCAATCAGAACCGTGAGATAGATTAAAAAAAGAAGACCATTCTGGAAAATGCCGAAGATACAACAATTCTGTAAAAAGAAGGGAATTGGTTGCAATATTATAGTCTAGTTTGGGTTCACTTAAATGCTACTGAAAATCAGTGATTGCCAATGACAACAATCTAGTTTGCCATTTACATGTACAGTAAACTGTTTGAGATGTAAAATACATATACATACATATAATATATATATTATATAAATAATATAACTATGGTGGGTATATAGCATTATTACAACATAGGAAAGTCCATATGTATGTGTGTAATTTGCACTATTTAATTAAAATTAAAACCATAAGAAATACACCAACAAAGTATAGTACTACTACCTACATGAATTACAAAACATTTATATACAATAATAAAGTAACTTACTTACTGGACACCCCTAAGTTTGAATGGAAAACCAAAATGATAGTTTAAGACACACCTTCAGGATTTCTACAGGGTCTCCATGTAGACACTAACAGGAAGTGGAATTTTACCAACATCCAATGAGACGTCCTGATCTTCCACTGTTAGCAAATCAAAAATTCTATCTTAGCACTGTCATGACAAGACAGGAAGTAAGGAAGTTCCTGTATTACACCAGTATTGTGCTGTTTGTAAAACATGTGACAGTCTTAGCCAATCCAGTTTCTGTTTGCTAGACAGGAATGTCTGTTTATATTAAATGACTTTGCATGTCTCTGAAACTACCAGCAATTCTTAGAGAATGGGCAGTTTTTACCCCATATTAATATATTAAACATGAGGCTGTCAGGTAACTTCAGTTATAAGAGGCTCTACTTCATTTTTATACCCTGTGGGGAGCTTTTAGCTCCTTTATCCAACCTCTCCATAACTTGTCAAGCTAATCAGAATCCTGTGTTTCCTAACCCTATATGACTGTAATCTGGAACTGCTGTGGTAATTACCAAGTATGAACCTAGCATGTTATTCTGGATCTTGTATAGGGTCTCAGATGTCCAATGGAGCTGTTCAGATTGAATTGCACATTGTGGCAGGATTGCCTGATCTGTGTTCAGATCTGGATACATATAATACATGTGTCCCAACTGAGCATCTGCTTTGTGTGAGAGCCTGCCAGGACAGATGAGTGTTGGTCCACAGTAACAGTGGCTGCAGCCACAGCGCATGTGACAGACTGATCATGTGGTCCCATAGGGAACTGCATGGTTGGCCGATTTACTAACTGACCCATTTTCTGATATGGACGACCGAACCCGGTCGCGGCTGGCTGCCCCACACCATCACATATTTCCAGCGACTAATCCGTGGCACTATTGTTTCATACTGGTGTTGTACCCAGCCTTAAGGTTCGTACACACGCGATCGCGGGTGCCAACCCGTGACGCACGATGTATACGAACGGCCAATACGTGCCTTGTATGGGCACTTAATCGGCTAAAATGAAATGGCCGTTCTTTCGATACACGGCACAAATATAATCTGAAACGCCCATTCCACACTCTTTTGCCGGCACCGGCGATCGCATGTGGGCACGAACCTTTAGACTTCATGGACTATAACTGCCAGGTAGGTGGTATTTGGAAGTGATCAAATATGGTAAAGTTTATGACTCCCTGTACGGGATTTACCAGAGGCTGTGCGATTTTGGTGAATCTCACCCACACATAAGTATTTATCGCCAGCTATTAGTTGGTGTTTAATAGTACATGTAAAGAGGCACGCACCTCTGGTAAATTACTTTGAAACGCGCATAGTGCCTCTGCTGGTACTCACGCTGCCGCAAAGCGGCATTAACATTGCGCCAACCAATCGACCCATATAATGCTTCCCTAATCCAATAGTCTAATAGCTATGGATGTAGGGAAGGGCAGATGAATCACTTGCATGTTCAACCCTTGGGTAGGAAGCGCTAAAGCATGACCATGGTCTTTAAAGGGCTGTCCACCCCACAAACTATAATCCCCCCAACTACTGGCCCCACCATGTAGTGTAGTGTAATCCTTACTCACATCCCAGCTCCATAGGGTTCTCCTGTAGTCCCCCCGCAAATTCCCAAAAACTGCCCACCAGGAGGCGAGCAAGTCCATATAGGACTCTGCCTGCTACCTGGCCTCAGGGAGAAGTTTGGCATCTTCCTCAGCCCTTCTCCCCTCCCCGCTCCCTCTCCTCCTCTTCCCCGATTCCTTCCCCCTACGTAAAATCATTAAAGATAAGATTCCCCCGGGCTCTCAGCCCAACCCGCTATATTTTTATCTTTATAAAGCTCCCAAAACTCTTACTTAGCTCTCCTCTTCCTCCACTGCACTGAATGACCGGCAGCCGCGTCCTGATTGGCTGCCCTCAGCCAATCAACGACGCGGCTGCCGGTCCCCGCCCTCTGCTTGCATTTTCTCGCAAGCAGAGGCCGGTAGCGCGGCGGGAGGAAAGAGGGGATGGTAATGTAGAGTTTGGGGGCTTTCTAAAAAAAAATATAGCGGTTGGGGCTGGGAGCGCATGGGAGTCTTATATTAAAAAATTGTATTCTAGGATGGATCTAACCCTTTAATGTCAGGAAAATGTCTTTATTCCAGGATGTATAAAACTAGTTGTTCAGAATTCTGTGCAGTTAGGGAATTGCTGGAGTTGTAGTTTTAAACATTTGAAAAGTTCATTAAGAATACACTAACTGCAAAACAGAGAATGCTGGGATTTGTAGTTTTCAAAACATGTGAAAGGTCACAAGCTTAGGCTGTATTAGATCTAGACAGATGCCTTGCTACAGGATATTAGAAAAAACTTACTGCAAACAGAGCTGGGAATGTGTGGTTTTTAAACACGTTAAAAGGTCACAGGTTAACACGCCTGCTCTAATACCATTAGGCCTGTATTATATCTAGACAATGCCTTTGCCACAGGCAATAAATAAGATACTTTGCATGTCCCCACCAATTCTTTAAGTGAGAATATGTGTTTAATGTTCGATATTAAGGCAATGCTAATTATAATCATGATTCTATGAGGTACCTTCTGTTATAAGAAGGCTCTATTTCATTTTATACTTCTGTGTGGAGCTTTAGCTCCTCAATCCACACCTCTCTTAACATGTATATTCAATCGTATCTGTGCTCTCCCAAGTCTAACCCCATAGGTTTAAACTTGTTGTGGTAATACTAATAAATATGAACCTTGCATTACATCAGGATACTGTTAGGATTTAAGGTGGCTTATACATATATACCGATTTACTTATCCAAACCAAGCGCTCATGCAATATTAGTTGATCTTGCCAGAACCAACTTCCCCTTCTTCTATGCCCACAGACAGGGGGTTCTTGCAGGACGGTCTAATATCGTGGGAGCACTTGATCGGGAAAGTAAATCGTATATATGTAGGGCTGCTTTTGATTGCCCAAAGGTGCTGTTTAGATTGCCTGCGGTTTAGTTCACAGACCTGCAGGTCTATTCACATAGACCCTCTATTTCTGCTGCAGGTAGTATAGGTAGGGAGGATATAAGTGTGTGTTTGTTCATTTATATGATGCTATTATTTGTTGTTTTTTTTAGGACCTTCAGACTAATTTTATTTGTCCCCCTGGATGTTTCTGATGGTTCCTGTAGCACTGCCACTACACTAGCAAAACTACACACATATTTCCACTGTGCACCAACAGGCACACTTTTGCTAATATAATATAAATATTAGTTAGGCTAGGCCACACAATCTTGTTTTTTCACACGCTTCCGATCGCGTAGAAAACGCATGCCAGGTTAGCACAAAGGGATGGCCACACTTTCCTGTGCTGCGTCCTTTTTTAGAGTGCATGTGGTCACCATTTTCTTGCGAATACAAGCTACCACTCAGGCAAATATTTATAAACCCGCTTATTGCTTTTTTGAGTAATCCGTGGATTGGTTAATGTACGATCGTGGTCATAAAGTGTCATAAATTTAAGGCCGCGATCGTACTTTACAACCGAATGTTTGGTCGTAGATACCATGTGGTATTAAACTACTGCATGGTATTCATAGGGATCGTTAATCTACGTTTCATTATCGTGATTTACGATCGGTATCGGTAATTTAAGATTGTATTGTAAATTTACAATACGATCATAAATTAACGATCGTAAACCGATGAGATTACGAACGGTTTTAACGTTCGTTTTCCTCCAATCGTTAAAGGGTGGTATGGCTAAAAAGCGATATACCGAATATTTTATAAATACTGCCCAAAATGACCTAAAAACAAGCTTTTGTGTTCTAGAGCACAAAAACAGAAGGAAGTAGGAAATGCTCAGTACTACCTCCCCAACAATTATATATACATTTTTAATGATAAGCGCTTCTAAGAAACACTTTGCAAATCCTTTAAATATATTTACTAGAACAATATATTTTAAGTGTAGTTATAACTACTGGTGCACATTCTGTGCAAAACAGCACATTAATCTTGTGTTCATGTATTCTTTTGCCAGAGCTGATTAAAAACATGATTATAAAGGCACCTTAAAGGTCATTATAATCTTGCCCACCTGTCCATATATAAAACATGTAACCTTCGAAAACGCAGCTGGACCTGTTTACCTCACTAATTGTGTGTTTGCTTCTCTTATAGAGGCATTAAACAGTTAATAATGATTTCTTTTTAATGAGCTGCTTTATGTTTGCACACACAATCCATTTTTTAAAATTCTGTTGGCATATTGTTTACAGTATGCTCTGGCACACTACTCTGCTTGTACCCACTGAATCTCAATTGCTTTCTCATTCAGCACTGGGGGCATGGCTTTAATTCAAGGCCTTTGTAGAGAGTCAATAATGACTGCCATCTGCCAGAGCACAGAGCTACCTGCTAACAGACGGCTCGGTGACCACTCAGTGTACCACCCCCTGATTAGTATTCAAACATTGACTATACAAGCTTTGACCCTTTTCGTACCCTCTGCCTTCCCTTCCGTCCGCCACAGCTGATCACCTGACAGTGCATTGCACAAGGAAAAGAATGCGTAATCATGAGAAAAAAAGAATCTTTGCAGATTTGAAGATTTGAAGGCATTTATCTTGCATCCTGGCACTAAACTCTTAAATATATTTCACTTTCTATTTTTTCAATAACATATGTTAGAAAATGTAAACGATACACTTATTCAGGGAAGTTCATAGTGTTTTAACCAAGATCCTTCTTTTTGTTCTGAACTATAGATACTACTGTATTTCCTTCTAACACAATTTTCACTACAGACTGGAACATAATGGGCAATTTACTGAGGACGCTGCGTTCTTTTTTCTTTTTTGGATCGGAGTTTGTGCTGGTGCACAGGTATCTTACAAAGACATCCGTGCAGCCGACTTACGATTTTCGTAATGCTTTTGGCAATTCTTTTAAACCGTGGACTTTTTACTGCTAGTGATGGCAAACCTTTTATAGGCACCTGCAATCGCATGTGTGTATGAACCTCTAAGGAGTGGCCCGCTATCTCATGACATTCTCATGATATCTCACGTGGTGTACGAACCTTTAGCCCAGAAGTATGCCACTGTTAAGATAAGAACAATGTATCGCTTCCCAATGACATAACAGTATGTGCACTGTAAAATCAAGTTTTGTTCCATTTGGAAGCTGCAGCTTTAAAAATACTTGCCATATTTTTTTTTTTTTTTTACCTATGTCCCTCCAGAGCCTAGCTTGTGCCTTGGATTGCTGACAATCTTGTTACTCGGTTTGCTAATGTTAAGCTCCATCCCCTCTGAGAGTTCTCCTCTGCTTCTCCTGCTTGAGCTTCAACATAATGCCTGTGAGTTCCCGTGCACGACGCACGTGACGAACTCACAGGCATTACTGTTTGTAGTCTAAAGCAGGAGAGTGCACACGGAACTCACAGGCATTAATGTTTGAAGCTCAAACAGAGAAACGCAAATGAACATAAATTGACTTTACAGTGGCACTTATCCTTTAAGTAAATTGACCAGATTGATCACTGAACAAGGTTGGTCTGATCATGCACACTCATAGAGCAAGCCCGATGTTAACATCTTTGTCTTCCTTCTTTGTAAAATATTGAAATGTTTGTTCAACCCTTTATGGACCAAAAATATATATATATATATAGTATATAATATATATATATATATATAAAAGTAACAGATAGGGGCACTCCCATGGACTGCAACAATAATTATTATATAACCATCAAACGGATTCGACGCGGTTTCAGCCTACACATGGCTGTCGTCAGGTAGACGACAGCCCCGTTGTAGGCTGAAACGCGTCGATTCCGTTTGATGTAAAAGTAATTATATGTTTGCAGTCCATGCGATCGCCCCTATCTGTTACTTATACTGTGATGCCAGTAGGCACCCGGGCACACGTGTGTGGGCAAGGGAGGAGTGTATCTGGTCCACCGTTTGTATATAATATATATATACACAATACAAGAATTGTGGAAGGCACCAATTAGGCTTATTTACAACAACTACATTTAGCTGGAAGTGCTGACTAATTCTTGTCAAAACATTTATACAAACATAGAAAGATAATCATGCACATTCCTTATGCCCCATAAACATATTATCATTCTGCACACTGCTGGCATACTTAATACTACGGGTTTTAGTATACATACTGTGATCACATGATGAAAAGCCTTCCAACCACGTCAAGGTAACCCATGTCTGGAAGGTCCTAACATCTAAACCTTTCAATTTCTTTTTACTCACATTACGATTAGGCAACTTTTGCATTTCTCTTCTTACACACTGGATCCATATACAGGCTCTCTCCCTTCCCCCTCAGCCCTTTGGCTTTTTAAATGGTGGAAGATGCCATCCGTGCTTTATTTAAAATGGCAAAGGACCTCCCAAAAAGAGGCATGTTTGGGGATGCTATTACCACATTGGGCTTGACCAAGCCTCCCAATAAATACATACAATAACAAGAATTGTGGAGCACTCAATTAGGCTAATTTATACTACTTTAGCGAAAGGGCTACTTGATCTGGTCAAACATTTAATCAAACTATAAAAGATAATCAATGCACATCCTAGCGCCCATACAATAATCATATTATCTGCACACTTGGGCAGTACTTTATAAACTAAGGTTTTTAAGTATACCAGTACTGTGTCACATGAATGAAAAGATCCTTCCAACCACGTCAAGGTACCCCAGCTGGAAGGTCCTAACTTCCTAAACCTACCTTCAAATCCACTTTTTACTTCAATTACATTAGCCAAACTTTTTGCATTTCTCATTCTTACACACTGGATCCATAATAACAGCTTCTTCCCCCTCAGCCATTAGCCATTTTGAGACTGCAAAAGTTTGCTATGGTAATTGAGTAAAAGAAATTGAAAAGGTTGACGTTAGGTGACCTTCTCAGCTGGGGTTACCTTGACGTGGTTGTATGCCAGTGTGCAGATAAATGATATTGTATGGGGCCTAGGAGTGCATTGATTAGTCTTTTAGAGTTATTAATTACCACATCCTAAATCTTTTGTTTCATTTTGTTTCTTGCTTCTCTGACCTTCCTATCCATTTTTTTGAAAGGGTGCAGGTCACAGGTATCAGTAAAGAACTGTCAATCACCCATTCCTAGACCCCTTCCCCCCCCCTGCCCCCCACACTTACAATAAACTTCCATTTCTAAAAGCAAAAGATCTAAAAAGGAATAAGCAGTATCGACCCAGAAACAACGAGAAAAACTGTTCTTTGTGTCTTCAGCTAACACCAATCCTTCAGTTTGCTGCTGTTTGGTGCTGTCTGTGTTACTGAGTCCCAATTTAGCACTTATCTAACATTAATCAATTCCAGCCCAAGCCCCCCCCCTCCCACACACACACACCACACACACACACACACAACAGTAGTGAAAAACAGCTGATAGTGTCTGATTCCCTTCCCATAGCAAAGCAGTTTACTGTTCAATAAACACCCAAATCACTGGGTGAATCCCCCCTCTTAGTTGGCTGTTTTGGGGGCACAGATCATCTTCCACTGTACTGCTCCCTTCTATAGCTGTGGCCCAAGATTTGAGAGGAACAGGCACAGACAGTGTGAAATGCAATAATAACTAGGATTGACTGAACAGGACATGGGAGATCTAGTGACAGGGAAGCAACTGATAGAGCAAAAAGAGCTCAATTTTCTGGTACCACTAAAATATAGAAAGGCTAAACCAGTAAGTTTTTCAATAGAAAAAGAACAGCAGGAAAGGCTGAGGCGTGCGGGAAGGATAAGGCAGGTAAATAAGATTGGGGGCACTTTCTGTTAAATAAAAGTTATGCGGTTTGGGGCCGGGAGAAAGGAAGCTAGTCCATTATATTACAAGGGTGGACATGCCCTTTAAGTTTTCAAACCTTTGCTGGTTGCGTCGCTTCGATTCCTTTCTTTTTAACTTTAAATCGCCCCCAAACCTAAAACCACAATAGTTTTAAATCTACAAGATGTAGGCTAACCTATTATTTGTTCTCCCCCACCTCTTTGCAGTTTTGGTGGTGATATACCCATATCCAATCCTTATTCCAATTGAGTATTTAATATGTTTCTAATTTCTTGTAAACCAGCACTGCAACTGTGAGAATTTACAAATATTTATATATCATATATTTTACACACCCTACTGTAAATCATGGATAATTGAACCGTTGGCCTACAGATGTTTTTTGAAAACTACAACTCGCACCATGGCATGCTGGAGTTTGTAGTTTTCAAAATGGCCAGGTTCAACTGCCAAAATTCTTTAGAAGTTAAGAATACAATCTGACCCTTGCAAAATATAATCAGCTGAATGAAACCCTGGTTTATTCTTCTCGTTTCCTAAATAAATGGATCAATCGTCAGCCCTATTTTTCAGAGGAAGTTACCAGTTCAATGGCAGCTGTACAAAGGAAGCTTTATGTACTATAGTGGAAATGATCTGGACTATAATAATGATCGATCTTGTCCGCCCACATTGACTCCTACATTATTGAGCACAGATCAGTGACAACCTGCAACTTAATCTGCCTCACATGTACATTCTTCATCGTTACGATACGATATTTTAAACATTTTCCCTCGTTAAATATACATCCATGTAGGCACTGTTTTTAGCGATAGTTAATTGAGAAGAAAGTTGGATGATTGGCCATACAACTTCCAAGAACTAAGGGCCATAATTCAATAACCCACCCGTTATCTGCAATTTCCGATACCATGGGTTTATATCGTAAAGTATGATCCCACCTATAACTATTGGCTGCAGCTGTATATTATACCAAACGATAATTCCGTACAATACTATGCGTAGTAGACTATACTATTAGACTACTACTATTAGAACGTGGTAACATTTGTGAGGGCACTGTACGTAAATAAATTTGATAATACGACCCTAAACTTTTAAGGGTAACTGTGGTCTCCAGGTCTTCGCCAAATTAGTAAGATTATATAAAAAGCCTCCATCATACCCTCAATAAAAACACTAATCACAAGTCACGAGATCAATTTGTGAGAAGTTATTGGCTGCAGAGGTTCAGTAAATTACCTGCTTACTTAAATGACCTGCTTACCTACTTCCTGTTTTCCAGCCATTGAACCAGCTTGTCTCTGTATCACGCCTCTGCCTGCATTAATAGGCTCTCCTCATACTGCAAAATTTTTGTCCCAGGTCCCTGATTCCCCAGCATTACAGGGCAAGTCAGTCCTAAATGACAACTTACATACAGTAATCACACCCCAAAACCCTAACTGTAATAGTTCGAATCCTGAAATATATAAGTCTAACTGAAATCCTGCACAATGTCCTGTTGCCGCCCTGTTTCTCTCTTCCTGGTTCTTCCATTTAGTCACTGTCATTATGGATTTGACAGTGAAATCACAGCCATGACTGAATGTTAATCCTGTCTGCCTCTTCTGAGCCACTGCCCAGGCTCGTAAAAGCTCAAGTACAGGTTTCTAAATGGGGTGCCTTTCCATGAGCATCCAGAACATAGCATGAATACACTAATAATTCATGGACAAACTGGATATATTCAACATTTTTAAAGCAGCCAATTCTTTCTAAAGATTGTTATGATGGTGGAGTTGTCCTTTAAGGTCTTAACTGAGTATGCTCTCCTCCCAGCACGGAGGGTTGGGGCAGGGGGCAGGGTGAATTACACTAAACCTATTGAAACAGAACGTTTGAACTTCACCATAATGTAATCTCTTTCTCCCAAGGCTCCAGACGACAGGTGATTGTCTACCCATTTAAAGGAAAATTGCAGGCTTTCATTTACCCTAACTGTTTTTGAAGACCACAGTTGCCCTTTAAGTTCAGTTGTCCTATCTGAATACGCATAAATATGATCCCATTTTAGGCAAAAATAACCCAGCTGGAAAAAGGGGTGGGAACTCCATAATGGCAATTGGAAAGTATCCCTGGATCACAAAAACTTACATGTAAATGTATTATACATATACTTTTTAATAATGTTTTAATTTTGAAACTTATCTCCAACCCTTTAAAGCTATTTCATGAGGTTGCCATATACCACATCTGCTGGAACAACACAATCCCTTCACAACCACTTCTGGCTTCTCCAATGTAAACGCCCTACTTGTCTAATCTCTGCCTGCATAGTCAAGCCCCCCATTTCACCTATAATTTTAATTTCACTTCTCTGAACGACTTACATTTCCAAAATGTCCATTTGTATATGTGATTATTCCAACTGCAAGCTTATTCCAAATGCCTTTAAAGAGGGAGAATAATATTTTTCTTCTCTTTTCTAGTTCCCCAACTTTATACAAAGACAATATCTTGCTAGTCTCTAGCCGTTTCTGTCCGCACTCTGCTACAACCCCAGTCGTTATCCTACTATGAACCCAAAAATCTTGCCCAACAAATTCACTTAGCACAGACCATTTATGGAAAAGTAATATAAAAATAAGGTATCTTTTTCTAAGGACTAACGTTTATTTAGTTTGACAAGCTTCAAGGGCTATGAGCCCTCTTAATCAGGTCAGAGCAGTATTTATGGTCCAGCGCAAGTGATGTTAACCCAAATGCCATCATTTCCGTTACAACATTGTCCGAAATGGGCAGCAAAGTGACAGATGAGTTTCAATCTACTGTATATAGAGCTTCAGCAATTAATTAAACAACTTATGTAATCAACTACTCAACCTTGCAAGCTCAATACCAAGGAGCATATTATAGAACGGCAGGGGTATACTTAATTTATTGCTTCAAAAACCAGGAGGTTAAGGACCTATGCCTCCACCTTTTTCAATCAATATCTCAGGAGAAGGGACAAAGAAACGTACCTTTCTCGTGATCCACCGCAATCAGCCAAAAGCACCGACAGGTCCCCAACCGCTTCTGGTTCTAATCAAACAATAAGCGCTCATCGCCTATTGGTTTGATTTACAAT
Organism: Hymenochirus boettgeri; assembly: GCA_019447015.1. NCBI lineage: Eukaryota > Metazoa > Chordata > Amphibia > Anura > Pipidae > Hymenochirus > Hymenochirus boettgeri. Next base: position 92,978 of record JAACNH010000434.1, on the reverse strand, counting down.
CAGCAGCGCCGGCCGCCATCAGGGGGTTAAGGGACTCCTGTAGGGGTCCCTGGACTTGGAAAGGGGCCCAGCAAGTGAAAGGAAGGGGAAAACTTTTTTTTTTTCCTGCACTACTGAGTTCAGCCACGAGTGTGAACGTCCATTCCTAGATAGGAAGACAAAAGCGTTTCTGTCTTGTGGATCTCCCCCCACCCCACCCCCCCCTGAACTTAGTATCTTCTGTGCTTAAGTGATCTGCCATAAGAGAGCAGAGGGAGTAACTGTAAGTTATACTGATCCCATTTCTTAGATTGTGAGAGTCCAGGGGGGCATTGGTATACCCTCTGTCCTCACTGCTGTGTACAGGACCTGATAAACTTCCTCTCTGGGGCGCTGGGGCCAGAACCTATATAAAGTGATGGAAACCTTGGTCACTTTCCATGTTAAGAAACTACAAACTCCCACATGCCTTGTTTGCCATTCTGCTACTAAGGCTGCACTGCACTGGGTTAGGTTTAGCTAATAGGGCTACTGGGCTATATACCTACCCCATGGGTTAGCATGGCAGTTCCACAGCATCTTCTATCCTGCCTATAACATATTTCCCTCTGTCCACCAATAGCACTATGCAGCTCCACAACTGACGATGGGATATTGGATTTAGCAGGATAGAGATTGTGTCACATACTGTAGGGCAACTTCACACCATCTCTATCCTCCTATATTCCATTTCTATCTCACTGTCACGATATAGCATTGTGGCCCTTTCACACACCATCCCTAATCCTGCCCATATCCAAACTTTCTAATCTCTGTGTCACATTGCATCAGCACCATCTCTATTATCAGGATATGACAGGATAGAGATTGTGTGGGAGCCTGCAATCTGAGATAGAAATATGGATATAGACAGGACAGGTGTGGAGCTGCCATGCTGTCTAGCAATATGTGCACCTTTTTCAGTGCACGAATGGGTAGGTGTACAGGATTTGAGGCATGGAGAATGGGTGATATATCAATAGACATACGTTGTAAGCAAACTAATGTGAATATAATATGGGGTCTAATATGGATCCAGTCTGTATGGCTTTGCTTAAGGTCCGTATAGACTCACAACACTTCCACCTGCTCGGGCCCGCACTCTCCGCTCCTCTGCTGGTTTACAGTCACTACTCGCGCCGAGAATTGAGAGCCGGCTTCCTGATATTTGACGTCAGATCCACAAGGGAAAGGTGAGCCATTTGGGCCTGCCCGAGCAGAGAAGAGGATCTAGAGCAGCCTGCAGGGAACATGTGGAGCAGGTAGCAGAAGGCAACGTGTGGGACCTCAGAAGTGGGGTGGAAGTAAGAATTCCTGCAGTGGGCTATTCCTTGCCACTGCAGATGTTTGGAACTACAACAACTCCCAGCAACTAAAGCATGTGGGAGGTGTAGTTTTCCACATCTGGTACCAAGGGACATGAGGCTTTATTGTTGCCTTTTAATGGACATAAGAATCTCCATACATAATAGCTAAAAAATCCAGTATGGTTATTACTGTATGGACTTCTGATGTTCATTTAAAGGGCACTAAAGTCTAAAACAATACAGAACCAGAAGGAGGATATATCTATTTGCTCCTTCTGATTCTGTTTGTTTTAGGCTTTAGTGCCCTTTGAATGGACAGCACATTCCAACATAGTTAGTCCTAACAGTAAAACCTACTGGATTTGGCTATTACTGTATAGAATTCCTGTATGGGAATCTGCTGTCCATTTAAAGGGCACTAAAGCCTTAAAACACTACAGAATCAGTAAGGCCGTTGTGGTCCTATCCTTTTAGCCTTTTAAGGTAAAGTGGGTGCCTCAGTTTATCTCGGGTTCGTGTTTATACAATAATATGGGTAATGGTTATATTTACCAGCTGTACACTCTGACATGAGGGCATCTTAAGTGTGTGTATACCGTACCCCCCACCCCCCCCCCCCCCCCCCCGTGTTGTGCGTCGGGAGGTAAGAGCATGTCTACGCCCGTTAATGTAACGGGCTTAATGTCTAGTGACATATCATATTGCAGGCAAAAACCCCAATGTTCAAATGGGAATACTGGTCTTTAAAAAATGGGTTAACCTTAACAAAGTTGGGTGGGGTCCTTAACAAAGGATTGTGGGGGGGGGGAATCCGCATTCGCCGCTTCTCTTCTCCCCAATGTCCCCCCTCTTTTGCTTTTTAAAATATTGGGAGGTATGGATGTCTGAGTTGGTTCGTGCTATGGGGGGCCCGATGTACCCATTATCAGGGCCCAGGAAAGTCTGACGGCGCCCTGGCAACCAGGAAGCAGTCCGTGTGCGCGCTATAGTTGATTAGAACCAAGAAAGCGTTCGGTTCTGCTGCGGTGGATTGCATGAAAGTTAAGTTTCTGCTATCTTCGGTTCTGGCTTCTGAGGCATAGCTCCTTACACCTCCAGTCTTCATCAATACATTCAAGGAAATAGTTCCTTTCAAGTGACACTATGTTTTAAATATAAATAACACTAGCCGTCAGTACATAGTCCTCGCATTCTTACAGTAAATAGTGATTAGATAGAATCCTGCTCCTGGAAAAGGGGATGTGGAGAAAAATACACATATGGTGGATTTACTCAGAGCCAAGTATATTTTCATGTACAGAGATTCACTTGCAGCATTGAGTCTCTGGGTAATGCCCTGGATTAAACCCTAAGGGCCAGGCCACATTGCGACGTGTTTTCACGTTTTCTTGTCTTGCGCTCGTGCCCGCGATTCTCGTAACATGAAATTGGAACATGACCGTTCGCGATTTTCGATGCGCATGCGATTGCGCGTGTGTTTTTTGTGGGGTTTTTGGTGGTTCGTCTGTCGCATTTTGCTGCGAGCATTGTTTTCGCGCCATCACTTTCGTTATTTCTTTAAAGATAAGCAAAACAAAAACGCAACACCAATGCAAAAGCAAAATAAACGCACACTAAATCACAGAAAGCGTGCGATAAACGCACGTGAAAGGTGCGCGCTGATGCTTTAGTGTGGCCTTATCCTTAGTTGAGTATTTAAATGTTCAACAGCGCCGAAGAGCGGCAAAGTCCGCTATTGAATACTTGCGGTGGGCGGCTGAATGTCTTGCTATACCTACGCAGCCACCACAAGGAAGGGATTAATTTTGGCTAATGCTATTTCAAAGTGATCATTAACTAATGGCATGCGCATCCACACTAGTGTGCGCGATATGTAATGCATTCCATTTCGTCCGATAATCGCCTGATCCCCCAGGCAAATCATCAACCCGCCTTGACCGAACAGCGTTTCTGCCCGGCAAGTTCCCATACCATTCACTATATATCGCCCGTGCCTACACTCGGTCGTTCACGGTCTGCCACTGTAACCGCACATGTGTATTGGCGTAGTCTTTTCCTTATAACTTCTGTTTCATCCAGTTGCTTTAGTTTAAGATTTAATAACAGTTATGTCCAGTGGTGCACATGCTTATCTTCACCAGATTCCATCATCAGGAGTCACCAGTAATAACTATTTATTGCATACTGGCTGTCATACAACATCTGGCACTGTTTTGGATAGAGACAAAGTCATCAGAGGCCGTCTAAATAAAGACAACTATTCACACACTGACAGTGTAACTTTCAGTGTAGACTTAAATTGTCCCACATGAGTTATCACTTGTTTGGTGGATTGGCAATGTTTTTATGTATGCTGTGCTGCATTTTAATGATGCGCATTTTAATGTTTGGATAGTAACTACTTCAAAAGAGAGATACAAGTCCCACGCCTATCTTTCGGTTAACAACCTGTTGACTGATGAGACTGCCTGTCAGTTTATCCATGGTAGGATACTAATGGCTTTCAAGTTAAGTTTGCATATACAGTGCATGCAAGCTTAAGAGAACATGTTGGTGCAGAGATATGACATTATTAAGCACCCCGACCAAGGAGGCAAATACATGCGACGCTTTTATAGTCAATATTCAATTACTGTATTAGTAAGATCATTAGACTGTCGATACTATTGTGTATGGTCCTTTTACTTCAATTTTCAACAACTAATTATTATGCATCTATGTATACAAATACTAGTGGTAGAATAAATTGCTCCAACCGCCCATATGATTCTGAAATACTGGTATAAAGGCCTTTAAAAGGAGTTTAAATCCCCCTTGGGGCCATAATCCTAAAACCGCCAATCGCTTTAGCGATAACCGCGGTTAGTTATTTAGGTCATCGTAAATGTTATGATACCGATCATACATTTAACGACTGACGGTCCTTAATTAAAGAACATTCGATCTTGGATATACCGTGCGGTAAGTAACCTCAGATCGGTTTAACAGATCGTAATTTACGAACCGTCGTTGAAGTCGAGGTATTGCTAAAAAGTGATACCGCAGCATTATAAAATATGCGCCCTTTGGACACAATTTTCAAGGAGTTAATATGTTCTCCCTCCCCGTTCTTGTGTGGGTTTCCCCGGGCATATAAAGACAAACTGATAGGTGTAGTGCCAATTAATGTGCCAATGTGAATGCTTACATGTAATTGTAAGTGCTAGCAGAAGATGTTTGGTGCGGTATAAATCCGCATAATAATAATAAAAAATAAAATATGGACGTCTATTGAACATGTTTTTATTCCAAAACAAGGCATCAGAGTTGTAAGATTTTACACCTTGCATATACGAACGTATCATGTTTTATATTTATTTTTTCTTTTAAAAGGCCAAAGAATCTGGTGTTGCGGTGGGCATAATGGAAGATTATAGTAGTTGGTGGCTATTCTATTTGGACAAATGACCTCTCGCTGCATACAGGTAATAATATGCTTAGAACACCCAAGGTAAAATATTATTCAGTAAATATTATCCTCATTTTAAAACTTCCACTTGTACAACAGCATTGCCTTCAATTGTTGCTTAAGTATGGAAAAGTAAAAGTCAGTGATTTATCATGGGTTACGGCCCATTATTATCTTTGTAAACATGGCTCCTGCAAAACAAACAACATGTTGTTATTCAATAAATGTCACTAAGATGTGCGATACCTAATTTTCTTACTTGCGGCTTTATTGAGGATTTGACAGTCCATATGTTTTTTTTAAACCATTCCAACTCATCAGGTAAAAAGGAACCATCAGGCCCATGTATAAAAGTTCTTACTGTTAACAATTATTATAATTTGACCTTAAACCAATCAGAATGTGTTTCAAATGTAAGCTAACATCTGATTGTTTGGGGCAAAATTAGCACCATTTTTAACAATCAGAACTTATATTAACATAGGCCTGGGCGCCTGCATGTATTTTAAATTTATGTTGTAGAGTTAAAGATCTCCATATGTATACCAACTGAATAAATAACTGTGGGTAACCCTGCACTGTATTATACAGATACTTTGGCTATATCCCTTGATACTCTGTCTCTCAGAAGACTTCAAGCCTCTTTTAGGCAGAGCAAGGCAGTAAGCCCAGCAATAGCAATTTCCACTGCTTACTGAAGACTATGACTTAATCAATAAGAGGTCAAAATTTTTTCCCCGTGTTCTAATCCGCAGCAACGGCAAACCCAATCAACCTGAGTGACTTATGATTTGCATGAATATAGCAGTCTGTTGAGTACTTGCCCCCATTCCACCCTTTTTTTTTATGGGGGGTGGAGTTTGAATATCTAATCTTAAAACTCTGCAATTCCCATACTCCAATTCATATACTTCTGACTTGCACTGTTCTTTTACATGCATAATGTTTGCCTTTATGTTAGGGCGTAAGTCGTCTCTTTCTGTCTTTATATAAGAGCACCAAGACTATTGGGCTTCTACAACAGTGGATAGGATAAGATTGTGTGTAACTAAGCTCTCCCTTTAAAGGCCATGTCTCCCCCATGTCCAAACTAAAATGTACCCATTACTGGACCCATCGTGTAGTGTAAAAAAATCCTTACCTCATCTCTGCTCCAAAAGTTTTCTCCTCTAGTGCCTGTCCAATTCACAGAAAGTGACAGTAGGAGCTGTCTTCCTTTATAAAAGGTTTCAGCCTCCTCCGTCCCTCTGAGAGTAACAGTGTCATGTGCATGGGAGCCCGCCCAACCACTCACCCTCCGGATCCTCCTATTGCGGCCCTTTCCGCCTAGTGTAAATCCTTTATATACATATCTCTCCCATTCCCACCCCCAACCACAGCGTTTGACTCTATTAAACCTTCTAAATCATACTTACAGCCCTTCACATCGTTAGCGAGAGCCATTGATGCTGTCGGGTTAGCAGAGAACCCGGGATACCTCCGTGGGGTGAAGGGCTGTCAGTATTATTCGGGAGGTTTAATAGAAATCTAACTCAGCATTTGGGGTGGGCAAGGGAGAGTACAGTTAATGAAAATTCTAATTTAGGGGGACATGCCCTTTAATGTTAAGGAACAATACAGTCCTTTGGGCCTATTTATAAAAGATCGCATCGAAAAATACAGATCGCTATCGTATCGTATTTTTTCCGATATCGGAATACCGGTCATTATTGGAAAATAAACGGTCATTATTTTACGATAGCGATCGTTATTTTTTCGATAACGACTGTTTTATAAATAGGGCCCTTTATCTCTTTTTGATTGTTTCCCTGCAGACTGGTGGTTTTGCTAATTGGTAAATAACTTTGTGAGTTACTGATTTTCAATATAAATTTAGTAGGTTTATTTTAGTTATGTTTTAATATGCCCATGCTTAACCCATGATTGGCATTTATTGATATTGGAGCAAAATATTGGTGTTAATAGCCTATTACCATCACCATTAGGTAGCAGTGGCTGGGCTACTTCACACCATTATTCTTATATCTCTAGAGTGTAAGCTCACTTGTGGCCTGGCCTCCTTCCTTTTGTTATTGTGGTATTGCTGTAAATTAACTCATCACTTTGTTCACACTGAGTATATGCATATTGATGACTCTGCAATGCACCATGGAAGATGGTGGTGCTATATAAACTTATAATAATAATCATTACTTGACATACTAATATCTTTTTTTTTTTTTTAACTAACTGGACACGTAGATTACAGAAAAATAAGCTTGTTGGTTTTACAGTTTGTATTGCCATCCCGTAAAGCAACAACAGCTGTTTGTGCATCAGTAGCTTCCCATAAAGAACATTTGTGTGGTGGACCCAGAGATTGTTGACTTCCTTTCCCCAATAGCAGACTGTCATTTTTAACATTAAACATCTAATTTTTTTCTTTCTTTCTACAAATACAGGTTCTGGATGTAGCAGTGAAGGCAAAGAGGATGAGGTTTTCTATGGACCAACATTTACCATTTGCTTCCAATTGGGATAGCTGCAAGTTTTCTTTTCTATTCTTCAGCTCCTCATTTCCCTGCCTGATCTCTCAACTTTGCAAGTCCTCACCACAGAATGTCCAATATGAAAAATGTCTATAGGTTGTCCCTGTAAAATCCCTGAACTATTACCTAAGCTTAACGAAAGACGTATCTGCTGTTTGTGCACTCGTGAAACCACCATCATGACTTGAGGCAGAAAAAATAAAATTTTATTCTGCAGGACAGGGATTCATTGTGCATAAAACAAAACACACTGCATAATTATGATACTGATGCTTGAACGCAGATCAAAAACAAGGATGTTTATATGCAACTGATTTCCCCTCCCCACAAGTTTCTGGTCTGAATTCTTATTAGTATAATAGCAAGATATATCAACTTGAATCCACTGATTCCCTTTTTGGCCCTTTTAAATTACTCTTAGTAATGTGATTTATTTTTTAGTATTCTAAATTTTATCTATACATATTATAGTATAAGCTTAAGGGCAATATCATACTAAACTATTTAAACATATGCAATGGAATTTTGTGTTTACCAATACCTGTACAAAAAAGAACTGCAGTTTAGTCATCATATTTTTCATACAGTGTTCATGTATGGAATTTTTCTTTTAAATTTTTTAACTGAAACTATTGATTAAGAACTGTGAACATTTTCAGTGCATAAAAAGAACAAAAAAGAAAAAAAAAACAACGTGCCGATTCAACTGGCATCCAAATGAATGAAACCACCCGAAAAATGCCATTTGCTGCTAATAATCTAACTGATAGCACAACCCAATTGCATATAAATAAATCAAGTATAAAAAACTATGCTGGCGGTAGGGTGTTTGTTTTATTTGTATTTAGCTAAATATAACATTTGCTAAATTGGAGTGGCGTGGTGTCATACCTTACTGTTACCTGTAATAAATTTAAGTTTGTACTGACATTTCTGGGAGACAGTCTGTATAAAAGTAATGAAATATGGTTGACTCGCACAGGCAGTGATGTTAACTTTGGCACTTGCATGCACGTTATATTAATAACCCGGAAGCGGTCTGGAATTTTCACTGGAGCTGCCGGTGGAGGATCGTGCGGAAGGTAATATACTCACCTTCCTGGCTCCTAGTTGAGTGATGGAAGAACTGAAGGTAAGAGTAACTTCTTGATGATCGATGATTTAATCACTACTTAAAAGAATATATTCACTTTTGTGTGAACTATTCCTTTAGGGATTTTATTTTATTTCAGTCTATACATTTTTCAATCTATAAATATAAATTGCCTGTAAGCAGCACTTACTACTCCGATGTGTTTCCTGTTGCTGCATGACTTCATCAGTACTTGTTTTTAACCTCAGCCTTAACCCTGCCCAGACTATCGACTTTCTTTGAGGCAAGCATGCTCATTTTATCTCTATGAGCTGCATTGGGAGAAGGAAATTTTCCCACCATGCCGTTCACAGACCAACTGTCAACCATTCCGCTACAGCAAAACTATACCTAACAGAAGAGTCTGATACTAAGGCACTTGATGAAAGCTGAACTTTAAGTGGATTTTAATGTGGATATCTAAAGAAAAAGGCCAGCTCAAAAAAAAAAGCAGTGATAGTTTGGGAACAATTATTTTACCGAATGGGAAATTTAAAAAAACATATTTCCCAAGTGTGGTCATATCTTTAAAGAGAGCTTAGTGCAGTTTTTACCTAGACCGCTGGGCCATAATTTATAAAACCAATGGTATTATTGCTTTTTTTTGGTTTAAGATTGTTGATTTCGATCGGTAATCTCCTACGGTTTAACTGATCGTAACCTTACGATATGATCGTAATTTTAACGGGCCACCGTCGTCAATCTACGATAACGAATTGTAGATTTACATCCCCATAGAATACCATTGCGTTAGTTTTACTACCTCCCCACAGTATTCTATACGACCGAACGTTTGGTATTACAAATGTTTCGGTACTCTCCAAATGTCCAGTCCTAAATGTATATCCAATCTACATTACCTAACCCCAGTATCCATAAAAAGTGATACCCGCGGGTTATAAATATGGCCCACTGTTTTTCTTACCTTTTCAGATTTCTTTTGCCTGTTTTTGCCTCTGGACTGGAAAAAAGCCAATTGTAATACATTCTAACAAAGGTTGTTGTTTACACCCTGGTTACTATTGACATGTAAGTCCAACTTAAAAGAATGGCCTCTTTAAAATATGTTGATATATCATACTTTGTCCTATGAATTCGTTACTGTATGCCTGCTATGCTTCTGGATGCCTCATGGAAACTGAGCAAATTTATTAACTTGTACCGAGCCTGTACTGCGCCTGGGCATGCTCAGAAGAGGTAGACAGGGGATTAACATTCAGTCATTGGCTGTGATGTCAACTGTCAAATCCATAACTCACAGTTACTAACTGGAAGAATCAGGAAGCAGAAACAGGGGAAACAGAACAGAAGGTGAGACATATATTTCAGATTTCAAACTATTACTTTTTAGGGTTTTGGGGGGTGATTTACCTGTATGTAAGTTTTTATTTTGGGGATGGCCTTGCCCTTTAACATCCCCAACCTTTTCAAGCACCTTTTCATCTCATAAAATAGCTCAAAGAGAGAGAAACCAATAGCGGACTGTGGAACCTCCCTAATGGCAAACATGAGATAAGGCAAGATTTTGTCCCAATTCTTTCTATCCTTAAATATCACTTTCCTTATATTTTAAAGTTTTATTGAACAACTTGACAAGACCATCAGTCTGTGGGTGATAGATGGAGGTTCTAATCTGTGAGATCTGGAAAAGTTTACACAATTCTCTTGTGAATCTAGACATAAATGGTGTTCCCTGATCCATTAGAATCTCTTTTGGAAAACCTACCTAACTAAAGACTTGAACCAACTCCTTGGCAATTGTTTTAGCAGATGTATTACGCACAGGAATGGCTTCAGGATATCAGGTAGCATAGTCTATAATTACAAGAATATGCTGGTCCTTGAGCAGACTTTACCAAGGGACCCACCAGATCCATGGCAATTTTCTCAAAGGGAATTACAATTATAGGTAATGGTACCAAGGGGCTATGGAAATGTTGCATTGTGGAAAAAACCTGGCAATCTGGGCAGGAAGCACAGTAGTTTTGAATGTCTTTATGTACACCTGGCCAGAAAAATCTTTGTAGGATTTGCTCAGCAGTTTTTTCCAAGCCCAAATGACCTCCCATGACATGCCTATCTGCCAGGTCCAACACCATTCTTTTAAAGGGCTGAGGTACCAACAATTGCTCAATAATCGCTTCCCATTTTTTTACACTTCATATAAAAGCCCTCTATTTAGAGCCATGTAAGGACACAACAACCTGCCTTCACAGTGAACAGGTTTACCATCTACCGTTTTCTATGGCTTTAGAGAGTGTAGGATCTTTAAGTTGCTCAGGCCCAAAGTTTTCCCTATCTCAGGTATCATCAGCGGTTCTGCCCTCTCTGTCTGGTTCAGGCTGTCAAAATTAGAAGAACTATCAACCTCAGGGCTACCCTCATGATCCCCTGCTAGCACAGAGAAGGGAAAAACTGTGTCCTTGGTCAACTCTTCAAGACCAGTGCCTTGGTATGATTTTTGTTTTCCCAGAGTTTCCAAAACGGAGGAAAATCCCTCCCAATTATGGAATCATGCATGAGTTGAGGTACCACACCCACTGGATAGGTTGGGTCAATCTGTATATTTCTTATGAGATTCTCCCAAGTGTCCCCATGCACACATACTACAGACATTTTTTTCTCTTGACAATTTATAGAGGTAACCAGATCTGCCTTTATCAATGTAACTGAACTACCAGTGTCCAGCAAAGCATTTATTGGTTTACCCTCTACATATATGACACATTTGTTTCTCATTAGGTAAATCAGACTTTGTGCTGCTGGCCAATCTTGAAGCTTTGTACTCATAGTTCCTGTTTCAACTGGCATTCTGTTTTAACCTCCAGCCTTCTCCCCTGGAAGAGTTACATGTGGTAGTTTGGAAGGTAGCACTAGTGACAGGTGTCTTCAGCCACCTGGTACCTCTCAACCATATCGACCAACTGGTAAGCTGACTTTGGATCCGCATGACCCACCTCTCCACGATTTGAAGGCCAGTCAAAATAGCAGGCTGTAACCATTTCTTTTCCAGGTAGATTAAGTCATGCATTTGAGACCTGGGCGACTTTTCAGGAACCCTTTGGGCTCACACAGATGTTGTAACCCCCAGGATTTCTGCTTTTAATTTCTCATAGTCCAAAGCATTCTATGGCTGTAAATCAAAATATGCCTTTTGAGGTTCTTCCAATAGGAAAGGAGCCAACAAATCTGCCCAGTGCTCCTTGGGCCAGGACTCTTTCTAAGCTGTGTATTCAAACGTATGCAGGAACGCTCTAATGGTGCCAGTCAAGTTGGTATACAATACCTCTGGAACACGTTGGATACTTGTTGCAAGCTGTTTTACTAACACCTGCTGTTCCTCAAAGGAATCTTTCAGGAAAGACGTTTGTGCTGTAGTAGACTTTGTTTCAACTTGTAGTTGTGCAGCTATTATCAGGTTCACTTGCTTCTAGTCCTTACGAGCCTGCAATATAGCTTGCTGTAAACATGCATTATTTGTTTCCCTTTGAGCAGCATTAGCTTGCTGCTGTGCTGTATTGGCAATAATCAGCTGTACCTTGTCCATGTTGCAGCAGGAAAACTTTAAAACAGTTTTAATACTGGCTCTTTAATACTCTGTGCTTGACAATTTTTGTGCCAGCGAAAACAAAAGAAAATTTTGAGGACTAAGGTAGCAGGGATCTAGTCCGTGACACGGTGTTTGGCAGAGTGACATACATAAGCCAGATTTTAGTCTTTTTGCCAGCTTCCATTGATTTGTTTATTTCACAGCAAGTAAAATAAAAGCAGGCAGAACAAATCAAAAACTCAGCCAACTTGCAAAATAAACAATAGAAAAGCAGAGTCCAGCACTTACTGAATACAACCATCACACCTACGAGTCATTTGACTGTTTATTACCCGCCCAGAAACCATCCCTCCATTCCAGTCCGATACCCTAATACGAATTACAACTACGTAATTCTTTAAAGATACATAGCAGCATAACTACTGCTATACACAATCCAGGGTCCATAACCCCAGAACTAGCCTATATGATAATTCATGCCTATATGATATTCAAAAAAATTTATTTTTGACAAATGTATAAATACTTTGTAATACCCGGTTAAATACTCAAGTTTAATAATTGTCACACAACGGTTAACTATGTTTTATCTGTTAGTTTATATGTATATTAGTTGATATATATTTAAAAAGGGAAAAAATGGAACTAACCAGATGTTCAGAGTTCTGTCTAATGCATAAAATTTATATTGTCATAAAAGTTATTTAATTCTTGGACGGATATCGACAAAACATTTAATAAAAAAGTATTGAACAAAAAAAATAATAATAGTTGGTGTCACGGGCAGATTACTGACAAGTCACCAGTTTTATGTTTTAAGGGTGGACATGCCCTTTAAGGTCCGTACACACGTGCAATTGTTGACCCAACCCACAAGGTACAATCTGGGTTATTCAATAAAAGTTCTTATTGATAAAAATGGTGCTAACCAATCAGATGTTAGCTTTCAAATGTTAAATAAGATCTGATTAGTTGGGGCAAAATTAGCACCATTTTAAATGATAAGAACTTTTATTGAATCTCCCTGAATGTGTACTGAACAGATCAATAAGGCCCAGCCGAGCACCTATGCATTAACCCTTTGCCTGCCACAGATCGTGAATATACGATCTGTGCAGACAAGTACCAAACTGCCACAGATCGTATATTCACGATCTGCAGCACTTCCGGGTCCGGGAGCGGAATGCCTGAAGTTAGAGCGGGGAAACCGCTTCCCCGCTCTTGCAAACCCCCTAGGCAACGAGCAATGCCGGGTTACTTACCTCTCCCCGGTCCACGATCGCCGAGCAGCCAATGGGAAGGCACTGACATCACAAGTCACATGGGGAGTAACTTGCTGATGTTCAGTGTAAAGGAACCGCCCCCTGCTGGATTTTTCTCACAATTTACCTGGTGGATTACGTTGCTGGAGCCCTCCTGCTGTGATCTGCTGTGTTTCCTGCTGAGATTTACCTTGCTGCCTGCTTTAGATCATCTGTCTTCTGGACTGGTACAGTATTTACATACACTACACACATGCATTTAGTTTATAAACTTTATAAACTTTTTTTTTTGTATTACACACATCTACACACTTTAGTACACACTAACACACACTTACAAACACATATTTACACTCTAACACACACACACACACATACACATACACACAAAAATACACACAAAATCAACATATTTTTTTATTTTGTATTTTTCATTCATTTTGATTTTGACAGTTTTTCTGGATTTTTTTTGCTGTTTCTTTTATTTTGGTGTTTATTTATATTATTTCTATAATTGTATTTGTTTTTGTGTGTATATTTTGTGTTTTACCCCTCTTATATCCCTATATACCCCTCTAATATCCCTATATACCCCTCTACCCCTCCCCCACCCCCAGACCCTCTTACTGATAACTTGTGGGATTGAATTTACTGTTAACATCTTTATTACCCATCAAGACTAGTGGGTCTGTCATTTTGACCCCCAGTCTTGCTGTGCGGTAAAGTTATTTAGCCATTTTTGTTTTTGTGTTGTAATTTTCTGCAATCTCAGTTTTATATACTTTTTTTGGTTCAGTTACCCTTGATTTCTTTATTACACAACAAGACTAGTGGATCTGTGATTTTGACCCCCAGTCCTGCTGTGTAGTGAAGTACTTTTGTGCATTTTTTGCTTTTCTGTGCTAAATATATTCAGTGTCTTTATTATATATATATTTTTTTGCTTCAGTTACCCTTGATTTCTGTTTTATAAAGTTATCTAAAATATATAAAAGTTATTTTCTGTATTTTGGAATTGTACGGTGTTAAATTTTGTATACTGTTCATTAGGTTTAGTTTTTTATAGTATTTCAGTTTTCTGGTGCTTTCTAGAAAGTGTTGAAAGTTGGAAAGTTGAAACATTGTTACTTAGTTTGCTTGAGGTCAACCTCAGGTCTTTTTTGCTGAAGGGGTTAACTTCAGGTCTTTTTGCTGAAGGGGTTAACTGCAGGTCTTTTGTTTGAAAAAAAAATTGGTACAGTGACTTTTGATACAATGGCTAAGAAGAAGAGCTTTTCTGTAGAGGAGGCTGCTAGATACTGTATGCTGACCAGCTCAGAGGAAAGTGATTTTTCTGATGCTGATGCTGACCCTGAGTATTTACCCAGTGGATCAGAATCATCAGATTCTGACGAGCATGGCAGTAGTGACACTGTCACAGCCTTAGAGAGTAGTGGTTCTGCTGATGATGAGGCTGGTCCTAGCATTGTTGGTCCTATGGAGGTAGATGATGGGAGTGTTGCTGGTGCTGCAGTTGGAGGAGAGCCTGCGTGGAGGCCTCCCGCTAACTTTACCCCCCAAATTCCTGATTTTTTAGCAGTCCCTGGCGTGAAGGTGGACACCAGTAATTTTGAAGTGCTAGACTTCTTTCAGCTGTTTCTGACGGACACAATCCTACAGGATGTGGTCCAGTATATTAATCTATTTGCCGAGCAGTATATTGCCACACACCAATTAGGTGTATATTCACGTGCTCGTGCATGGTATCCCACCACAATAGTGGAAATGAAAAAATTTTTTGCCCTCACTCTTTCAATGGGTCTCGTAAAGAACAATACATTGGAAGGCTATTGGGATACCACCACTGTAATTTCCCTCCCCCTTTTTTCAGCTGTAATGCCTAGAAACCGCTACCAAATCTTATTGCGGTTTATGCATTTTAACGATAACACCACAGCTGTTCCCCCCGGTGCACCCGGTCATGACAGGATTCATAAATTGAGGCCCTTTATTGATAGCCTGTCTAAACGCTTTGCAGAGGTTTACATCCCTTCCCAGAATATCTGTATTGATGAGTCCCTTATGCTCTACAAAGGGCGCCTAATATTCCGTCAATACATGCCAAGTAAGCGTTCTCGCTATGGCATCAAATTATATAAGCTCTGCGAAAGTAGTACTGGGTACACTAGCAAGTTTATGATATATGAGGGCAAGGACTCACAGTTAGACCCCCCTGGTTGTCCACTGGATTTAACGGTCAGTGGCAAGATAGTCTGGGAGCTCATTTCTCCATTGCTGGGCCAAGGTTACCACTTATATGTGGATAACTTTTATACAAGTATTCCCTTGTTTAGATATCTTTATTCTTTTGACACCCCAGCCTGTGGCACCATAAATCCTATTCAAAAAGGGTTGCCCAAGGCTTTACTGGATAAGACACTAAAGCGTGGAGAGAATTTTGCTCTAAGAAGCGATGAGCTCCTGGCTATCAAGTTTTGTGATACTAAGGTTGTATTCATGCTGACCACCATCCACGATGAGTCGGTAAGAGTAGGGCACAGAAGTGGTGGTAGGCCCCCCAAAATTAGACCACTCTGTAGCAAAGAATACAACAAGTACATGGGTGGCGTTGACAAAACTGATCAGATCCAACACTACTACAACGCCACCAGAAAAACAAAGGCCTGGTACAATAAATTAGCCATTTATCTTTTGCAAACGGCCCTACATAATTCGTATATTGTTTACAAGACAGTGGTACCAGAGCCTGTACTGTCCTATTATAAGTTCCAGCTGCAGCTTATTCCAGCTATGTTGTTTGGTAGTGTAGAGGAGGTCCCGGAGATGCCTAGTTATGATAATGTAGCTAGATTAGTAGGAAAGCATTTTTTAGAACCCATTCCACCCACGCCTAATAAGCAGCATCCCCAGAGAGCCTGCAAGGTTTGCCGTAAAAATAGGACTAGGCGAGATACAAGGTATTTTTGTCCTAAGTGCCCTAGCAAGCCTGCTTTATGTCTGAAGCCCTGTTTTGAGCGCTACCATACTTTGGTGCACTTTGAAAGTTAGATAGGATAGGAGGCTCTCTGGATTTGTGGGTGTCCTAGGCCCTTATTTGGCATGCTCCGGGGTTCATTTGCCTTTTTCTGAAATAGCTTTGTGGTTGGGACAGGTAAGGTCTCCTTCTAGTTAAATTAGTTATTTACTGTAAAGGGGGCATAAGGTACAATGTGTTTTATTGTTCAGTAATGTTGTACTAACCGCTAGTTTATTTTTCCCAAGGATTTTTGAGGTTCCTGTAAAATACACCAGTAACAGGGTGATGCGTTATGGTGTATTTACAGTAAATGTATGAATGGTTCTATGTATTGCATTTAACAACTGCTTTTATCTTTCAAGATGTGCCGAAAAAAAACTGGAGACGTAACAACTAAACTCCAAACAGAAAGCACCTAGTCTTGTGCTGGGGCAGAGCTTGTAGGTTCAAGGGCGCTTGTGGCAAATGATGAAATAGAAAGTGAATTTTATTATTCATCTTTCGATCTGATGCTACAAAACTTTTTCACAGCAAAAGCTCAATAGCCTCACTAAAGCTAGTCAGTTTTCTCAGTAATGCAAATAGGCAACAACACAGAGGCAAAGATATCCAGCAAGGTAGGAAGATTTGAAACATATTTTCAGGTTTTCCAGGCACCGGATCAAGTGCGAGTTCTGTCTGCTAAAAGTTCGAAATACTATCTTTGAAATGCGGCTACAAGATTGCATGTATGAACAAAGAAATGGCACTGTTGTATAGCTAAAGGTATGTAGATTCAAAAATATAAGTTTGTGTGGTATTTCTGAGTGGAGGGGGGTTACCATGAAAATTCGGAACATTGCTGTAATTAAGCCACTGTGCCTGTGTTAATTTGTGACTAGTCGCTTCCACGTCCGTGTGTGTGTAACCACACATATGGCATACGTTTGATTCAGGACATTTAGGAGATTGGTATTGGTAAGTTTTTTTACATTACATGGGGTTTTGGGTGATTTTGTAACTTTGAAATGTATTTTTCTCTTATTTTCCAGAAAATTGTGTAGAAATGCCAAATTCTATGAAGAACTGCGCCCACACCATTGATGGTATGAATGAACGAACTACACGCGTTACGTAGTGAAGGTATGTAGATTCTGAGAATATATAGTTTTGCGGGGGTATTTCCAAGTTAGAGGGGTGTTCAGTTTGAAAAATTGGGAAAATGCTGTTATTGGCTCACTGCCCATTGTTTTACTTTTGACTAGTCGCTTCCACGTCCGTGTGTGTAACCACACATATGGCATACCGTTTGATTCCGGACATTTAGGAGATTGATATTTGGTAAGTTTTTTTACATTACAGGGGGTTTGGTGTGATTTTGTAACTTTGAAATGTATTTTCTCTATTTTTCCAGAAAATTGTGTAGAAATGCCAAATTCTACGAAGAACTGCGCCCACAACCATTATGGTATGAATGAACGAACTACAGTGTTACGTAGCTGAAGGTATGTAGATTCTGAGAATATATAGTTTTGCGGGGTATTTCCAAGTAGAGGGGTGTTCAGTTTGAAAAATCTGGGAAAATGCTGTTATTGGCTCACTGCGCATTGTTTTACTTTTGACTAGTCGCTTCCACGTCCGTGTGTGTAACCACACATATGGCATACCGTTGATTCAGGACATTTAGGAGATTGATATTAGTAACTTTTTTTACATTCCATGAGGTTTTGGCATGATTTTTACTTTTGAAGTTGTTTTTGTTCATTTTTTCGAAAAGTGCGAACTTCTACGAAGAACTGCGCCCACGCCATTGATGGTATGAATGAACGAACTACAGTGTTACATAGCTGAAGGTGTGTAGATTTCAGGAATATATGTTTGTGGGGGGTATTTCTGAGGTACAGGGGTGTTTTGTGGAAAAAAATGCATACTGTTCAAATTTGGAGTTGGCTAAATATTTTCGCTGTTTCTGAGCCATCATGCATTGTCTCACTTGGGCTGTTTCGCTTCCACGTCCGCGTGGGAACCACACATATGGCATACCGTTTGATTCAGACATTTGGGAGATTGATATTTAGTAACTTTGTTTTGTTTACATTACATGGGGTTTTGGTGTGATTTTGTAACTTTGAAATGTATTTTTCTCTATTTTTCCAGAAAATTGTGTAGAAATGCCAAATTCTATGAAGAACTGCGCCCACACCATTGATGGTATGAATGAACGAACTACAGCGTTACGTAGCTGAAGGTATGTAGATTCTGAGAATATATAGTTTTGCGGGGGTATTTCCAAGTTAGAGGGGTGTTCAGTTTGAAAAATCTGGGAAAATGCTGTTATTGGCTCACTGCCCATTGTTTTACTTTTTGACTAGTCGCTTCCACGTCCGTGTGTGTAACCACACATATGGCATACCGTTTGATTCAGGACATTTAGGAGATTGATATTTATTTAAAAAGGGAAAAAATGGAACTAACCAGATGTTCAGAGTTGTTAATGCATAAAATTTATATTGTCATAAAAGTTATTTAATTCTTGGACGGATATCGACAAAACATTTAATAAAAAAGTATTGAACAAAAAAAATAATAAAGTTGGTGTCACGGGCAGATTACTGACAAGTCACCAGTTTTATGTTTTAAGGGGGGACATGCCTTTAAGGTCCGTACACACGTGCAATTGTTGACCCAACCCACAAGGTACATCTGGGTTATTCAATAAAAGTTCTATTGATAAAAATGGTGCTAACCAATCAGATGTTAGCTCTTCAAATGTTAAATAAGATCTGATTAGTTGGGCAAATTAGCACCATTTTAAATGATAAGAACTTTTAGAATCTCCCTGAATGTGTACTGAACAGTCAATAGGCCCAGCCGAGCCACTATGCATTAACCCTTTGCTGCCACAGATCGTGAATATACGATCTGTGCAGACAAGTACCAAACTGCCACAGATCGTATATTCACGATCTGCAGCACTTCCGGGTCCGGGAGCGGAAGCCTGAAGTTAGAGCGGGGAAACGCTCCCCGCTCTTGCAAACCCCTAGGCAACGAGCAATGCGGGTTACTTACCTTCCCCGGTCCACGATCGCCGAGCAGCCAATGGGAAGGCACTGACATCACAAGTCACATGGGGAGTAACTTGGATGTTCAGTGTAAAGGAACCGCCCCCTGCTGGATTTTTCTCACAATTACCTGGTGGATTACGTTGCTGGAGCCCTCCTGCTGTGATCTGCTGTGTTTCCTGCTGAGATTTACCTTGCTGCCTGCTTTAGATCATCGTCTCTGGACTGGTACAGTATTTACATACACTACACACATGCATTGTTTATAAACTTTATAAACTTTTTTTTTTGTATTAACACAATACACACTTAGTACACACACTAACACACACTTACAAACACATATTTACACTCAACACACACACACACACATACACATACACACAAAATACACACAAAATCAACATATTTTTTATTTTGTATTTTTCATCATTTTGATTTGACAGTTTTCTGGATTTTTTTGCTTGTTTCTTTATTTTGGTGGTATTTATATTATTTCTATAATGTATTTGTTTTTGTGTGTATATTTGTGTTTTACCCCTCTTAATCCCTATATACCCCTCTAATATCCCTATATACACCTCTACCCCTCCCACCCCCAGACCTCTTACTGATAAATTGTGGGATTGAATTACTGTTAACATCTTATTACCCATCAAGACTAGGGGTCTGTCATTTGACCCCCAGTTTGTGTGCGGTAAAGTTATTTAGCCATTTTTGTTTGTGTTGTAATTTTTGCAATCTCCAGTTTTATATACTTTTTTTGGTTCAGTTACCCTTGATTTCTTTATTACACAACAAGACTAGTGGATCTGTGATTTTGACCCCCAGTCCTGCTGTGTAGTGAAGTACTTTTGTGCATTTTTTGCTTTTCTGTGCTAAATATATTCAGTGTCTTTATTATATATATATTTTTTTGCTTCAGTTACCCTTGATTTCTGTTTTATAAAGTTATCTAAAATATATAAAAGTTATTTTCTGTATTTTGGAATTGTACGGTGTTAAATTTGTTATACTGTTCATTAGGTTTAGTTTTTATAGTATTTCAGTTTTCTGGTGCTTTCTAGAAAGTGTTGAAAGTTGGAAAGTTGAAACATTGTTATAGTTTGCTTGAGGTCAACCTCAGGTCTTTTGCTGAAGGGGTTAACTTCAGGTCTTTTGCTGAGGGGTTAACTGCAGGTCTTTTGTTTGAAAAAAAATTGGTACAGTGACTTTTGATACAATGGCTAAGAAGAAGGGCTTTTCGTAGAGGAGGTGCTAGATACTGTATGCTGACCAGCTCAGAGGAAAGTGATTTTTCTGATGCTGATGCTGACCCTGAGTATCTTAGCCCTGGTACACAGATTTGACGAGCTGCATAGTGCACTGTCACAGCTAGAGAGTAGTGGTTCTGCTGATGATGAGGCTGGTCCTAGCATTGGTCCTATGGAGGTAGATGATGGGAGTGTTGCTGGTGCTGCAGTTGGAGGAGAGCCTGCGGTGGAGGCCTCCCGCTAACTTCCCCCCCCAACCTATTTTTTTAGCAGTCCCTGGCGGAAGGTGGACACCAGTAATTTTGAAGTGCTAGACTTCTTTCAGCTGTTTCTGACGGACACAATCCTACAGGATGTGGTCCAGTATATAATCTATTTGCCGAGCAGTATATTGCACAACCACCAATTAGGTGTATATTCAGTGCTCGTGCATGGTATCCACCCACAATGTGGAAATGAAAAAATTTTTTGCCCTCACTCTTTCAATGGGTCTGAAAGAACAATACATTGGAAGGCTATTGGGATACCACCACTGGAATTTCCCTCCCCCTTTTTTCAGCTGTAATGCCTAGAAACCGCTACCAATATTATTGCGGTTTTAGCATTTTAACGATAACACCACAGCTGTTTCCCCCGGTGCACCCGGTCATGACAGGATTCATAAATTGAGGCCCTTTATTGATAGCCTGTCTAAACGCTTTGCAGAGGTTTACATCCCTTCCCAGATATCTGTATTGATGAGCCCTTGCTCACAAAGGGCGCCTAATATTCCGTCAATACATGCCAAGTAAGCGTTCTCGCTATGGCATCAAATTATATAAGCTCTGCGAAAGTAGTACTGGGTACACTAGCAAGTTTATGATATATGAGGGCAAGGACTCACAGTAGAACCCCCTGGTTGTCCACTGGATTTAACGGTCAGTGGCAAGATAGTCGGGAGCTCATTTCTCCATTGTGGGCCAAGGTTACCACTATATGTGGATAACTTTATACAAGTATTCCCTTGTTTAGATATCTTTATTCTTTTGACACCCCAGCCTGTGGCACCATAAATCCTATTCAAAAAGGGTTGCCCAAGGCTTTACTGGATAAGACACTAAAGCGTGGAGAGAATTTTGCTCTAAGAAGCGATGAGCTCCTGGCTACAAGTTTTGTGATACTAAGGTTGTATTCATGCTGACCACCATCCACGATGAGTCGGTAAGAGTAGGGCACAGAAGTGGGGTGTAGGCCCCCCAAAATTAGACCACTCTGTAGCAAAGAATACAACAAGTACATGGGTGGCGTTGACAAAACTGATCAGATCCAACACTACTACAACGCCACCAGAAAAAACAAAGGCCTGGTACAATAATTAGCCATTTATCTTTTGCAAACGGCGCCTACATAATTGTATATTGGTTACAAGACAGTGGTACCAGAGCCGTACTGTCCTATTATAAGTCCAGCTGCAGCTTATTCCAGCTATGTTGTTTGGTAGTGTAGAGGAGGTCCCGGATAGCCTAGTTATGATAATGTAGCTAGATTAGTAGGAAAGCATTTTTTAGAACCATTCCACCCACGCCTAATAAGCAGCATCCCCAGAGAGCCTGCAAGGTTTGCCGTAAAAATAGGACTAGGGAGATACAAGGTTATTGTCTAAGTGCCCTAGCAAGCCTGCTTTATGTCTGAAGCCCTGTTTTGAGCGCTACCATACTTTGGTGCACTTTGAAAGTTAGATAGGATAGGAGGCTCTCTGGATTTGTGGGTGTCCTAGGCCCTTATTTGGCATGCTCCGGGGTCATTTGCCTTTTCTGAATAGCTTTGTGGTTGGGACAGGTAAGGTCTCCTTCTAGTAAATAGTTATTTACTGTAAAGGGCATAGGTACAATGTGTTTTATTGTTAGTAATGTTGTACTAACCGCTAGTTTATTTTTCCCAAGGATTTTGAGGTTCCTGTAAAATACACCAGTAACAGGGTGATGCGTTATGGTGTATTTACAGTAATGTATATGAATGGTTCTATGTATTGCATTTAACAACGCTTTATCTTTCAAGATGTGCCGAAAAAAAACTGGAGACGTAACAACTAAACTCCAAACAGAAAGCACCTAGTCTTGTGCTGGGGCAGAGCTTGTAGGTTCAAGGGCGCTTGTGGCAAATGATGAAATAGAAAGTGAATTTATTATTCATCTTTTGATCTGATGCTACAAAAATTCACAGCAAAAGCTCAATAGACTAGTCTTGTGCTGGGGCAGAGCTTGTAGGTTCAAGGGCGCTTGTGGCAAATGATGAAATAGAAAGTGAATTTTATTATTCATCTTTCGATCTGATGCTACAAAACTTTTTCACAGCAAAAGCTCAATAGCTTCACTAAAGCTATCAGTATTTTCTCAGTAATGCAAATAGGCAACAACACAGAGGCAAAGATATCCAGCAAGGTAGGAAGATTTGAAACATATTTTCCAGGTTTTCCAGGCACCGGATCAAGTGCGAGTTCTGTTGCTAAAAGTTCGAAATACTACTTTGAAATGCGGCTAAAGATTGCATGATGAACAAAGAAATGGCACTGTTGTATAGCTAAAGTATGTAGATTCCAAAAATATATAGTTTGTGTGGGGTATTCTGAGTTGGAGGGGGTTACCATGAAAATTCTGGAACATTGCTGTAATTAAGCCACTGTGCTTGTCTTAATGTGACTAGTCGCTTCCAGTCCGTGTGTGTAACCACACATATGGCATACCGTTTGATTCAGGACATTTAGGAGATTGTATTTGGTAAGTTTTTTTTATTACATGGGGTTTTGGTGTGATTTTGTAACTTTGAAATGTATTTTTCTCTATTTTTCCAGAAAATTGTGTAGAAATGCCAAATTCTGAAGAACTGCGCCCACACCATTGTGGTATGAATGAACGAACACAGGTTACGTAGCTGAAGGTAGTAGATTTTGAGAATATATAGTTTTGCGGGGGTTTTCCAAGTTAGAGGGGTGTTCAGTTTGAAAAATCTGGGAAAATGTGTTATTGGCTCATGCCCATTGTTTTACTTTTTGACTAGTGCTTCCAGTCCGTGTGTGTAACCACACATATGGCATAAGTTTGATTAGGACATTTAGGAGATTGATTTGGTAAGTTTTTTTTACATTACATGGGGTTTGTGTGTGATTTTGTAACTTTGAAATGTATTTTCTCTATTTTCCAGAAAATTGTGTAGAAAGCCAAATCTTACGAGAAGAACTGCGCCCACACATTAATGGTATGAATGAACGAACTACAGTGTTACGTAGCTGAAGGTATGTAGATTCTGAGAAATATAGTTTTGCGGGGTATTTCCAAGTTAGAGGGGTGTTCAGTTTGAAAAATCTGGAAAATGCTGTTATTGCTCACTGCGCATTGTTTTACTTTTTGACTAGTCGCTCCACGTCGTGTGTGTAACCACACATATGCATACGTTTGATTCAGGACATTTAGGAGATTGATATTTAGTAACTTTTTTTACATTCCATGAGGTTTTGGCATGATTTTTACCTTTTGAAGTGTTTTTTTGTTCATTTTTTCAGAAAAGTGCGAACTTCTACGAAGAACTGCGCCCACGCCATTGATGGGATGAATGAACGAAACTACAGTGTTACATAGCTGAAGGTGGTAGATTTCAGGAATATAAGTGTGTGGGGGTATCTGAGTTATCAGGGGGGTTTGTGGAAAAAAATGCATACTGTTCAAATTTGGAGTTGGCTAAATATTCGCGTGTTCTGAGCCATCATGCATTGTCTCCACTTGTGGCTTTTCGCTTCCACGGCGCGTGTGTAACCACACATATGGCATCTCGTTTGATTCAGGACATTTGGGAGATTGATATTTAGTAACTTTTTTTTACATTCATGAGGTTTGGCATGATTACCTTTGAAGTTGTTTTTTTGTTCATTTTTTCAGAAAAGTGCGAACTTCTACGAAGAACTGGCCCCACACCATTGATGGTATGAATGAACAACTACAGTGCTACATAGCTGAAGGTGTGTAGATTTCAGGAATATATAGTTGTGGGGGGTATTTCTGAGTTATCAGGGTGTTTTGTGGAAAAAAATGCATACTGTTCAATTTGGAGTTGGCTAAATATTTTCGCTGTTTCTGAGCCATCGTGCATTGTCTCACTTTGGGCTTTTCGCTTCACGTCCGCGTGAGTAACCACACATATGCATAACGTTTTAATTCAGGACAGATTGGCATTATGCATCCAGATCGATACCCGCTTCCGTGAACGGCAGGCAGAAAGGTCTGCAGCCCGTTCCAGCCTTCCTAAGATCTTTCCTAGGCCTGCTCCGACCTTTCCGCAAGCCATATCATCAGGTGAAGAGCCGATGCAAATTGGCGGCACTCATCTATCCCCCGAGCTGGGTACTGTAGGCTGGACCAAAGGTGCTGCTGGGAACGGAAGGCTGAATTCTGGCAAGGTAAGTAACTGGATGCGGCAAGGTGAGACACTGGAAATAGGCAAGGTAAGTATTGGATGCAGGCAAGGTAAGTATAAGGGCAGGATCCAAGGCAGGTAAGTACAGGAGCCAGGGAGGTAGCAGAATGCTACAATCGGGCACCGGGTCCAGGAGGACACGGCTTTTCACAACTTTCGCGCCGCCCGGCGTGTCGGCGGCGTGACGTCATGACGTCGACGCCGCCCACCCGGAAGTGCAGTGCGGCGCGGGACCGGAGCGGCAGGTAAGTTCGTGACAGTACCCCCCCCCTTACGGGGGGCCACGGACCCAACGGCCAGGTTTCCCTGGAAAACTCCTGTGGAAAGCTTTAACTAGACGAGGAGCGTGCAAATCAGAGTGTTTAATCCAAGCTCTTTCTTCCGGACCAAAACCTTTCAGTGGACCAAATACTGCAAGACCTCCTCCAGAATCTAGAGTCCAAGATCTTCTCGACCTCACAGAAGGCTCTCTAGTGGTATAATGAAAGTGAATACTTTCTACCTGCTTCAAATGCAACCATAGATAGTGGCTAATAAAAACATTCATTCATCTAGTGCTACCCAGTAACATGATAGGCCAGACCAGACAGTCACTGGTTCGTCTGAAGGGTAAGAAACCACCAGAGCTAAAGATATTAGGTAGATTAGGTTTTCATCTATACATGAACGTGTAATCTAACATCTTAGTAATGAAGTGATTTTTTTTCTATCGTATTTCGACTTCTAAATGACACCTATTCCCTATTCAATTTTTGCTACCATTCCCAAACAAACAGATGATCATTTTTGTGAATGTTATAAACAATTCAAGAAAAGCAAAACTACAACTCCCAGCATTCCTCTACTAGCACATTGTAGCAACATAGGCCAGCACTCCGGTTTCCCCACAATCATAAGACATACTGATAGGTTTGCAGGGCCTGATTGTGAATATATACATGTATTGTAAAGCTCTATGGAAGATGTTTGGCGCTATATTCATCCACAATAATAATAATAATAGGGCAGCTAGGGAATTCTTGTAGTTTTTACTCATGGGTAGATTATCTCTTTAACCCTTTCAGTCCACAGATCGTATATATACATCTGTGCAGAAAAGGACCAAACTGCCACAGATCGTATATATACATTCTGTGGCTTGCCCTTTAAAAAAAAAAAATCCGCGGGTACTAGGATTGATCATGGAGCACCATTCAAGTGCCCCCTAGACCCCTCGACCCCCCCTCGGTTTCAGCCAAATCCGAGGAGGGAGTCGGGAGATAGCAGTGCTTACCTGCAGAGCCGGGAGCAGCAGATGGGAGCGAGGAAGAAGGAAGTCTGTGCGATAAGGGGGACCCCGGGTGACTCACAGGATTTCCTGCTTCTCTCGCGGTCTTCCCTTAGCTTCCCCCGGTCTCCCTGTGGTCTAGTGGAGGTACTGCACTGCGATCTCCATTCAGATCACAGTGCAGTACCTGGTATAGTAACTGTCAGTGTGACAGCTTTACTACACACTTTTTGTGAATGGAACTCAAATTTCATTCACAAATAGGATTTTTTCAATTCTTTGCTACTTAGCAAAGACTTAGGGAAAAAATGGGGACTTTTATGCCCGTATTCCAAGTTTGTTTTCATCCCTAAGATGATTTGATGATCATCTTTGAGAATGATCTAAAAGGGAAAATGCGCACAAAAAAATTCTAAAGTGACACACACACCCTTTTTTAATTGACCCTAAACTATAAATTAGCAAAAAACTTTGTCTTCTTCAAGCTTCCCATGTCCCCGGTGATATAGGTAAAGTAAACGCAGTTATTATGGGGGGGGTTGTGGCGTTTTTTGATTTTTTTCTTGTAATGCAATTGTGCATGGGTCCCATTTGAGCTAGTTGGTGGCCCCGTCTGTTTGTACCCACCCATTTGCCAGTGGGTTTAGGAGGATTTAAACCTTTGAGTCCTCTTTTTTTATTTTTTCACAAATCTCCTAAAATCATGGAGTTCTATGAATAACAGCGTCTGGAATTCTTCATGTACATACGAAAGCATGACACCGTTACGTAGCTGAAGGTGTGTGATTCCAAAAATATATAGTTTTTGGGGGTATTTCCAAGGTGAATAGACTGTTCAAATTACAGCACACTTTGATTTTTCCTTGTAATTGCACTTTCATTTGCATGCGTCCCATTTGAGCTAGTTGGTGGCCACGCCTCTTTGCGCACCCACGCATATGCATACCGTTTGATTCAAGAATGTGGGAGATTGACATTAGTGGGTTTTTTGCTTGTCAAGTGGGTTTAGGTAGGATTTCAACCTTTGAATCCCCTTATTTTATTTTTTTACAAAATCTCCTAAAAGCACAGCGTTCTATGGAGTACTATGTACTATAGAAGAAAGAGATTTGAGGGAAAGAAAGCTCCTAATCACCAGAAACCCACTTGACTCCACAGATGACCTTTAGAGGCCATATAACTTTAGGATATAACTAGAAATATATATCCCCCAAAACTCTTGAGGATCTGGAAATAATAATATAGGTACTGATTGAGTCCCCATCAACCATAATTGTTTTAAAAGTATATTCTTTATTATAGGTAATAAGCATAAAACACTCCTCAATTATAACAACACCTCAAAATACAATAAATATACTATATGACTTCCCGCATCCTAGGCTCCTAGGTGCTGGAAAATTATCTATAACTAGTTGCCAGGTATACGCAGAAAAGCAGAGGCTGGTTATGGCATATAGTTGGTTAAAAGCGGTATGTCAATGTATGGCAATAATGCAGATGGCTAGCAAATAGTACAATAATTGGTTAGTAGCAAATTGCACAAATGGATGGCATAGTACTTATTGTACTATTTGCCATCCTTTGAAAAAAGTGTAGGCTGTTAAATTACAAATTTTTTCTTGTAATTGCACTTGGGCACGTGTCCCATTTGAGATAGTTGGTGGCCACATCTCTGTGTGCACCGCATAAAAGAATGACACTGTTGCATAGCTGAAGGCATGTAGATTCCAAGAATATATAGTTTTTTTAATATAGAGGGGTGTTAAGTCTGACAAATCTGAAAAGTTGCTGTAATTGGGCCACAGTGATTTGGCTCACTTTGTGGCTAGTCAATTCCACATACGCATGTGTAACCATGCATAGGGCATACCGTTTGATTCTGGACATTTGGGAGATTGTATTTAGTAACCTTTTATTACATTTCATGGGATTTTGCATGATTTCTACCTTCGAATGTGGATTTTTGTTAATTTTTTCAGAAAATTTGCGAAAAGTGCGAACTTCTACGAAGAACTGCACCCACACCATTGATGGTATGAATGAACAACAGCATTCCGTATTAAAGTGTGTAGTTCGAGGAATATATAGTTTTGTGGGGGGTGTTTTTGTGGGAAAAAACTGCAATATTTATACTTTTTTGAGCCATCATGCATTGTCTCACTTCGTGGCTAGTTGCTTCCACGTGCATGTTTTGGCATGATTTTTACTTTTGAAGTTGTTTTTTGTTAATTTTTTCAGAAAAGTGCGACCTTCTACGACGAACTGCGTCCACACCATTGATGGTATGAATAACAAACTACAGCATTACATAGCTGAAGGTGTGTAGATTTCAGGAATATATAGTTTGTGAGTTACGGGGTTGTTTTGTGGAAAAAATGCAGACTGTTCAAATTCAGAGTTGGCTAAATATTTTCGCTTTTTCTGGGCCATCGTGCAATGTCTCACTTCGTGGCTTTTCGCTTCCACGCCTGCGTGTGTAACCATGCATGTGGCATACCGTTTGATTCTGGACATTCGGGAGATTGATATTGGTAACCTTTTTTACATTCCATGGGATTTTGGCATGATTTCTACCCTTTGAATGTTGTTTGAATGTTATAATCTGTGGTATTCAATTAGATCAACTGGACTTGAAGTTTAGTTCTTGAAGCAATTTCGCTAGTCATCCGACTGGCTTTCTCAATTCAGAATGACTTGTACAGAATCTGTGGCAATTATGTACCTGGAAAATTCCATTAGCATATCACAGCCAGGGTTAAGCATATAGTAGAGAGTTCACCACACACCAGATTTGAACAAGTATCTCTTTAATGAGTCAACGTTTCGGAGCCAACACGGCCCCTTTCTCAAGACAAAACCAACACATAATGAAAACAGCAACCCTTTTAAAAGAACAGGATGTGACCTCACACATGATGATCACATCAACACACACCATGTTAACACATATATAGACAAAAGTGTACATTCACATATGTAATATATTGTCAATAAGTGAGAATAAAGTGATTAAGTGTTATAAATGCTTACAGCAATAAGTATAGTACAAAACTAATGCATATACCAATAATAACACATAAAAAAAATGGTAAAAAATAGACTAATGCAGAATCTGCTAGATAGCATATAAAGATAAAAGTATATGCAATATAAACCACAATTGCAGAGTGGAACGGTGTATACAAATATAAATAGAGTAACAACAACTGCAATCTAGAGCAATGTGTCCAATAAATGCAAAGTGTATAGCAAAGTACTGTAGTGAATAAATAGCATAGATACTTATATATAATATTCTAAACATACAATACCAAATTATTGATAAAAACATACAATGAATAAGAAGACAAAAGGATCCTGGTGGTGGTATAAATAATTCATTCATTTAAAAGGAGGAAAAGAAAGATTGGTATTGAGGCCTTTGGGGTAAAGTCTTGCAAGGTGTAAATCCAATATGCTTTTCTTTGAAGAAGAATAGCTACTCTATTGCCCCCCTATGTGGTTTAGGTACCTTTTCAATAACACTACCCCGTAATTCACACACCTGATGTCTCAGTTCTTAAAATGTTTGCAACTGAGGGAGCTTTTTGTATACTGTTTCTTTTTTATTAGACTTATCAATTTCAATGCATCATATGCTGTTTTAATGGTGCTTCTATGTTTGGGAAGCGAACCTTAAACTGGCATGTGGTCATGCCCACAAGATTAATGAGAAGGGCATTTGAGGATATATATACAGTAGTCATTAAACATGTATATAGCCATTGATTTTATACTTCTACCACTGTATGGGTGGCGGAATTCAGCTCCTTGTATAATGGAATTACAAACATTACATGCATAACATTTATAACAGCCTTTTTTCTGGGATAGTGTTATTTGGGCTGTTGGTATTTTTCTCTGGGGTCCGCCTGTATTAATAAGGTATGTAGCAATCTTCCTGTTTTTGTATACACAGCAGGGGGGTTTTCGGGTATCAGGTAAAAATGTTTCGTCTAGTTTACCTAGATCCCAAAATTTATTAAGATTTTTTAAATTATGCCTGAACCATCAGAAAATTCTGTATAATGGGTACACCCTCCCTGTCGGTTGGCGATTTTACCCTCATAGTAGGTTTCCATCATCATGCTGGCTGTAGCCCCTGTCACAAAACTTTTTTACCATACCCATCTTTTTGATCTTTTTGTCACTGGATCACTACAGATTCTATCCACTCTGAGCAGTTGGGATTTGGGTACCCTCTTTTTAGCCCAGATGGATGAAAGCTGCTGCAGTGTAGCAGTGTGTTTCGGTCCGTAGGTTTCGAATATATGGACGTGTGAACTTCATTATTGTATACTCGTACTTCCACATCTAAAAAATGAATACAATTAGAGGAATAAATGGGACAAAATTCTATACCAGCACATATAGTATTCAACCATGTCACAATTCACAAAACGAGGTTTCTGGTCCGTCCCAACGATGAACACATCATCAATATAGCAAAGGAACAGCACTATGTTATCATAAAATGCTATAGAGGTAAATATACTTATTCCAATGAACCCCATAAATAAATTGGCATACGATGCGCCACAGAACTTCCATAGCTGTGCCTTTATGTTGGAGAAAGAATTTTTTCTCAAATTTAAAGAACTTTAATTTAAGAACATACAACAAAATGATATGTTGGCACTGTATAAGGAACTCAGTGGGTGGGCCATCACGACAGTGTTATTCAGAAAGTATTCAACAGCCTCCATACCCTGTCATGTGGGATATTAGTATATAATGATTTCACATCAAGTGTTGCCATAAGCCAATCTGTTTCCAAGTTTTGATATCATCCAATTTACCCAAAAAATCATAAGTATCTTTGATAAGGAAGATACTGTCTAACTAAGAGGGCATGGCTTGCAAGGGAACAGAACGGATGCTGGCTGAGTGAGCTCCGTCAATTCCCTCTTACCAACCGTGACAATCCTCGTTCTCAAAGGACTAACTACTACTCTCCAGGTGGGGAAACACCAGGGAACAATATGACCCGAGGGGGGAATGTAAGAACAAAATAACCAAAAAAACTTACCTGTTACTTTTCGGCAGGAGGACGGCAGACTTCACATGGTAAATGGCGCCGACCAGAGGAAACCTGATAGAATCGGAGGGGGAGTCACAGGTCCAGGAGTGCCAACACCACAAAAAAGACAAATAGAGGTTAGTCCGGCATCTAACAAAAAGCGAAGCCCACAATGTGTAAAAATAGGAGAAGACTCCTACACCACAGTTATGGACAACAATCAAAAGCCACTTACTAGTTAACTCTGGACTCAGAAGGGCCTATACAGAGAGATCCCACAGCAGGCTCTCAACATGAGGAGATAACCCATACCAAATGATATTTCAATACTTTCCAGGATTTGATCAGCCAATAACCCTTACCATATTGAAAGAACCGTTTGTTTCACAGCACAAAGCGCTGATACAGACTTTTCCTCATAGTTAAAGGAGTTAAAGCTGACATATATCCATTGGAGAAAGAACCAACCATATAGAAAATAAATTTGGAGAATACGCTAACTCATATAACGAACTAGTAGATTCTCACAGCAATCTCCTGGACACGGTCTTTAATCTCCAAAAAAATCACAGATCTGGAGAATAGATTGCGTAGAAATAACTTAAAAATAAGGGGAATTCCTGAACTAATGGAATATGTACAAGATTTGTTTAAGTTACTATTACCTGAGCCACAAATTGACCTGGTAGTTGACTGCATACATAGACTACCTAAGTCCAAAGCAGCCCCCTACAGTGCACCTGGACACTATACTCAGAATGCACTTCTTCCAAATAAAAGACAAACTGGTGAGAGAAATGAAAAATGCAAAATCTCTCCCACAAGAATATCAAAATATACAATTTCTGGCTGATTTAGCCCCAGCAACCATATTGCAGAGGAAACAGTTCTCTGAAATAACACATCTTAAGGGCAGAAAGATAAATTGTTGTGGGGCTTCCCATGCTTCTTAACTTTTACTATGGAGGCTCACAACACTCAGTAACAACAAAG
The DNA here is from genome assembly GCA_019447015.1 of Hymenochirus boettgeri. Lineage (NCBI taxonomy): Eukaryota > Metazoa > Chordata > Amphibia > Anura > Pipidae > Hymenochirus > Hymenochirus boettgeri. The sequence continues at coordinate 60,655 of JAACNH010000434.1, read as the reverse complement.
AAAAGCAAACAGCCCTATTAAAAAAATGGGAATTTGGAGAGCAGACTCGCGATCTTCTAACACTTCATCTAACTAAACACCCCACCAAAAAAAATAAACAAGAATGGAAATCTGGAAATACATCCTTTGAAAGATACAGAGACTACAAAAAAAGGACAACCCTCATTTGGAGAATATTCACAAGGATATTAATACATTGGACCTTATAATTCAAAAAGGATTCCTCAAGTTTATTATTTAAAGGGGAAAAAAGAAACATTTTCCAAAGGAAACCCATTAAAGAGAAATCCATATTAACAAAGGAACACTTAAATCACAAAATTTAAAATAAACAACATCTTGCAATGATTTGAGACCTTCTCTGTTCTTTTCCTTCTTTTATAAAGGTAAAAGGTTTAAAAATTGGATCCTATTTGACCAAATGAATGAATAGGAGATTATTATACCTGAAATGACACCCTACGATCATTGGGAGAGATCGGGGGAAGAACGAGGGGGGAGGGAAGAGAGAAAGGGAGAAAGGGAAAAAAAAGGAAAAAAAATTAATAAAATGGACGAAAGTTACATAAAGTAAAAATTAATGCAACCAGGGAAAAGAAACCCTGAAGGTAACAAGATGGGATATATAAATCATAAAGATAGGTTTTTTTTTTTTGGTTTTTTTTTATGGATAAACGTTTATTGAATGAATGTAGCTTGTACCCTTAAGTAGAAAAAAGTTGGTAATATAAGAAAATAAATGCAGGGGGGAAAAGAAAGGAAAACTTCTCTTGACCCAAACCGGATATCCTAAGATTACTGATACTAAAGATACAAACGTCTAAATAAGAAAAAATGCCCTAGAAGTGCCCTAGGAATAACAGGGTTAAATATAAAGTGAATGTATTAAGAAATCTTACCACAATCTGACCTAGAATTAATAATGGTTAAATGTATATTGAATGTATGTAACTTGTACACTTAAGTAGAAAAAGGTTGGTAATATAAGAAATAAATGCAGGTATATACCCACATTAAATAACAGTATCCAGGATTGGTGGATTGGAAAAGATACTAAAGATCCAAACAGTATAACTAAGAAAAGTGTCCTAAGAACAATAGTACCCTAGCAATAATAACTGGTTAAATGTATATTGAATGTATAAAGAATGTTAACATAGAGGCCAATATAAGGGCCAATCTGAAAATTACTCATGTATGCTTACTTAATACTTAGGTAAATATATATTTAGATGGATTAAAGTATGGAATATAGGAAAGTAAAAGCAAGGTATATAAACACACAATAACTAGATGATACCAAATAACCAACTCAATAAATCACTACAATTTCTAACGATTAACACTATTATCAAAACAATCTATAAAGGGAAAGGGGGAAAAAGAAAGAAAGACTTCTCTTGACCCAAACCAGGATATCCTAAATTACTCATACTAAAGATACAAACGGTCTAAATAAGAAAAATGCCCTAGAAGTGCCTAGGAATAATAGGGGTAAAAATATAAAGTGAATGTATACTAAGAAATGTTACCACAGAGGCCAACATAAGGACCAATCAGAAAATCTCTTGTGTATACTTGCTGTGTACGTGATATATATGTATATTTAGGTGGGAGGAAAAGCCTTTTTTTATATATATAGATAATGGTAAGCAAAGTATTATGCTCCAGAGTTAACCAAAAGTGGTTAAACTTTACTTCATGTTAATGTTACAATTTTAATGTTAATAGCTATGATTTTTGAATTCAAGAAATAATATTAAATACAAGCTATTGTTTACAATTGGTTGGAATTATATTTGTGTTTTGATATTGTATAGACATCTGGGCACGAAAATAAAATTGCAAAAAAATGTATATGTTTTATTAATCTGGATAATCTGACCAATACATATCTACAAAAAAAGGGAGAAAACATACCAATAAAATACATCTTTATCCAAATTAAAAGAAAAGGAAAATAAACTCATACATAAGAATCTTCATCAAACCCCACATATACTTAAATGACAATTAAAATAATGACTTACAATATTAGAGGGTTAAATTCTCCCTATAAAAGATATAACATATGGAAAGAAATCGCAAATACCAAAGCAGAAATTGTCTGCCTAACGAAACTCATCTACAAACACAACACACACACATCTCTTTCACCACAAAAAATATTCTAAAATATACCACTCCACACATGAAAAAAAAAAAGAGTACCTGCATCATAATTAAAGACTCCATAGCTTTCCAAGAAAATCAGTTTAATAACAGACAAAGCAGGAAGATATGTACTACTAATTGCAATATAAATAATAAGCAATATACAATAGCAAATATTTATGCACCTAATACAGGTCAAACAAATTTAGCAAAAAGATAATTAACAAAATCAAAAAACAACCAATCCCAAATTTATAATATGCGTCGATTTCAACTTAACTCTTGATAATCACATAGATTCAACATGCAAACAAAAAGAAATCCAGATAACACACTGAGAAACATCCTTAAAACAGAAGACCTATACGACTCATGGAGATCACTTCACCCCTTAGACCAAGACTACACCCATATATTCCAAAACACACAATACGTTTTCAAGAATCGATATGATATTACTAGACAATGGTTATTACAAAGAACAGAAAGGGCAAACATAGGTATAAGAACTATATCAGACCATGCACCCGTAATAATATCAATCAAAGAGAACAACGTTAATAATACATACCTATGGAAACTTAATCCTTACCTACTAAGTATGCCAGAATATAAAGAACAATAAATTTAGAACTTAAAAAATACTTTGAATTAAACGACATAGAAGATATATCTCCATTCTCGATATGGAACGCCCACAAGGCTTACATAGAGGAATTCTTATTAAATGGCATCGACACTACAAGAAAAAACAATAAAATATCGAACAGAAATTTGTGACACAATAAAACCCTAGAAGAAGCTCACAAAAACACCAAACAAAAGAAATATAACCATCTCTACAAAAACAAAATTACAATTACACCAATACAACATGCAAGAGTTTGATAAATAACACGCAGACTAAAATTAAACTACTACTCACAGCCCGAAAGCAAACAAGCTTCTAGCAAATAATTTAAAATCATATAGCTAAAACAAATTATCCTTTATACAAGAAGATAAAAAGGTACGATATATAACCCCCAAGACTAAACTTTACGACCTTAATACAGACCCTACACAATACAAACCCCAATAAGAAAATATACAAACGTTTCTAAACACCATAAATTGAAATTCTTACCAACTCACAATTACAAAATATTAGCAACCCTATCCAAAAATCTGAGATTAATAAGGCCATATTTGCCCTCCCAAACAATAAACACCAGACACGATGGATTTATTAATGAATACTATAAAACATATCTAGACACGCTAACTCCATATCTATTAAAAGTGTTATTAATGCAATTGAAATAGGAGAATTTCCAACCGAAATGACTCAAGCTATAATATAATTAATCCATGCTAAATAAAAAAAAACTGGAGGTATCGCCTTCCCACATTTTAGAGATTACTATCTAGCAGCAGTATTAGAACAGTCTGATTTCTATTGGGCACAAAAAAACGATCAAAAAAAATGGGTAGACATGGAAGAAACAGTATTGAAAATAAAACTTACCAGCATTGCTTGGAGTTTTGGTGTTCAATCCAAGACTACCAGGTTTTCCTCTGACATCACTCGAGACCACCCTGAAAATATGGAAAGAAATCATTAATTCACACTAAACCTCAAACAGCTCCCCTTACACAACATAACAATTGAGACTTAATATACAACATACCAAATCCAACATCAAAGAATGGAACAATATTAACCCAATATTTCTCTCAGATCTAATTAAAAATGATACATTTCTATAATTTGATGAAGTGCAAAAAAAATTCTATATAAAGAATTCAGAATGGTTACAATATAATCAAATAATAAGCTTTATCAAAAGAAGGCTATTAGAAAGAACTCCAATGATGCTCTGATAGAATACACCACGACCGGAAAATATGAGGAAGACAATCCATAATATATCAATTACTACACCAGAAAAACGAAACCATACTACTACCATGTATGAACAAATGGGAACGAGAGCTACAAAAATATAGATCTAAACCATGGAAAGAATCACTATCACACCTTTCAAATGACTAGATGTCTTTCACATGGGAAACAGATAGAAAATATTTTTTAGATTTCATCTAACCCCATATGAAATATCCAAATGGTTCACGTCATATTCTCCCCAATGCTGGAGGAACTGCACAGCTTTAGGTTCCTACAAACATATATGGTGGACATGCCCAAAAATCAGGAAATGCTGGTAAAAGTGTGTAATTTTTTGACTAACTCCTTGGGTTTCAATTCCAGCCCAACCCACCCTTGCTCTATTAATATATGCCTTAATAGATTCCCAGAAAACATGGCTACTATTATATACCACACTTTATGACTCTCAAATGCCTGATAGTTATACTGAGAACTGACAAAACCCCAAAAATGGAAGAAATCTTTTCATTACTAAATTACTATATGACATATGAAAAGCATACGCAATAACCCAACAGAAATTCCCACATTTTATAGGAAATGGGAAGCATGGTATTAGACAACAGATCATTAAAATACAAGAAATGTGAACCATAAACGCTTAAAGCAGATAACACAAATAACTTATAATGTTTTTTGGTAAATGTTATGTTCCCCTCAAAGTAAGCACTTATAGATAAGTATATATAAATGTATTTGTAAACCTATCCCGATGGTATGTAAAAGTATAACATTTTTTTAAATGAATATACGTGTACTCATGTAACTAAACTGAATTCCCACAACGTTTATATATATATATATATTGTTGTAAATCAAAACAAATAAAACAAATGTTATAAAAAACCTGTCTAACTAATGGCTGCAAAAAATAATCAACAAATTGTGCCAATGGTTGAGTTACAGAGCCTGTGGTTGAAATAAAAGGGCAGAAGGAGGACATTTGGGTGCTTTATGAATCTTTGGGAGTCCATAGATTACTGTTTTTTTGGGATAAGGCTCTATTAAAAAACTAGCAGATTTTTCAGTAATCCACTTGTTTGTCAATCCATTTCCACCAATCCTTTAATTAAATTCTGTACCTTATTCGAAGGGTCTCCCGACAATTCCACATAGTTCTCTCTGTCAATATATGTTCCAAACATGCCATTCCTATAAAACAATAATGCATAACAATAATGGCCCCACCCTTGTCCGCCGGCTTGCTAATAATGGATTGGTCATTGGTAAGGGTTTAATAGCCTGTCTCTCCTCTTTAGAGATATTGTGGTTTTATAGCCATAGTGATCTTTATATCAGCCAAGACCTGTCTTTTAAATATTTCCCAAAGGTATCAATAGCGGGGAATAGTCCAACGGGTGTAAAGTTACTTTTTCGGTGGAATGGTAAATTGTTGTCGGTGTTGCGATTGCAGTGTTTGAAATGTTCTTTAAGCTTGAGTCTCCTTTCGGTTTAAAGGTATCCACTTCAAATTTAAATGGGTTGAAACTAGTGGTAGGTGTAAAAGATAAACCTTTATTAAGCAAGCTTACCTCTCTACTAGTAGTTGTCGGCTGGATAGGTTGATTACCGGCTCTCCTCATTCGGCCCCGTCTGCTCCTTCCTCCCGCTCTCCTCCCTCGCCTCGTCCGTGTCCTCCGGCCAATTGAAAAGGAGGTACCTGGTGTTAAGGGCGTGATTGGATAGTGGCTAGATAGAGTGTTATAGGAACGCCCGAGTAAGGTGTCAAACACATTGTACATGGCAGACAGTTGCATTGTACATGGCAGACAGTTGGTGTCGAACCCCCCCCACCTCTATTTAGGCTTGGTTTCTTTATTTCACATAAATGGCCTCCTTAACACCTCTCTTGAAACTGTCACGTTCCTTTGCCAATATTTAACATAACAATCTTAAAAGGTATGTCCTTTATCCTTAAGATGCAGGTACACGGCTGAGTCCTGACCCGAGGAATTGGCTCTTCTGTGCTGGGCCATACGTTATGCAGTTGCTGTTTGGTCCTCCCCACATACAAATCAGAGCATTCTTCACTGCACTGTACCGCATATATGATGTCGCTTTTCTTGTGTTTCGGTATTGGGTCTTTCGGATGTACTAATTGCTGCCTCAGTGTGTTTTTTCTGTTAAAGCAGACAGGGATACGGTGTTTTTTGAAAATTCTTCTTAATTTCTCTGAGACTCCTGCTACTATTGGGATGACCATGTTCTTTCTCCTGTCTTGCTTTTCCCCTTCACTGTTAGTATTCGTGTTCTTTTCTTTCCTTCTACTCTTCTTTTGACAAAGCCCTCGTAATCCACAAGTTTTAAGGGCTCCTCGAGATGTTTCATTTCTTTAGCCTTCGCCTCTGTGCTAGTGGGATGTTCTCAGCTCTGTGTTGCAGGGTTCTGATGACACCCAGCTTGTGATCTAAAGGGTGGTGGGAGTCAAACATCAAATACTGATCTGTGTGTGTTGTTTTTTCTGTAAACCTCTCTTCCAGTTTACAATTTCCTTAACTTCTACCAAGCAGTCCAAGAAAGCCAGATTGTTGTTTTGTACCTCTTCCCTTGTAAATTTGATGTTTTGGTCTACCGCATTAATGTGTTCTGTGAAAGCTTGTACTTCCTTCTGGTGGATTTTAACCCAGGTGTCATCCACGTATCTGAACCAGTGGCTGGGTGCTATGCCCTTAAAGATATTAAGCGCCTGTTTTTTCTACCTCCTCCATGTAAAGGTTGGCCACAATGGGTAAACTGAGATCCCATAGCACATCCATGTTTTTGCTTATAGAACTTCTCCTTGTATTTGAAATAGGTGGTATTCAGGCCAAGTCCAGTAAGGAACACACCTGTTCTGGGTTGAGATCAGTTTCTGCTGTAAGAGTGCTGTCTTGGCCTAGCCGTTTTCTACCATGTCAACAGCCTCCTTGGTGGATATACAGGTGAAGAGAGACGTCACATCATAGATACCATAGTTTCTTCTGCACCGAGTACTATATCTTCAATCTTGTTGGTGAAATCCTGAGAGTTCTGGATGTGAAGCTTAGAACTTCCACCAATGGTCCTAAGATGTTGGCTAGGTATTTTTTTTCTCACCTTGTATGTTACGAGTTGATGCTGCTGACTATAGGTCTTAGTGTTGCCCCTTCCTTATGTATCTTTGGGAGTCCATATATGCATGATGTCCTCACCAGGGTAGAGTTGATGATACATGCTCGATCAATGGCTTTATCCTTTTGAAGCTGTTGTAGTAAGTCTATGACCCTTTTCTTGTAACGGCTGTGGGATCCCTTGTTAAAGCCTCATATGTGTTGTTATCGCCCAGGAGCATGGTCTCCTTGCATGGTATTCTGAGGTTTGAGTACCACTGTGCATCTCCCCTTGTCTGCCGTAGAATGGTGATACTGGAATCTTTCCTGTGTGGTCAGGTTAGATGAAGGAGTTTTAGCACTGGCTAAGGCTGTAGATACCTTAAGGCGAATGTTGTTCTGCCTCTCTCTGTGGTACCCTTATTATTGTGGATGAGGCTTCTGTGGCTGCTATAATATCCACCACAGGGATGGCTTTAGGAGTGATAGCAAAATTCAAGCCCTTAGCAAGGACTTCCATTTCTGACTGGGTCAGGGTCCTGTTAGACAAGTTTCTCACCCATTCATCTTTGTTTGATGAAGTGACACTTCCCCCCTTTTGTATCCAAGGTAGTTGTTCTCCTTTGGTGGTGTTCTGGGATGACAGAATAGAGAACTTGTTCTGTTGCCTTTGTTTGCCCTTACAGTGCTGAGAAAGCTGTGCTTGTTTGCTGAACTCCATCACTCTTTCCCAGATGGCCACAGGTAGCTGTGAGGCCAGGTTCTGTTCTAGTTGGCTAATGTTGTGCATTAAAGCATCAACTGTAAAATGTATCTGTCGTACCCGTTCATTCATGAGCTGTGTTTGAGCCTTTTGCTTGAAAGGCCGCATTTTGGAAGGGAATGTGTATTTGTGCTGCAGATTTTAAAACTCAACAATGGTGATGATACTTACCCTTTACATATGGCTGTCACATGAATTAAAGGTAGGTCAGTTGGTGTGTGTACTCGTGTCAGGTTGGGGGATAAAAGACTTAACTTTTTTGATGATTGGTCAAAATTGGTATTGAGTGCTTTGTGGGTAGTCTTGCAGGTGTAAATCCAATATGCTTTTCTTTGAAGAAGAATAGCTACTCTATTGCCCCCCTATGTGGTTTAGGTACCTTTTCAATACACTACCCCTTAATTCACACACCCTGATGTCTCATTCTATAAAAGTTTTGCAACTGAGGGAGCTTTTTGTATAGCTGTTTCTTTTTTATTAGACTTATCAATTTCAATGCATCATATGCTGTTTTAATGTGCTTCTATGTTTTTGGAAGCGAACCTTAAACGGCATGTGGTCATGCCACATAGATTAATGAGCAAGGGCATTTGAGGATATATATCCAGTAGTCAGTTAAACATGTATATAGACCATTGATTTTATACTCTTACCACTGTATGGGTGGCGGAATTCAGCTCCTTGTATAATGGAATTACAAACATTACATGCATAACATTTAAACAGCCTTTTTTCTGGGATAGTGTTATTTGGGCTTGTTGGTATTTTTCTCTGGGGTCCGCCTGTATTAATAAGGTTGTAGCAATCTTCCGGTTTTGTATACACAGCAGGGGGGTTTTCGGGTATCAGGTAATTGTTTCGTCTAGTTTAACTAGATCCCAAAAATTAAGATTTTTTTTAATTATGCCTGAACCATCAGAAAATTCTTGTATAATGGGTACACCATCGCCTGTTGTTGGCGATTTTACCTCATTGTATGTTTCCATCATATCATGCTGGCTGTAGCCCCTGTCACAAAACTTTTTTACCATACCCATCTTTTTGATCTTTTTGTCATCTGGATCACTACAGATTCTATCATCCACTCTGAGCAGTTGGGATTTGGGTAACCCTCTTTTAGCCCAGATGGATGAAAGCTGCTGCAGTGTAGCAGTGTGTTTCGGTCCGTAGGTTTCGAATAATGGACGTGTGAACTTCATTATTGTATACTCGTACTTCCACATCTAAAAAATGAATACAATTAGAGGAATAAATGGGACAAAATTCTATACCAGCACATATAGTATTCAACCATGTCACAAATTCACAAAACGAGGTTTCTGGTCCGTCCCAGCGAGTGAACACATCATCAATATAGCAAAGGAACAGCACTATGTTATCAATAATGCTATAGAGGGGTAAATATACTTATTCTCAATGAACCCCATAAATAAATTGGCATACATGGCGCCACAGAACTTCCCATAGCTGTGCCTTTATGTTGGAGAAAGAATTTTTTTCTCAAATTTAAAGAACTTTAATTTAAGAACATACAAATATATGTTTGGCACTGTATAAGGAACTCAGTGGGTGGGCCATCACGTACAGTGTTATTCAGAAAGTATTCAACAGCCTCCATACCCTTGTCATGTGGGATATTAGTATATAATGATTTCACATCAAGTGTTGCCATAAGCCAATCTGCTTTCCAAGTTTTGATATCATCCAATTTACCCAAAAATCATAAGTATCTTTGATAAGGAAGATAACTGTCTAACTAAGGAGGGCATGGCTTGCAGGAACAGAACGGATGCTTGCGGCTGAGTGAGCTCCGTCAATTCCCTGCTTACCAACCGTGACAATCCTCGTTCTCAAAGGACTAACTACATCTCCCAGGTGGGGAAACAACCAGGAACAATATGACCCGAGGGGAATGTAAGAAACAAAATAAACCAAAAAAACTTACCTGTTACTTTTCGGCAGGAGGACGGCAGACTTCACATGTAAAGATGGCGCCGACACAGAGGAAACCCTGATAGAATCGGAGGGGGTCACAGGTCCAGGAGTGCCAGACACCTACAAAAAGACAAAATAGAGGTTATTCCGGCATCTAACAAAAAGCGAAGCCCACAATGTGTAAAAATAGGAGAAGACTCCTACACCACATTTATGGACACAACAATCAAAAGCCACTACTAGTTAACTCTGACTCAGAAGGGCCTATACGAGAGATCCCACAGCAGGCTCTCAACATGAGGAGATAACCCATTACACAAATGAATATTTCAATACTTTTTCCAGGATTTGATCAGCCAATAACCCTTACCATATGAAAGACCGTTTGTTTCACAGCACAAAGCGCTGATAACAGACTTTCCTCATAGTTAAAGGAATTTAAAGCTGACATATATCCATTGGAGAAAGAACCAACCTATAGAAAATAAATTTGGGAATACGCTAACTCATATAACGAACTAGTAGATTCTCACAGCAATCTCCTGGACACGGTCTTTAATCTCCAAAATAAAATCACAGATCTGAGAATAGATTGCGTAGAAATAACTTAAAAATAAGGGATTCCTGAACAAGGGAATATGTACAGATTTGTTTAAGTTACTATTACCGTAAGCCACAGAAATTGACCTGGTAGTTTGACTGCATACATAGACTACCTAAGTCCAAAGCAGCCCCCTACAGTGCACCTGGGACACTATACTCAGAATGCACTTCTTCCAAATAAAAGACAAACTGGTGAGAGAAATGAAAAATGCAAAATCTCTCCCAAGAGATATCAATATACAATTTCTGGCTGATTTAGCCCCGCAACCATATGGCAGAGAAACATTTCTCTGAATAACAAACACTTAAGGGCAAGAAAGATAAAATATGTGTGGGGCTTCCCCATTCGTCTTAACATTTACTATGGAGGCTCACAACACTCAGTAACAACAATAGAAGAACAACAGCCCTATTAAAAAAATAGGGATTTGGAGAGCAGACTCCGGATCTTCTAACACTTCATCTAATCTAAAACACCCACCAAAAAAAATAAACAAAGATGGAAATCTGGAAATACATCCTTTGAAAGATACAGAGACTAACAAAAAAGGGACAACCCTCATTTGGAGAATATTCACAAGGATATTAATACATTGGACCTTATAATTCAAAAAGGATTCCTCAAGTTTATTATTTAAGGGGAAAGAAAACATTTATTCCAAAGGAAACCCCATTAAAGAGAAATACCATATTAACAAAGGAACACTTAAATCACAAATTTAAAAATAACAACATCTTGCAATGATTTGAGACCTTCTCTGTTCTTTTCCTTCTTTTATAAAGGTAAAAGGTTTAAAAATTGGATCCTATTTGACCAAATGATGAATAGGAGATTATTATACTGAAATGACACCACTACGATCATTGGGAGAGATCGGGGGAAGAACGAGGGGGGAGGGAAGGAGAAGAAGGGAGAAAGGGAAAAAAAAGGAAAAAAAATTAAATAAAAATGGACGAAAGGTAACATAAAGTAAAAATTAATGCACCAGGGAAAAGAAACCCTGAAGGTAACAAGATGGGATATATAAATCATAAGATAGGTTTTTTTTTTTTGGTTTGTTTTTTTTTATGGATAACGTATATTGAATGAATGTAGCTTGTACACTTAAGTAGAAAAGTTGGTAATATAAGAAAATAAATGCAGGGGGAAAAGAAAGGAAAACTCTCTTGACCCAAACCAGGATATCCTAAGATTACTGATACTAAAAGATCAAACGGTCTAAATAAGAAAAAATGCCCTAGGAAGTGCCCTAGGAAAAACGGGGTTAAATATAAATTGAATGTATATTAAGAAATCTTACCACAATCTGACCTAGAATTAATAATGGTTAAATGTATATTGAATGTATGTAACTTGTACACTTAATAGAAAAGGTTGGTAATATAAGAAAATAAATGCAGGGTATAACCACACATTAAATAACAGTATCCAGGGATTGGATGGATTGGAAAGATACTAAAGATACAAACAGTATACAAGAAAAAGTGTCCTAAGAACATAGTACCCTAGCAATAATAACTGGTTAAATGTTATTGAATGTATAAAGAATGTAACATAGAGGCCAATATAAGGGCCAATCTGAAAATTACTCATGTATTGCTTACTTATATACTTAGGTAAATATATATTTAGATGGATTAAAGTATGGAAATATAGGAAAGTAAAACAAGGTATATAACACACAAATAACTAGATGATACCAAATAACCAACTCAAATAATCACTACAATTTCTAACGATTAACACACTATTATCAAAACAATCTATAAAGGGAAAGGAAAAGAAAAAGAAAGACTTCTCTTGACCCAAACCAGGATATCCTAAGATTACTCATACTAAAGTATCAAACGGTCTAAATAAGAAAATGCCCTAGGAAGTGCCCTAGGAATAATGGGGTAAAATATAAAGTGAATGTATACTAAGAAATGTTACCACAGAGGCCAACATAAGGACCAATCAGAAAATCTCTTGTGTAATACTTGCTGTACGTGATATATATGTATATTTAGGTGGGAGGAAAAGCCTTTTTTTTATATATATATAGATAATGGTAAGCAAAGTTAATGCTCCAGAGTTACCAAAAGTGGTTAACTTTACTTCATGTTGAATGTTACAATTTTAATGTTAATAGCTATATTTTGAATTCAAGAAATAGATATTAAATACAAGCTATTGTTTACAATTGGTTGGAATTATATTTGTGTTTTGTTTGTATAAGACATCGGGCACGAAAATAGAAATTGCAAAAAATGTATATGTGTTATAAATCTGGATAATCTGACCAATACATATCTACAAAAAAGGGAGAAAACATACCAATAAAATACATCTTTATACAAATTAAAAGAAAAGGAAATATAAACTCATACATAAGAATCTTCATCAAACCCCACAATATACTTAAATGACAATTAAAATAATGACTTACAATATTAGAGGGTTAATTCTCCCTATAAAAGATATAACATATGGAAAGAAATCGCAAATACCAAAGCAGAAATTGTCTGCCTACAAGAAACTCATCTACAACCACAAACACACACATCTCTTTCACCACAAAAAATATTCTAAATATACCACTCCACACATGAAAAAAAAAAAGAGAGGTACCTGCTCATAATTAAAGACTCCATAGCTTCCAAGAAAATCAGTTAATAACAGACAAAGCAGAATATGTACTACTAGATTGCAATATAATAATAAGCAATATACAATAGCAATATTTTATGCACCTAATACAGGTCAAACAAATTTAGCAAAAAGATAATTAACAAAATCAAAAAACAACCACATCCAAATTTAATAATATGCGTCGATTTCAACTTAACTCTTGATAATCACATAGATCCAACATGCAACAAAAAGAAATCCAGATAACACACTGAGAAACATCCTTAAAACAGAAGACCATAACGACTCATGGAGATCACTTCACCCCTTAGACCAAGACTACACCATATATTCCAAAACACACAATACGTTTTCAAGAATCGATATGATATTACTAGACAATGGTTATTACAAAGAACAGAAAGGCAAACATAGGTATAAGAACTATATCAGACACTGCACCCGTAATAATATAAATCAAGAGAACAACGTTAATAATACATACCTATGGAAACTTAATCCTTACCTACTAAGTATGCCAGAATATAAGAACAATAAATTTAGAACTTAAAAATACTTTGAATTAAACGACATAGAAGATATATCTCCATTCTCGATATGGAACGCCCACAAGGCTTACATGAGAGGAATTCTATTAAAATGGCATCGACACTCAAGAAAAAACAATAAAATATCGAACAGAAATTTGTGACCAAATAAGAACCCTAGAAGAAGCTCACAAAAACACCCAACAAAGAAATATACCATCATCTACAAAAACAAAAATTAACAATTACACCAATACAACATGCAAGAGTTTGATAATATACACGCAGACTAAAATTAAACTACTACTCACAAGGCCCGAACAAACAAGCTTCTAGCAAATAAATTTAAAAATCATATAGCTAAAACAAATTATCCTTATACAAGAAGATAAAAAGGTACGATATATAACCCCCAAGACTAAACTTTACGACCTTAATACAGACCCAACACAATACAACCCAAAAAAAATATACAAACGTTTCTAAACACCATAATTGAAATTCTTAACCAACTCACAATTACAAAATATTAGCAACCCTATCCAAAAATTGAGATTAATAAGGCCATATTTGCCCTCCCAACAATAAAAGCACCAGGACACATGGATTTATTAATGAATACTATAAAACAATCTAGACACGCTAACTCCATATCTATTAAAAGTGTTAATAATGCAATTGAAATAGGAGAATTTCCAACCGAATGACTCAAGCTATAAATAATAATCATGACTAAATAAAAAAAAACTGGAGGTATCGCCTCCCACATTTTAGAGATTACTATCTAGCAGCAGTATTAGAACAGTCTAGATTCTATTGGGCACAAAAAAACGATCAAAAAAATGGGTAGACATGGAAGAAACAGTATTGAAAATAAAAACTTACCAGCATTGCTTGGAGTTTTGGTGTTCAATCCAAGACTACCAGGTTTTCCTCTGACATCACTCGAGACCACCCTGAAAATATGGAAAGAAATCATTAATTCACCTAAACTCAAAGCTCCCCTTACACAACTCATAACAATTGAAGCTTAATATACAACATACCAAATCTCAACATCAAAGAATGGAACAATATACCCAATATTTCTCTCAGATCTAATTAAAAATGATACATTTCTATAATTTGATGAAGTGCAAAAAAAATTCTATATAAAGAATTCAGAATGGTTACAATATAATCAATAATAAGCTTTACAAAAAGAAGGCAGTATTAGAAAGAACTCCCAATGTGCTCTGATAGAATACCCACGAACCCGGAAAATTGAGAAGCAATATCCATAATATATCAACAATTACTACACCAGAAAAACGAAACCATACTACTACCATGTATGAACAAATGGGAACGAGAGCTACAAAAAATATAATCTTAACCAATGGAAAGAATCACTATACACACCTTTCAAATGACTAGATGTCTTTCACTATGGGAAACAGATAGAAAAATATTTTTTAGATTTCATCTAACCCCATATGAATATCCAAATGGTTCACGTCATATTCTCCCCAATGCTGAGGAACTGCACAGCTTTAGGTTCCTACAAACATATTGGTGGACATGCCCAAAATCAGGAAATGCTGGTATAAAGTGTGTAATTTTTTGACTAATCTCCTTGGGGTTTCAATTCCAGCCCAACCCACCCTTGCTCTATTAAATATAGGCTTAATAGATTCCCAGAAAACATGGCTACTATTATACCACACATTTATGACTCTCAATGCCGGATAGTTAAATACTGGGAACTGACAAAACCCCAAAAATGGAAGAAATCTTTTCATTACTAAATTACTATATGACATATGAAAAAGCATACGCAATAACCCAACAGAAATTCCCAGCATTTTATAGGAAATGGGAAGCATGGTATTTAGACAACAGATCATTAAAATACAAAAATGTGAACCATAAACGCTTAAAGCAGATAAACAAATAACATTATAATGTTTTTTGGTAAATTGTATGTCCCCTCAAAGTAAAGCACTTATAGATATAAGTATATATAAATGTATTTGTAAACCTATCCCAGATGGTATGTAAAAGTATAACATTTTTTTAAATGAATATACGTGTACTCATGTGAAACTAAACTGTAATCCCACAACGTTTATATATATATATATATATTGTTGTAAATCAAACAAATAAAACAAATGTTATAAAAAAAACCTGTCTAACTAATGGCGGCAAAAAATAATCAACAAATTGTGCCAATGGTTGAGTTACAGAGCCTGTGGTTGAAATAAAAGGCAGAAGGGAGGACATTTGGGGTCTTTATGAATCTTTGGGAGTCCATAGATTACTGTTTTTTTGGGATAAGGCTCTATTAAAAAATAGCAGATTTTTCAGTAATCCACTTGTTTGTCAATCCTATTTCCACCAATCCTTTAATTAAATTCTGTACCTTATTCGAAGGGTCTCCGACATTCCACATAGTTCTCTCTGTCAAATATATGTTCCAACATGCCATTCCTATAAAACGAATAATGCATAACAATAATGCCCCACCCTTGTCCGCCGGCTTGCTAATAAGGATTGGTCATTGTAAGGTTTAATAGCCTGTCTCTCCTCTCTTTAGAGATAGGGTGGTTTATAGCCATAGTATCTTTATAATCAGCCAAGACCTGTCTTTTAAATATTTCCCAAAGGTATCAATAGCGGGGAATAGTCCACGGTGTAAAGTTACTTTTTCGGTGGAATGGTAATATGTTGTCGGTGTTGCGATTGCAGTGTTTGAAATGTTCTTTAGGCTTGAGTCTCCTTTCGAGTTTAAAGGTATCCACTTCAAATTTAAATGGGTTGAAACTAGTGGTAGGTGTAAAAGATAAACCTTTTAAGAAGCTTACCTCTCTACTAGTGATTTGTCGGCTGGATAGGTTGATTACCGGCTCTCCTCATTCTGCCCCGTCTGCTCCTTCCTCCGCGATCTCTCCCTCCGCCTCGTCCGTGTCCTCCGGCCAATTGAAAAGGAGGTACCTGGTGTTGGGCGTGTTGGTGTGGCTGATAGGGTGTTTAGGAACGCCCGAGTAGGTGTCCAGCATTGTACATGGCAGACAGTTGCTGTCTGGCAGACAGTTGGTGTCGAACCCCCCCCACCTCTTTAGGCTTGGTTTCTTTATTTTCACATAAATGGCCTCCTTAACACCTCTCTTGAAACTGTCACGTTCCTTTGCCAATATGTTAACATAACAATCTTAAAAGGTATGTCCTTTATCCTTAAGATGCAGGTACACGGCTGAGTCTTGACCCGAGGAATTGGCTCTTCTGTGCTGGGCCATACGTTGATGCAGTTCTGTTTGGTCTCCCCCACATACAAATCAGAGCATCTTCACTGCACTGTACCGCATATAGGATGTCGCTTTTCTTGTTTTTCGGTATGGGGGTCTTTCGGATGTACTAATGCTGCCTCCGTGTGTTTTTCGGTTTAAAGCAGACAGGGATACGGTGTTTTTTTGAAAATTCTTCTTAATTTCTCTGAGACTCCTGCTACATATGGGATGACCATGTTCTTTCTCCTGTCTTGCTTTTCCCCTTCACTGTTAGTATTCGTGTTCTTTTCTTTCCTTCTACTTCTTCTTTTGACAAAGGCCCAGTCGGATATCCACAAGTTTTAGGGCTCCTCTGAGATGTTTCATTTCTTTAGCCTTCGCCTCTGTGCTAGTGGGGATGTTCTCAGCTCTGTGTTGCAGGGTTCTGATGACACCCAGCTGTGTGATCTAAAGGGTGGTGGGAGTCAAACTCAAATACTGATCTGTGTGTGTTGGTTTTCTGTAAACCTCTACTTCCAGTTTACCATTTTCCTTAACTTCTACCAGCAGTCCAAGAAAGCCAGATTGTTGTTTTGTACCTCTTCCCTGTAAATTTGATGTTTTGGTCTACCGCATTAATGTGTTCTGTGAAAGCTTGTACTTCCTTCTGGTGGATTTTAACCCAGGTGTCATCCAGTATCTGAACCAGTGGCTGGGTGCTATGCCCTTAAAGTATTAAGCGCCTGTTTTTTCTACCTCCTCCATGTAAAGGTTGGCCACAATGGGTAAACTGGAGATCCCATAGCCTCCATGTTTTTGCTTATAGAACTTCTCCTTGTATTTGAAATAGGTGGTATTCAGGCACAAGTCCGTAAGGAACACACCTGTTCTGGGTTGAGATCAGTTCTGCTGTAAGAGTGCTGTCTTGGCCTAGCCGTTTTCTTACCATGTCAACAGCCTCCTTGGTGATATACAGGTGAAGAGAGACGTCACATCATAGGATACCATAGTTTCTTCTGCACCGAGTACTATATCTTCAATTTGTTGGTGAAATCCTGAGAGTTCTGGATGTGAAGCTTAGAACTTCCCACCAATGGTCCTAAGATGTTGGCTAGGTATTTTTTTCTACCTTGTATGTTACAGAGTTGATGCTGCTGACTATAGGTCTTAGTGTTGCCCCTTCCTTATGTATCTTTGGGAGTCCATAATGCATGGATGTGCCTCACCAGTAGAGGTGATGATACATTGCTCGATCAATGGCTTTATCCTTTTGAAGCTGTTGTAGTAAGTCTATGACCCTTTCTTGTAACGGCTGTGGGATCCCTTGTTAAAGCCTCATATGTGTTTTATCGCCCAGGAGCATGGTCTCCTTAGCATGGTAGTCTGAGGTATTGAGTACCACTGTGCATCTCCCCTTGTCTGCCGGTAGAATGGTGATACTGGAATCTTTCCTGTGTGGTCAGGTTAGATGAAGGAGTTTTAGCACTGGCTAAGGCTTAATACCTTAAGGCGAAGTTGTTCTGCCTCTCTCTGTGGTACCTTATTATTGTGGATTGAGGCTTCTGTGGCTGCTATAATATCCACCACAGGGATGGCTTTAGGAGTGATAGCAAAATTCAAGCCCTTAGCAAGGATTTCCATTCTGACTGGGTCAGGGTCCTGTTAGACAAGTTTCTCACCCATTCACTTTGTTTGATGAAGTGACACTTCCCCCTTTTGTATCCAAGGTAGTTGTTCTCCTTTGTGGTGTTCTGGGATGACAGAATAGAGAACTTGTTCTGTTCCTTTGTTTGCCTTTACAGTGCTGAGAAAGCTGTGCTTGTTTGCTGAACTCCATCACTCTTTCCCAGATGGCCACAGGTAGCTGTGAGCCAGGTTCTGTTCTAGTTGGCTAATGTTGTGCATTAAAGCACATACTGTAAAATGTATCTGTCGTAACCCGTTCATTCATGAGCTGTGTTTGAGCCTTTTGCTTGAAAGCCGCATTTTGGAAGGGAATGTGTATTTGTCTGCAGATTTTAAACTCAACAATGGTGATGATACTTACCCTTTACATATGGCTGTCCACTGAATTAAAGGTAGGTCAGTTGGTGTGTGTACTCGTGTCAGGTTGGGGATAAAAGACTTAACTTTTTTGATGATTGGTCAAAATTGGCCAGCCAGTGTTTTTTTTACTATACTTACACTTTAAATATGGTTGCCACATGAATAAATGGGTAGCTCAGTTGGTGGGGGTACCTGCGTCAGGTTGTAGTTAAAAAAAACTTTTTTGTCACGTTGGGGGGGTAAAAAAAAAAACTTTTTTGGTGATAGTCAAAATGGTTTTTTTACTATAGTTTCCCTTTAAATATGGCTGCCATGAAAATAGAAGGGTAGGTCAGCAGACGCGTGTACCTGGATCAGGTTGGAAGTTAAAAAACAAACCTTTTTGATTATCGATCAAAATTAGCTTTTTTACTTTAGTTACCCTTTAATTATGGCTGCCACATAATGGATATTAGGTCAGTAGGGGGCCCTATTTATAAAAGATCGGTATCGTTATCGTAAAATACCGATCTTTATCGTAAAATAACGACCGTTATTTACCGATAACGACCGTTTATTACCGATAACGACCGTTATTTACCGATATCGTTAAATATCGGCGTTATCGGTAATACCGGTCGTTATTTACCGATAAAACCGTTATTTACTGAACCGGTTGTCATTTACCGATAACGACCGGTATCGGTAAATACCGGTCGTTATCGGTAAATAACGACCGGTAATCGGTAAATAACGGTCGTTATCGATAAATAACGTCGTTATCGGTAATAACAGCGTTATCGGTAAAAACCCGGTCGTTTATTTTACGATAATGATCGGTATTTTACGATAACGATACCGACTTTTATAAATAGGGCCCTAGGTGTGTGTACCTGGGTCTGGTTAAGGGGGTAGTCTTTTTTGTGTGTTTTATAACCATAAAACTCTGAGGATATATCCAATTATTTTTATCTTTATTTACCCTTTAAGTATGGCTACCACGGAAATGGAAGTGTAGGTCAGTAGGTGTGTGTACTCGTGTGAGTTGGGGTATGTGTTTTTTGCATGTATGACCATATAACTAACTTTTAAGATGATTGATCAAAATTAGTTTTTTGACAATAGTTAAATTTAAATCTATTTGACCCTCATTACGACCCCACACAGAAATATAAAGACCCTTATAAACATATTGAAGAAGGGATAGCAAATAGGCTATTTCTAGAATAAAATGCAAGATTACCTTATACCAGATCATCCAGTCACACCAATCTTTTACCATGTACCAAAAGTACATAAGTCACTGGACGAGATTAAAGGTAGGCCCATCATTTCAGGGATGCAATCTCTTAATCAAGGTCCATCTAATGTCATAGATACCATCTAAAGCTGGGTACACACAGTAACGATAAAGCCCTGATACAGTCGGATCCGATGGTATCGGGGCTTTATCGTTATGTGTGTACGTTCGTCTACTGAACGAGCGCACGGCCGTCGAACGATCGGGTCGGCCGAACGCTCTTTTGGGAAAGGCTGGAAATTTCCATCAGCCGCGTTAGACTCCGTATAGAGGAGTCTAGCGTGGCCGATGGAAACACAGTCCCGAGCGGTCTCCCTATGATATTCATAGGGAGAACGCTCAGGACTGTGTGTATGCAGATCTTTGAAAGATGGCAGACAGGATGTTGCAGATCCTGTCTGTCATCTTTCAATAATCTGTAGAGTGTGTACCTAGCTTTACAGCCTTTTATTAAGAGACTGCATTCTTATCTTAAAGACATGGCTCAAACAAAACATTTTATTAAAAGTCAAACCTGGGGCCCTAACAATCATATAGTGACCTTAGATGTCACTGCACTCCAATATACCCCATAATGTTGGTTTGATGGCAATAAGATATCATCTGGATAGATACAGTGTATACTCTAATGAGTGGAAGAATTATATTGTGGATTCTGTTAAATACTTACACATAATTATTTCAAATATGCAAATACGTACAATGTGCTGGTATGTGGGGGTGCTAAATTCGCTCCCACCTATGCTAATTTGTTTATGGGTTGGTGGGAGGAGAATGTTCTGGATTGTCACCCGTCCGTTGTAGCCCATCACCCCACATCCTGCAACATAGGAGATACATAGATGATTTCTTATGGATGTGGTCAGAAATGGAAAAAGGATGTGAAGAGACTATTAAAAATCTGAATAATAATCAGTGTAACTTAAGTTTCTCCTGGTCGTTTGGGGGACAAATGACTAATTTCCTAGATTTAACCATCTATGCAGAAGGAGATAGATTACACACTAAGGCTTACAGGAAGCCAATAGCAAAAACACCATATTGAGAGCTGATTCACGTCATTCAGCGACATGCATTAACTCTTTACCATATAGACAATACGTCAGACTTAGGAGAAATTGTTCTAAAAAATATGAATATCAACTAGCTGAGAGAGAACTTACAGAGAGATTAATAGCTAGGGGTTATAGTACAAAAACCCTAGAAAAGACAAAACAGAAGTAAAAAAGGGGTTAAAGAGGAGGACAGATGGCATGGAACAAAGAGCTGAAATATAAAGAAACAGAACAGAAAAGAAAACAAAAAAAAGTTCAAATTCATTACCAATTTATTCCACAATACGACAAATCAAACAAATAATTAGAAATATGTAACCAATTTTGTTTGAAGATGAAATATTAAGGGAAGTTTTGACTCGGGATATCATTGCATCCCCAAAAACATTATAGTATATGGGAAAAATGGCCCGTAATTCGCCGATACGCCATATACGCTTTTACAGATTCCTTAGCTAGTATAGCACCTCTCTCCTATATGTCCCGCACGTCTGTACCATTTTCATGACTCTAGCTCAAAAACTGTGGGAGGGATCATTCCAAAAAAGCTGAGAATAAATGGAAGAAAAAAGAAATAGAAAGGCACCCTTTTCACCCCCCTTTAATTGTCCGTTAAAAGGGGGGTGAAAAGGTTGGACTTGATAACTTTATTCAACCTCAATTATTATTGAATAAGGATAAATTTAAGGATAAAGGACATACCTTTGAAGATTGTTTGTTCAATGTTAACATATTGGCAAAGGAACGTGAATGGTTCAAGAGAGGTGTTAAAGGGCATGTCCACCCTTAAAATAACTTTGATATGCTGCTCCCCCATGTCTGGTAGCCCAAACCGCATGATTAGTATTTTGCAAAAGCCCCCAAACCTTACTTACCCCTCCCCTCATCCTCCGCTGCACTGCCGCCCCTCTGCTTGCGAGAATGCAAGCAGAGGGGCGGGACCGGCAGTCGCGTCTGTGATTGGCTGACACGCAGCGTCCATGTCAGCTCGTCAGTCATTCAGGCAGCGGAGGAAAGAGGAGAGGTAAGTAAGATTTTGGGGAGCTTTTGCAAATACTATCATGCTTGGGGCTACCAGACATGGGGAGCAGCATATTAAAAGATTTTATGCTAGGGGGAGGAGATAGAACGGGAGGAGAGGAGGGAGAGGGAGGGGGAAGCCTGCAGTACGCATGAAAATATCTACCGGGCAAGGTAGCAGGCAGAGCCCTGCTAGCCTCCTGGTGACTGTTTTTGGGACTTTAGGGGGGGGTCTACAGGAAACCCTATGGAGCTGGGATGTGAGGTAAGGATTACACTACACTACATGTGTGGGGGCATTACTGGGGGGGATTATAGTTTTGGGGGTGGACATGCCCTTTAAGAGGCCATTTATGTGAAAATAAAAGAACCAAGCCTAAATAGAGGTGGGGGGGTTCGACACCAACTGTCTGCCATGTACAATGCTGTTTTGACACCTTACTCTGGGCGTTCCTATAACACCTCTTAGCCACTATCCAATCACGCCCTTACACTTGGCTGTGATATGCTAATTGGATTTTCCAGGGTACATAATTGCCACAGATTCTTGTACAAGTTATTCTGATTGAGAAAGCCAGTCGGATGACTAGCAAAACGTCTTCAAGAACTAAACTTCAAGTCCAGTTGACCTAATTGAATACAACAGATATACCTAGTGTGAACAAGCCTTAAATTTACATACATTTATGTACTATCCACGGATGTTTGTACCCATGGTGAGGACCTAACACCGTCAGGTCCTCACTGCTTGAGTTTGCCTTTATCTTCTGCATACTTCTTTTTTTTTAATTGTTTTATTTATTGTCCATTGCACAGATTATACACAGTTAGGTTTAGAATACAGAATTACTGTATAGATAGCATTGAGGAATTCCACAGGGGTAGGTATGCATTTAAGTGTATGTGGCATACATAGCATTGGAAAATTTCATTAAAATAAAAATTTATAACAACATTACCATATGGTCTGTGTTATTTACCTGAGTATCGTGCGTAGCCTAGTGTTTCCATTCCCGGTCATCCGGGCGCTCACACTCCGGACTCCATAGCGTCCAGTTGAACTTAGGCTCAATATATATTATGTTTAGGGAAGGACAGTGTCAGGAGATTCGATCCATGCTGTCCATACATAATATATATATATTAGTTTGAGTAGAGGGGATCACTGTTATGAATCTAATCCAGGTCCCGGTTTTTAGGTCTTTTTTGGGAGAGCCAATTTAGTAGTAATAGTCTTCCTGGCATAAATAGTGCTGCCTGCAGGAATTGAGATTCAAAGTGGACCAAATATCCTCCTCCAGCACACCAAATGGCAAATGATGTGGTGAGAGTAAATTGAGTATATGTAGGACTCTGTAAAATAATGATTGTTTTGCTGTATTAGTCCAATATATTAGTAAAAAGAAGAGTCGTGATACTTTTAATGGACTAACAGTTTTATTTTAGTAGACAGCTTTCGAGGGATCAACCCTCTCCTCGGGTCAGAACAGTACTGACCTCGAAGCTTGTCTACTAATAAGCTGTTTCCATTAAAAGTATGAAGACTGGGACCAAGTTGGTCACTCTAGGGCAGTGCCAAAGGTGTGTGAAGTCTGAGTTTGTTTGGTGACATTTGGGGCAGGGGGTGTTCTGGAGTAATTGAAGTGTCCAATTTGTCTGGGAGAGTAGTATGCCTGGTGTAGTATTTTGAGTTGATCATTTGTTATTGACTGCTGTGAGCTGTGTATGGATGCAGTTATCTCTTTCCATTGTTCTTCGTTGATATTTATATCTCCCAGGCATGCAGACTACTTGGCCTTGATGTGAGTCAAGTTAGATTGTGATTTTGTATGAATCAAACAGCTGTATAATCTGGAAATCAACCCTTGCGGTCCTTGTGTATGGATGATTCCAATTATTGGATGTTTAATTGATAGGTGTGTTCGCGAGGGACGGCATGGCATTCTCAAGCGGCAAGGGTTAGTTGCAGATATCTATAATGCATTTTATTGGTATTTATAGGTGCTTTGCAGACCGGAGAATGAAATTAGAGAATTGTTTTGTATTATGTGCCCCAGTGTGGTTTATACCATAACTCTCCCAGAGGGTGGCTCCAGTAATCCTGTAGTTCTGGTAAGAGTTTGTTTTTCCAGAGGGGGGATGTTCATACATCCCTGTTTATGTCCTAGGGTTTTATTGACAAACACCTATTTTTGTGCGCCTGTTTTTGAAGCACTCTCCCTTTGCCTATCATGTGTTGTTTTGGTGCATCAAGATACGACAGATAATATATTTCGTCAGCATATGGTCGGAGGCAGTTGGTTGATGGATGTGGGAGGTCCACACTGGAATATCGGAGTTGTGAGACCCATATATAGTTTAGGTTTGGTAGTGCTAGGCCGCCTGAAGTTTTGTTATATTGATTCTGGGTCTTTTGTTATTCCAGTAAGGAATGTTATTGAGTTGAGTTTTTTGAAGAAGGACTGGGGGATGTAATCATGGAGTGCGTGTATGTGTAAAGTAGCTTGGTGAAAGTAGCTTGGGGAAAAGGAAGGTCTAACCAACTGAATCCTTGCCCAGAGGTTAAGAGGAACATGTTTCCATGCATAAGTTTTGTTGCGAGTAAATCCCGTAGCGGTGATGTTTAACAGTAAAACTGCTGAGGGAGCTTTGTTATCATATTTCTCAGGTACTTGATTAGGAACTATGGGGATTGAGTGGGCAGATTTAATTATTTAGGTTGGGATTATTCCATTAGATATTTGCTGACTTATTCCAGTTGAAGGTCAAGCCGGAATAGACTCAAAAGTGTTTATTAGACTAAAGGTTGCGACTAATGGTCTAAGGGTTTTCTAGAACATAATAATTCATTGGCATAGAGGCCAGGTTCCTCTATTGGTCCAGTTGGAAGCCTCTAATTCGATGGTCCTTGTGGAGTGCTGTGGCCAGGGGCTTGATTGCAAGCGCAAATCAATAGAGTGATATGGGACAGCCCTGGCGATGCCTCTAATAGTTGGAAGGTGGGGGAGATTTCCGTTAATTTGGATCTGGGCTAAAAGAGAGGTATATAGGAGTTAAACCCATTTAATGTAATATCACCAAAGCCAAAACGTCTCCAACCTCCATGAGAATGGCCATTTCGATGCCTTGTTGGCATCAAGGGACATCATTATTCTTTCGCCGAGTTATCATGATCTAGCTGTGATTGAATTATGGTTCGGCAGAGGTTTTATGGTGTGGATTTGGCCGGCATGAAGCCAGTTTGATCCGGTGCATAACAGATATTTTCATCATTTTCATACGTGAAGCGAGGATTTTAGCAAGAATTTTGTAATCTGATGTCAGTAAAGGTATAGGGCGATAGACCCCTATGGTTTTTTTTTGCCAGGCTTGGGAGAACCACGATTGTCGTGTTATACAGTGAGAGGAGAGGTGTGCCATTATGGTGGAGTAGTTGAACATGTCCAGGGAAGGGTTAAGTAATTGTGTAATTGTATCTTTTTTAAATTTCTATGGTAGTCCTTCAGGACGGCAGGGGCTTTCTTGTTGGACATGGCGTCTATTGCCTCTTTGTATCTGTCGTTCATTGAAATACTTACTTTAAGAAAATACATTAGATTATATTATGGTTCACCTGGTGCCTTCAAAAGAATGCCAGTGATGAACAGGAGAGAGGCAGCACAAATTTTTGTATGCAGCTCCTGAAATCATTCCTACACATTAAGAACCTGCAGCTTTATCTACATATTTTTGTTCTATCTTAAGGCTCAATTGTGTCATCTACAGATTCACAGTTAGTTGCGTTTCCAGTTGAAAGCAAAGTTGCCCTAAACTAAAATCCTAGCATTCTTTAAAAAAACATACATTTTTCTTCTTCCGATTATGTTGTTAGTGCTTGTTTTTAGAGGAGAAAGATTAGAAGAATCTTCATTATATAATATATATATATATATTATATATACATTGGCTTCTCAGTGGAAAGCAGGATGCAGCTTGGATTTCTGTATGCTAATGTAGCATACTTACATACCTCCAAAATACTGGTAAAGGTACTGTCACACTGTCCCTTGACTGCCAAACCAAGTGTTAGGGTTTGGGCCATTTCTGGATTGGTTGATGTTTTGGGGGCATGGCATCATGGTGCTTGGTCCTGCCCACATCTCCGCCTTGTGCCAAAGTAACTATCACTTAACAGATATCACATTTAAAAACATTTTTTAATGTCACAAAAAGGAAATTATAAAAAAACCTCTCTGTGTTAAAAGTATCTCCCACCGCAAACCTGAACACCAACTTAATCTTCTAAACACCACTAAATGTACCACCTTTGTTTCTCTCAGTTGGGGCCTCTTCTGCTTCTTTCGCAGAACGGAAGAGCAGAAGGGGCTGGACCTGACAGCCACTTCTGTGATTGGCTGAGACCCGCGCAATTGCAGACACAGCTGCCTGTTTGTCAGAGAAAGCCAGGGAACAAGTTGCCTAAGTACATTTCGGATGCAGTTTTAAATTATTTAAGTTATTGTTTAGGATTGAGAGGCTTGCCTACCTGGAGTTGGGAGAGCTCCATAGCATGCCAGAGTCCTTTTAGAGCGAGCAGAATGTAACAGACACAAGTATTGCACAGCGAGGCTCCTACTTTTCTTTTTCCTTAGACTTTCATAAGTCCTGCATGAAAACTATAACAGCGAAGAGAAGAGTAGGATCTTTTAACACTATACAGTGGGGCAAACAGTGGCAAATTTTAGTTGGGGTGTGGACATGCCTTTAAGATTTGTTACCTAGATGGAAACTAATACCAAGTTTATAGCCCTTATTTTATGTACTTAACATAAATCTAAAATGTTAATTTGAACAATAAGACTACAGATGATAAGCTAATACGGTATATACGGGGAGATTCAATAAAGTTGTTTATTTTTAAAATGGTGCTAATTTTACCCACAAATCAGATATTATTTAACATTTGGAAAGCTACACATCTGATTAGTTGGGGCAGAATTAGCACCATTTTTAACATAAACAACTTTTATTGAATAACCCTGATAGTTTTCCTAGTTAATGAAATAAAATATGCAGCCACAATGTTTTTTAGTAGGCAGCTGTTTTAACATTTTAGCAGGCATTTAAGTCACTATGGCAAACAGAGAGAAAAATCTTGTATCTTAAATTATGCATCATAGATTCTTGAATGAAAAGAAATTGGATTTGGATAGCACTTACACAATAGGCAGACATGATACATGGTAAGAAATGCAGCTGTCTGCCCTGTGATAGATTAGAACTACTTTGTAGAAAATTCCTGTGAACGCAGCACCTATCCCCTCGCATGGTTAAATCTTAATAAAATTTCTCTTTCATATTCACAGTGATCTTATAAGGTACAAGCGCGGGGGTGGCAAGTGCAGTACCATTTATCACACACAAGCAGGTCTGCAATCTTTTGCAAATTCTTCTTTTCTACTTGATCATCTTTATTACTACAGCATGTGCATGTGTTTTGCTGAGGGCGTTTAAACACAAACTACATTCATATTATATAATTACAAAACCTTTTGGTTTTTTTGATCCTTAGAATCAATTGCAGTTGTGTCGGTTTATTTTGCTTTGCTGAACACACTATAAAATGTCATGCATTCGGTAGTACATTTTTCCTTTATTAATATACTGTACAGATTGTCTGCATATTTCTCGTCCAACATAATCCCATTATCTGTCGCTCTGGGGTTGTGCTAGTGCTTGGTTAGAAATCTTAATTATCAATGTATTTTAGCCACAAAGAAACATGGGATTTCTGCACAATTTCATTTATCGAATATTTCGGGAAGTTGTTATTTTTTGATGAAAAGGCAATGTTTACAGGAATTTACGTGGATTATGTGGTCAATGCAGTGCTAGGAAACAATCCAGATATTGCTTTGCTTCCTGAAAATGTGGATATGTGTTATTTGTGCAAAAAGCCATGATATTGTACTTTATTCCTGATGCTTTTAAGTAGTTTAAGAGATACTATCTTGAAGAGAATTAGGCTGGTACACATGGGCAGATTTTTCATGCCAATTGACCATTTGCCGCTTAGGGAGCAAATCACTGCAGTTAACATCGACATGGCCGGCAGTTTTCACACGCCAACCGACCGTGTTGCAGTCGCATAGGAGACCACACGATCGTTGGTGATTTAACTGCATGTCTGATCATCCATTTTCATCTGATCAGGTTGAACGCCGAATCGACCGATGGTGCCAATGATATCACACATAAATATTTGCCGTGTGTACCTAGTTTAGATTTGAGGATATTTAAAGGGGAACTGTTGTCTCCAAACAGTTTGAGTTTAAATGAAGCCATTTCCTTAAACGAGCCATCAACCACCTTCTACGTGCTCCACAGCCCCAAGATAAAGAAATACTGACTAGTAAAGTTAATGGTGTGGAGGCTGACATGTGACATTCCTAAGGCTTTCCTGCACAATGGATGGGGCTTGGCACGCCGTGTGTGGGTTGGTTTAGGCACCCCCGTAGTGGGCGGGGGCTTAGGCGCCCACGAATGGGCGGGGGCGCACTGGCACCCACGGGTGCCGTGGACACAATGGGGCTTGTAAAGAATGGGCCAGGGGGCCTGCAACTGGAGGGACGGCATGGGGGGCTGCAAGGGGAGGTAGACACAGGGCTAGATTGACTGACTGTTTTCAGAGCAGGAAGCAGGAAGTGCAGGGTCTGGTGATGCTGCTGCCATCTACACACCAAATTGTAATATCTTGTAAACTATGCAAAATAAACAATGAAATAAATTGCAAACATTCTCATAGAGCAATTCCTATCAATTTACCTAAGTCATTTTTGAGCCACAGTTCCCGCCTTTAACCCTTTAACTGCCACATTCGTATCTTATTCACATTCTGTGCAAGAGAATGCAGCAAACTGCCACGATCGTGAATATACGATCTGATGGCTCTTTAAAAAAACATTCACATGGCCCCCGTAGCCCCCCTGCGATCCCCCTCAGTTGTGTGCTAAATCCGAGGGGGGATCGGAGTTACGGTACCTTGCGTTTCTGCGTGACCGTATAGGGAGGAGCCGGTCTCCAGCGTGGAGTTACTTTTTTCCGAAAAGGGGACGCCCTGTGACGGTCATGGAGCTTCCTCCTCCCCGAGGTCTAGTGGAGTACCTATCTTAGTGGAGTAACTGCACATGTGATCTTCCATTCAGATCACAGTGGCAGTACCTGTAAGAATACTGTCAGTGTGAGAGCTTACTGATACTTTTTGTGAATGGACTCAAAGTCCTTCACAATAGATTTTTTCTTAGGCAAAGACTAAAAAAAAAATGGGGATGGGGACTGGAGATCCAAATTTCTTGGTGATCACTTCTGATCACCAATTATTGAATCTTTGCCAATGAATGAAAATCACTTCCCTGCAAAATGCATTTCGGTAAGTGATTTTTCCGATCGTTATTTTCGAATTGGAAAACGGGCATTAGTTCGTATTCCGAAGTTCGATTATCCATCCAAGATCGATTTGATGATCCTTTGGGATTCATCTAACAACAAAAGGGGAATGGCAGAAGGTGGGTTTTTTTATTTTTTCTTGTGAATGCAATTGTGCATGGATCCTATTGGCTGTTTGTGGCGCCCGTCTCTCTTGCACCACGGCATTGTGCATACAGTTGATTCAGGACATGTGGGAGACTTGCCATTCTAGGATTTTTTGTCTTACACGTGGTTTTGAGGTAGGATTTCGACCGTTATTTACAACTCTCCACTAAAAAACCTATGTCTACTATGGAGTACTGTGTCTGATGCTTCATTTAGATTGAAAGCAATGACAACATTACAGTAGGTTGAAGGTGGTGGTAGATTCCAAAAATATTATGTTTTGTGTGGGGTATTCTCAATTTCAGAGCCCTTTCCGTTGAAAAAGTGTTAGAACTGTTGAATCACAAGCTATCTTTTTTCTTGTAATTGCACTTGGGCTGGTCCCCCATTTAAGCTTGTTGGTGCTCTACGTCTCGTGTGCACCCATGCATATGGCAACCGTTTGATTCATGACATGTGGAAGATAATATATTGTGGATTTTTTTCTGTCATAGTGATTTTAGAAGGGTTCATAACTTGAATCATCTATTTTATTTTCACAAAATCTCCTAAAAACCAGTTCGTCTTTGGTATTACTGCGTCTCGATTCTTCATGTATGTCTAAAAAGCTTGGCAGAGCCAAATGTAGCTGAAGGTGTGTAGATTCCAAAAATATATATTTTTTTAGGGGGAATATTTCAGTTTGTGCACTGTTCCTTAGCAAAAGGGGTAGGCTGTTCAAAAAAAATTACAGAACACTTTGGTTTTTCTTGTTAATTGCATTTGTGCATGCGTCCCATTTGAGCTAGTTGGTGGCCCTGACTCCTGTGTGCATGCCATCCTTGGAATACCGTTGATTCGGACATGGGGAGATTGTATTTAGTGGGGGGGTTTATTTGTGGCATTTCGACGAGTTTTGGGGCTATTTTGAATTACATGCAGAGCAGCGCCTTTGATTTTTTTTCTTGTAATGGCACTTAATGCTGCTCCCATTTGGAGTTACGTTGGTGGCAACCACAGCATTGCATCCCAGTTTGATTCAGACATTTGGGATTGATATTTGGTAACTTTTTTTCATTACTTGGGTTTTGGCAGGGTTTTTACCTTTGAAAACTTGTGGGGGTTTCTATTATTTTTTTTTCAGAAAATATGCTAAAAGTGCAAATTCTCTCGAAGATCTGCGCACACAATTATGGTAGAAGAACAATGGCACCTGTTGCTTTAGCTGAAGGGCTGTATGATTCTGAAATATATATTTTGTGGGGGTATTTTTGAGTTAGAGAGGTGTTTAGATGTAAATGTTAAAATTGCTGTTATTGGCGGCTAACAGCATTGGCTCATTTGTGACTGCTGGCTTTTATGCCCATGTTGTAACTCATGCATATGGGCATCTACCTGTTTCATCAGGGCATTTGGATGTTGATAATTGACATTTTTTTTAAGCATGACATGAAATTGCGCATGATTTACTTGAATTGTATTTTTATAAATTTTTCCTGAAATCTGTTAAAGCGAAATTTTACACAAAACTGGGGCGCCACAAGAGCAAATCATAGTGGTTATGCTAAGGACATCACACACATTGTGTATGGCTGAAGGTGGTGTAGTATTCCAGAATTATAGTTTTTAGGGGTATTTCTATAAGAGGGGTTTAATCTGACAAATCTGAAAAAGGAGCTGTAATTGGGCCAATTGTTTCATTGGGCTCACTTGTGCTAGTTTGATTCCAACGCCTGCGTGTGTAAGCCATACATAGAGGCAATGACGTTTGATTCAGGACATTTGGGAGATTGATATTTGTTAACATTTTGTTTAATTCCGTGGGTACTTGGCATCATGTTTGAATTCTACTTGAGATTCAATTGTTTAGAATCTGTTTTTCTAAACTGCAACTTCTATGAAGAACTGCGCCACACTATTTAGGTATAATGACACAAACTACAGAGCATTACGTAATATAGATGTGTATCTCGAGAAATATATGTTTGTGGGGTGGTTTTTGGTGGGAAAATTGCGACTGTTTCAAATTCAGATTTGGCTGATATTTTTGCTGTTTTCTAGCCATTGTGCATGTCTCACTTTGGCCATGTCGCTTCCTAACGTCCACACATTGTCTAACACTATGGCATACCGTTTTGACTCAGGACATTTGGAAGATTGCTAGTCTTAGTACCTTTTTTTACATCCAGAGGTTTTTTTTGGCTTAATGATTTCTAATCTAACTTTTGAAGTTGTTTTTTGTAAATTTTTTTCAGAACAAATGTAAAATTCATGAAGTAACTGCGCCCACTTACAGCTTGGATGGTATTGAATGAACAAAACTACAGCGTTACATATCTGAAGTGTGTAGATTTGGTGCAGAATATATAGTTTGTGGGTTATTTCTAAAATTATGGGGTGTTTAGTGAAAAATGCAGACTGTCCCCGCAACTTCGAGTTTGGCTAATATTTTTGCTTTTTTGAGCCATCGTTGCTATCTCACTTCGTTGGCTTTCCACTTCCTACGTGGAAGCACCTATGGCATACTGTTTGATTCAGACATTTGGGGAGATTGATATTTAGTTGTGCAGATTGGCCCTTAAGAAGCTGCTTAGGCCTTGTTATGGGAAATACTCCACAGTCTTTTAGGGAGGAAGCAACTAAGTTCAGCTTAAAGGCAATTTAACCGTCTTTACCCTTGCCTGGCCACAGATCGTGAATATACGATCGTGCAGACAAGGTACCCACTGCCATCAGAGAGCTATTACATCGATCTGCAGCATCTTCTGGGTTCCGGGAGCCGGAATGCCGAAATGAGAGCGGTGGACCAACTCCTACTTCCCGCTCTTGGGCAATTCCCCTTAGGCACGAGCAACACGGGTTAATTACCTGCTTTCCTGCGCGTCGATCGAGGAGTGCCAATGGGAAGGCCACTGACATCAGGCAGTCACCTAGTGGCAGTGACTCTGCTGATGATCTAGAGTATAGGATAGCCGCGGTACCCCGGATGTGTCTCGATACCTGCCGGCTCTGCGATTATTTACATTTGTACTGGTGCTCTCGTGCTGACCTTCCTCTGTGTTCTTTCCTGCTGGGATTTACCTTGCTGCCGGCCTTTGATGCGCCTGTCTATCAGGCTCGGTACAGTATTTACATAACACTACACACATATATTTGTTTATTAACTTTATAACTTTTTTTTTTTATTAGGCACAGCCAACATGCTACACACTAGTGCACTTTATACACACTAACCCCAAAAACTTCACAATACACATATTTACACTCTAACACACACACAGACAGCACCTTAAATACACGACAAATCAACATTTTTTTATTTTGTATTTTTCATTTCATTTGATTTTGACAGTTTTTCTGGATTTTTTTGCTGGTTTCTTTTATTTTGGTGTTTTATTTAATATTATTTCTATAATTTTATTTGTTTTTGTGTGTATATTTTGTGTTTTACCCTGCTCTATATGGCCCTATAACCTCCTCTTATATCCCATACTACCCTCATCCAACTCATACCCCTGCGCCGCACCGCCCAGACCCTCTTACTGTAACTGTTGTGGTATGAATTACTGTAAACCATCTTTATTACCCATCAAGCTCGTGGGCTGTCTTTTGACCCTCGCAGTCTGGCTGGTGCGGTAAAGTGAGTTAAAGGCGGCCATTTTTGTTTTTGTGTTGTGCGTTATTTTTCGTGCGAATCTCCGTTTTCTGGGTCTTTCTTTTTTGGTTCAAGTACCCTTGTATTCTTTATTACAACGACTATGTGTATCTGTGATTTTGACCCCATGCCTGCTGTTGTTAGGTAGACTGCTGTTTGTGGATTTTTTGCTTTTCTGTGCAATATATTCAGTGGCTCTTATTAATATTTTTTTTGCTTCATTTACCCTTGATTTCTGTTTTATAAAGTTATCTAAAATATATAAAGATTCTTTCTTTAGTATTTGGAATTGTACGAGTGTTAATTTTGTATACTGTTTCATTAAGGTTAGTTTTATAGTTTTCAGTTTTCTTGGTGCTTCAGAAGAGGTTGAAAGTATTGGAGTTGAAAATCTTGTTACTTATGTTTGCTTGAAGGGGGTACTACTCAGTCTTTTTTGCGAAGGGTTAACTCTAGTCTTTTGCTGAAGGGGTTAACTTCAGTCTTTTGTTTAAAAAAACAATGTTATCGTGCTATTTGTATCAATGGATAGGAGGAAGAGCTTTTCTGTAGAGGAGGCTGCTAGATACTGTATGCGACGGCATCTCAGGAGGAATGATGTTTTCTGTGATGTTCTGAATGCTGACCTCTGAGTAATTTATCCAGCGTGATCTAGAATCATCATGATTTGATGAGCATGCCAGTAGTGACTTCTGTCACAGTCCTTAGAGAGTAGTGGGTTCCGACTGGTGATGAGGCGGTCGCTAGCATTGTCACTTAGTGTATGTTGTCTTCTATGGAGTAGATTGAGGAGTGTTGTGCTGGTGCTTGCAGTTGGAGGAGATGTCCTGCGTGGAGGCCTCCTGTCCCGGCTAATTTTATAACCCCCCAAATTCCTGATTTCTACTTTCATCCTGTGCGTGAAGTGGACACCAGAAATTTTTGAAGTGCTAGACTGTCTTTCAGCTGTATCTGCGTACGCGAAACCCTACAGGATGTGGTCAGTAACACAATCTTGGATTGCGAGCAGTATATTGCCCGACAATCAGCCATTAGGTGAAATATTCACGTAGCTCGTTGGCAGTGGTATCAGTCCACCACAAAGAAATGAAATAAAATTTTGCCTCACTCTTTTCAATGCTGTCCTCGTAAAGACAATACTGGAAGGCTATTGGGATACCACCATTCTGAATTTCCCGCTCCCACTGTTTTCAGGGCTGTAATGCCTAGACCCGCTACCCTAAATGTCTATGCGGTTATGCATTTTATGATACCTAAACCGACATGCTGTTCCCCCGCGGTGCACCCTTCAGACTAGCTTCATAAATTGAGGCCCTTTATTGATAGCCTGTCTAAACGCTTGCGAGACGTTTACGAGCTCCCCTCGTAATATCTTGTATTTGACTGAGTCCCTCTTATGCTCTACAAGAGGTCGCTCATATTTACGTCGAATACATGCCAGTAAGCGTTCTCTCTATGGCATCAAATTATATAAGCTCTGCGAAGTAGTAACTGGTTACCCTAGCAAGTTTATGATATATGAGGCAAGGACTCACAGTTAGACCCCTCTGGTTGTCCACTGGATTTAACGGTCAGTGGCAAGATAGTATGGGAGCTCAGTTCTCCATTGCTGGGCAAAGGTTACCATTATATGTGGATAACTTTTATACAGTATTCCCTTGTTTAGATATCTTTTATCTTTTGACACCCCAGCCTGTGGCACACATAATCCTATTCAAAAAGGGTGCCCAAGGCTTTACTGGATAAGACCACGCGTGAGAGATTTGGCTCTAAGAAGCGATGAGCTCCTGGCTATCAATTTTGTGATACTAGGACTGTATTCATGCTGACCACCATCCACATGAGTCGTAGAGTAAGGCACGAAAGTTGGTAGGCCCCCGCAAAAAGACCCACTCTGAGCAAAGAATCAACAAGTACATGGTGGCGTTGACAAAACTGATCAGATCCAACACTACTACTAACGCCACCAGAAAACAAAGCACTGGTACAATAATAGCCATTTATCTTGCAAAACGTGCCCTCACATAATTCGTATATTGTTACAAGACGTGGACCAGAGCCTGTACTGTCCTATTATAAGTTCCAGCTGCAGCTTATTCCAGCTATGTTGTTTGGTAGTGTAGAGAGGTCCGGAGATGGCCTAGTATGATAATGTACTAGATTAGTAGAAAGCTTTTTTTTTAGACCCATTCTCACCCCCGCTAATAAGTCCGCATCCCCAGAGAGCCTGCAAGTTTTGCCGTTAAAAGTGGACTAGGCCATATACAGGTATTTTTGTCCTAAGTGCCTACAAGCCTGCTTTATGTCTGAGGCCCTGTTTTTGGCGCTACCATACTTTGGTGCACTTTGACAAGTTAGATGGAATAGGAGGCTCTCTGGATTTGTGGGTGTCCTAAGGCCATTATTTGGCATGCTCCGGTTTCATTGCTTTTCTGAAATAGCTTTGGAGTTGGGACAGGTAAGGTCTCTTCTAGTTAAAATAGTTATTTACTGTAAAGGGGGGCATAAAGGTATAATGTGTTTTTTATTGTCAGTAATGTTGTACTAACCGCTAGTTTTCCCAAGGATTTATGAGTTCCTGTAAATACACAGTAACAGGGTGATGCTTATGGTGTGCATTTACAGTAATGTATGAATGGTTCTTGTAATTGCAGTTTAACAACTGCTTTTATCTTTCAAGATGTCCGGAAAAAACTGGAGACGTACCACTAACTAAACTCCAAACTGAAAGCCCCTAATCTTGTGCTAGGCAGAGCTTGTAGGTTCAAGGGCGCTTGTGGCAAATGATGAAATGAAAGTTATTTTATTTTATTATTCATCTTTCATAGATGCTACAAAACTTTTTTCACGCAAAAGCTTCATGGCCTTCACTAAAGCTATCAGTATTTTCTCGTAATGGAAATAGGCCACAACACAGAGGCATAGATATCCCAGCAATGTAGGAAGATTTGAAACATATTTTCCAGTTTTCCAGGCACGGAATCACCGTGCGAGTTCTGTCTGCTAAAAGTTCGAAATACTACTATGAAATGCACTACAAGATTGCAGTATAACAAAGAAATGGCACTGTTGTATGTCTAAAGTGTATGTAAATCCAAAATGCTGTTATTGACTCACTGCGCATTGTTTTACTTTTGACTAGTCGCTTCCACGTCCGCGTGTGTAACCCACACATTGCATACCGTTTGATTCAGGACATTTAGAGATTGATATTTGGTATTTTTTTACATTACTGGGGTTTTGGAGTGATTTTGTAACTTTTGAAATGATTTTTCTCTAGTTACCAGAAATTCTGTAGAAATGCCAAATTCTACGAAGAACTGCGTCCACACCATTGATGGTATGAATGAATGAACTACATGCTACATATCAGGAAGGGTGTGTAGATTCAGGAATATATAGTTTGTTGGGGGTATCTGAGTATCAGGGTGTTTTGTGGAAAAAATCAGTACTGTTCAAATTTCGGAGTTGGCTAATATTTTTTGCTGTTTCTGAGCCATCATGCATTGTCTCACTTGGGCGTTTTGCTTTTCGCTTCCAGTCACGTCCGAGTGGTAACCACACCTATGCATAACCGTTTGATTCAGGTCATTTGGGAGATTGATATTTAGTAACTTTTTTTTACATTCCATGAGGTTTTGCATGATTTTTACTTTTAAGGGGTTTTTTGTTCATTTTTTCAGAAAAGTTCGAACTTCTACAAGAACTGCTACACACCATTGATGGTTGAATGAATGACCTACAGTGCTACATAGCTGAAGGTGGTAGATTTCAGGAATATATAGTTTGTGGGGTTTTTGTCGGAGTTATCAGGGTGTTTTGTGGAAAAAAATGCATGACTGTCCAATTTGTATAGGCTGAAATATTTTCGCTGTTTCTGAGCCATCATGCATGTCTCACTTTGTGTGGCTTTTCGCTTCCAGCGTCCGAGTGTGTAACTACACATATGGAATACCGTTTGATCAGGACATTTGGGAGATTGATATTTAGTACTTTTTTTACATCCAGAGGTTTTGGCATGATTTTTACCTTTTGAAGTTGTTTTTTGTTAATTTTTTCAGAAAGTGTGAACTTCTCTTACGAAACTGCGCCACACCATTGATGGTATGAATGAATGAACTTCTGTGCTACCTAGCTGAAGGTGTTAGATTTTCAGGAATATTAGTTTGTGGGGGGATTCTGAGTTATCAGGGTGTTTTTGTGAAAAAACTAGCAGACTGTTCAGAATTTGGAGTTGGCTATATTTTCGCTGTTTCTGAGCCATCATGCATTGTCTCAGTCTTCATGCTTTTGGCTTCCACGTCCGCTGGTGTGTCCACCACACTTATGGCATACCCGTTTATTCAGGACATTGGGAGTTGATTATTTAGCTTTTTTTGAGATTCCATGGGTTTTGGCATGATTTCTACCTTTTTGATGTTGTTTGATGTTATTTTTTTGAAAATCTGGTAAAAGTGCAGCAAACTTTCTACGAAGAACTACGCCCACCCCATGATGATATGAATGACGACTACCCGTTCAGCTGGAGTGTAGATTTCAGGTATAGTATGTTTTGGTGGGGGTATTTCTGAGTTGGGGGGGTGTTTGTTGAAAAATGCAGACTGTTCAAATACAAAACTGGCTTTTTTTTTTTTGCTGCTACTGACATTTGGCACTGGTCACGCTCTGGGTTAGTGGTGCCATGTCTCGGTACACCCTGATTTGGCAAACGTTTTTATTCGGGAGGGTGGGCTTTCATATTTAAGATGTGTTGGAACTTTCCTCCACAGTTTTTATCTGAAATTCGTATTTGATTTGTGCTCTGATAACAGTTGAGGAAAAAAAGGAAATGGAGTAAAATCAGCTTACAATGGACGAGAGCTGCGCGCGGGTATCTGCATTTGATCGAAACTTACTCTCCCAAATCCTGCGGTGTTGTAGTTTCTAAAAATATCTCACTTGTGGGGATATTTTAGTTTATTTTGGTAGATATTCTATGTTAACTGTCAGTAGTGGTTATACTTTCGATTTGGTTAATATTCGGAAGGGGGCATAGTATTTGTTGTTCTATAACATGTCTGCTTTGAAACTATAAAGGCACTAGAAAGTGGTTACATTTCTAGTAATTGCTAATCCTACTATTTATTTAGTATGTTTAAAAAATGGGAAAAATAAAAAATGCATATAGATATACCTGTGAAAAATTAAATCTCTGTGTCTATGGTATTTCATGAAGCGCTGGAGGAGCGCTTCACTGTCATGCCAGAAACCTCTCAGAGTAAAGGTAATAGGCGGCAAGCTTTTCGCTCACAGATAGGCTCGCGTCTTCACTTTCTGACAAATTTGGGAACAGAGAGGTAAGGTAAGGATTTTTTTTTCCATAATATTTTATTGATTAGATAACAAAACACTTTCGGTCACATATTTGAACATATAATCATTTGAAACAATTCTTGTTTTTATAGTAGTTTTGTATGTGGATTTTAAAGTAACGTAAACAACCAAATAAATAAAGTCAATGTACTCATTTTTCGTCTCTCTGCCAATGGTTTGGGCCATCTCCCCCCCAGGACCCTCATGGCACTATATCCATGGTTTCAATCTATCTGTAATATTCATTGTGCCTGCCCCTGTTAACCACCAGTTCATCTCACATAGCCACCAGATCCGTTATTATAATTGTTGTTTGAGGGGCGCGGTGTTTCCATGTGGTTGGCTAAAAGGATCTAGCCCCTGCGCATACACATAGTCATTAATTGTTTTCTGTTAGAGATACAGTAATTGGGGGGTCTTTCTATCAAAAAGTGCCATCCTGGGGCAAGAG
Organism: Hymenochirus boettgeri; assembly: GCA_019447015.1. NCBI lineage: Eukaryota > Metazoa > Chordata > Amphibia > Anura > Pipidae > Hymenochirus > Hymenochirus boettgeri. The sequence goes on along the minus strand of JAACNH010000434.1, from coordinate 21,386 downwards.
TCCTTTGGTGGTAGTACCCCTCTGGATTATTATTCTTGTCATTCTTTGCATAATTCTTTTACCTCTGTGGCAGTCCCACCAACAGGTACAGTCACCAAAGTCTACATCATCTATAACAAGGGTGTAGGCCTGAGGGAATATTTGTGTGTTTTTTGGGAACTATACCAATGGTATAACATTCTTAAAGCTTTTTCCTTGATTATTATGTGAGGAAGCATTGGTTAAAGATTCAAATATGTTTGACCACTTTCCTTCTCACTGCTCACCAGCATATTACCTTATATATAGAGTATATTTTTTTGATGATGTTTGTGTGTGTTTTGTGTAGATTGAGCTACAGATTTTTCAAATGTAGTCAGTTGATTGTTTGGTGGGCTCGTGTTGAAAGTATTGTGCGAGTTGTCTTAATGGAACCATTCGGATTGGGGCAGTTTGTATTGGTGTTTGATCTGTTCCATTGGACAACATGGACCTGCTGGTGCCAGATGTTCCACTTAGAATCCCACTGTCCAGCCATGACCTCCGCTCCACTTGTGTTTTCTGAGTGAAAGTCGGGTTTGTGAAAAGTTGTTCCTCTAGTACTGTGCGCTCATTTGCCGGTCGTGCACACTGCACTGGCAGGCCTCGGCGCACAACGAGGTTAAAGTGTTGGCCACTGACTGTACATCTTCTGTTAATATAAGTGCTGCTGGTATGCAGCGCACACAACAGGGCGAATCAATGCGAGTTATTTTCACACGACATTAAACTCCTGCCTTTCATAGTGTCTTTAAAATATGCACAAAGGTTCTCAACTTTACTCGCTGCATTTTTCAACAATGTATTTTTTTTTTATACGCATGAACTTTTTATTTGTTTTCCATCTCTTTACAGTAATTTATACATTACCATGAACAATTAAATTTCAGAACAATTAACAAAAACAATCAATATAATTACAGTCTTCACAGTGAGAACAGCACACTCACTAGTATTGGTACGCGTATAGACTCTACTGAGTATAAGTCCGAATTTTTCAGGCTTTAAATTAGCCCGAAAGTCTACCTCGACTTTACTCGGTCAAGTCCTTTAATTTTAGATCAAATTCTGCAATTACCGAATAGTAACCGTAGTGTGCGGCTTGTAACCTATATAGAAAGTTACAGGAGCTGATCTGCCTTTATCAGCTTCCTGTCCTTCCCTGTATTCTGCCTGTTGGACTGACTCACTCAGCACTTGTCCGCTGCTCATCGATGCTAGTAAATCTGATGTCCTCCTCAGTTTGGGGGCTAAAAACCTGGCTAAGTTCAGTGCATGGACAGCTTGAAACTTCAACTCTCAGGTGACGAACTTTTAACTATTGGGTCGAGAATCCGCTTTTCTATTGGGGGTCAGGTGCAGCCCTTTACTATATGGGGTTCAGAGGCACCTTTACTATATGGGGTTCAGGAGATTGTAATGATGGTAAGCGTAATTAATAAAGTTACTGACCTTGCACTCCAATGTTAGAACTAAACTCCCAGCACAAAGCAACAGTCATTCTGGGGGTTGTAGTTCCAAACCATCTGAGTGCCAAAGATTGAGGCTTACTGGGTGACTGGATTTGGCTATTACTGTATGGGATTCTATGTATGTGGAATTCTGCTGTCCTATTTAGGGCAACAACAGCGCTAAAAACACACAAGATCAGAAGTGCGATATGAGTGATATTTCTTACCCCACCTCGACTATACCTCGAGTCAAATCATTTTTACAAATTTTCAGGTAAAATAGTGTACCGTCGACTATACTCGGATCTGACTTATACTCAGAGTATATCACGGTAGCTTTTCTTTATCTTTACCATCCTCGCTTTTCAGACTGTTTTGTATTTATGCTCTTAAGATTTCACTTTCTGACTTCCTCTAATGCCTAATTTAGTGTCTATTACTTGTGGCTTCCTTCTTTTGTTCTATGATCTATCGTCGATGTAACCATCTTCCCATGCTCTGTAGAACTTTAGGAATTATTTTGGTTTATATAAAGGTTTTTTCATATCTCATGTTTTTGCAGTATACCATGTAGTGATTGGTTAACTGAGGGAACCTTTGTAGTTCTCCATTATTTAATGATTAAATTGTTCATTTAGTGCAGTGGTGAAATTATTTGTTTTTTGAGACGGTGGAAGAGGGTTTAAATTATGTCACAGAGTGGCCGTGCTGGTTTTGGTTCGATTGTTGTGTCATTAGTCTGTTCATAAGAGAGCATAATTTGTTCCATGCTCTTATGGATTTGGGACTATGTCCATCAGATGTGCCTTAGCGTACCTTAGAGTGCCTCCATCTCACTACAGAGGTGAATGTTCTCGTACCATTTTGTATGAATTTGAGAGGGAGATCTGTAAAATCTTAGACTATCTTTTTGTTTGATCTCCCAAGTGCTTTATGATTTGACGTTAAAGTTGTTTTTAACGCCTCTACACTCACTGTCACGGGATGATGTCGTGGTCCAGAATCCTTGGTCCAGTCTGGACATATGTTCCAAGCGTTCAAATTGGGGTTTAGTGTCTATTAGTTTTATAGATATTTGGATATGATTTTATATGTTGTTTCATCAATTGCACGACCAGGTGCTCTGGCAGAGCTTCATTCATTGAATCAATTTTTGTTTACGGATTCCTCGCTTATTATAGTCCTCCTGAGGAAACTTTATTTTGTAAAGTTCAGACACATTCTCCAGGGATTTGTGTATTTGTTTTGAAGTGTCTAATATTTCATCAATGTCCTCTATTTTCGCATAAATTGCATCCTATTTGGGTGGTAATGCCATTGTCTGCCCAGATTGGACCTTCAGGTTCGAAAGTTTTTCAATAGTAGCAATGAGATATAGGTCAATTGAGATATAGGGTAGTATGTTTGGGGTAACTTATGTGTTTTGTACGTTTTGTTTCCAGATTTTTTGTTTGATGTGTTTGTTGTTATAGGTCCATTATTAGGGTTGTTTTGAGTTTAAGACTTATCATTCTAGATTGTTTAGGGGTTGTATCTTTTTATATGTTTTTGCATGTCCAGACCATCTTTTGTTTTCGTTAGGGGAGCCAGCCTATGCTTATTGTTCTAGGTTGGCTGCGTATATCGAGTCTATGAATATGGGTAAGGCTATGTCCCGTCCATTGGGTTTGATTTAGGCTAACGTTTTCAATCTTGATTCTTGGCCTTTTCGCATTCCCTAAAGTAGGAGTCTTAATCAGTTCCATTAGAGATCTAATAAGATTTTTCCGGGATTATTATAGGTAACTGTTCCTAATTTGTTGCAGAAGTTCGGTAGTAACAATCATTTTATTAGAGTCACTCTGATCGCCCGGTAGTATTGTATTGACCATTTTTTGAAGTTCTTTTCTTTTCTTCTAGTATGGGTTGAAAAGTTTTCCTTTATACATCATTCATGTCGTGTATGTGTTGTTGAACCTGTATGTTATGGATTGTTTCCACCTTTGAAATTGTATTTGGCACTCACAACATTTGTAAGGCCATGATACGTTTAATTGCGCCAGAGTGTATTGATTATTTTTCGTGATTTTTTGTGTGATATTTCTCCTGAATGTTTAAGTACGTTTGAGTGGATTACATGACTTTATGGGGTCAGATATGGGCTAATTTTGTTCGTCCTGCGTGATAATGATAATTTATGACTCTTGTTCCGCCGATGCATTTTAATTAGTTGGTTTGTTCTTATGAGTTCTGCTGGGTTTCCATTGTTAGAGTATCAAGATCAGTGGGGACACCGGACATCCCTGTCTGACGTCACGTTTGTAATTTTAATTGGTTGGATTCATTTGTGCTATCATATACTTTTGCGATGGGTCGGTCATATTGTGCTAGTAGAGGAGTTTCATTGTAACCATCCTTTAATGTTGAATTTTTAGTGCTTTTCTAAGTCAAGCCCCCAACTCTATTTATGCTTTTTCAGCATCAAGAGTAAGAAGATAGTTGCTTTGTTCTTTTTCTATGTGACCAATTATAAGTGTCAATAATCTCTGGTATTAATCATCCTGGTTGTCTACCATTTACGAAACCCCACTCATCTGGGTTTATCAGGTTGGCATGGTTTGTAGTCTCTTTAGCATCCATATATTCGCATATATTATTAGTTTCCTGGTATTCATAGCGAATTGGGCGCTAAGTTTTGGGGGTCTGATTTTGTCTTTTGTTTGCTTTAGGTTAGGTATTATCACAGCTGTTCCACATTTCTTTAGGATTTTTTTGTGTTAACCGCTAAATTGTATATTTTTTTGTAAGTGCGGTACGAGGATGGTAGAGGTTTTGTAGTTATTCGTATTACATCCATCCGCACCAGTGTATTGTTATTTGGTAGAGCAAAATTACTTTTGTAATTTCAGGATTCTGTATTGTTTGTTTAATTTTTTGGAGTTAAGTCTGTTAGGTAGGTAATTTATTTAGTTCAAAATGATCTATTGCTTTGTTTTCGGGTGTATTACAATTGGGTTTTTCATAGTATTGAGCGATTTATCTGCACTCTGTTGAGGGTATTTTGGTCTCCGTGGTTTATCAATAATATTGATATTTTTGTTTGTAGCCTTGGCTTTGAATCTGTTTTGTCATTCTTTTGGTTGCTTTGAGGGGCTTGGCAGTCCATAGGAGACCACACGATCGTTGGTGATTTAACTGCATGTCTGATCATCCATTCATCTGATCAGGTTGAACGCCGAATGACCGAAATGGTGCCAATGATATCACACATAAATATTTGCCGTGTGTACCTAGTTTAGATTTGAGGATATTTAAAGGGGAACTGTTTTCTCCAAACAAGTTGAGTTTAAATGAAAGCCTTTAAAACGAGCCATCAACCACCTCTCTACGTGCTCCACAGCCCAAGATATAAAGAAATGACTGACCAGAAAGTTAATGGGTGGGAGGCTGACATGTGACATTCCTAAGGCTTTCCTGCACAATGGATGGGGCTTGTGCACCCGTGTGTGGGTTGGTTTTAGGCACCCGTGAGTGGGCGGGGCTTAGGCGCCCACGAATGGGCGGGGGCCACGGCACCCACGGGTGCCGTGGACCACATGGGGCTGTAAGAGAATGGGCCAAGGGGGGCCTGCAACTGGAGGGACCATGGGGGGCTGCAAAGGGGAGGAGTAGACACAGGGCAGATTGACTGACATGGTTTCAGAGCAGGAAGCAGGAAGTGCAGGGGTCTGGTGATGCTGCTGCCATATCACACACAAAATTGTAAATATCTTGTAAACTATGCAAAATAAACAATGAAAATAAATTGCAAACATTCTCATGAGAGCAATTCCTATCAATTTACCTAAAGTCATTTTTGGACCACAGTTCCCCTTTAACCCTTTAACTGCACAGTTCGTATATTCACCTATCTGTGAAGAGAATGCACAAACTGCCACGATGCGTGAATATACGATCTGAGCTCTTTAAAAAAAACATTCACTGCCCCCTAGCCCCCTCGATCCCCCCCTCAGTTGTGTCTAAATCAGAGGGGGGATCGGGAGTTACGGTACCTTTCTTTCTGCCGTGACCGTATAGGGAGGAGCCGGTCCCACGTGGAGTCTACTTTTTTCCGGAAAGGGAGACCCCTGTGACGTCAGGTGGAGCTTCCTCCTTCACCGAGGTCTAGTGGGAGTACCTATCTAGTGGAGGTAACTGCACTGTGATCTCCATTCAGATCACAGTGCAGTACCTGGTATAGTAAAGCTGTCAGTGTGAGAGCTTACTATACTTTTTGTGAATGGACTCAAAGTTCCTTCACAATAGGATTTTTTCTTAGGCAAAGACTAAAAAAAAAATGGGGACTGAGATCAAAATTGGTGATCACTTCTGATCACCAATTATTGATCTTTGCCAATGAATGAAAAATCACTTCCTGCAAAATGATTTCCGGGAAGTGATTTTTCCGATCGGATTTCGAATGGAAACGGGCATTTATGTTCGTATCCAAGTTCGTTATCCATTCCTAAGATGATTTGATGATCACTTTGGGAAATGATCAACAAAAAAAAGGGGAATGCAGAAGTGTTTTTTTTATTTTTTCTTGTAATTGCAATTGTGCATGGATCCATTAGAGCTAGTTGGTGGCCCCGTCTCTCTTTGCACCACCCATTGGTCATACAGTTGATTCAGGACATGTGGGAGATTGCCATTAGTGGATTTTTTGTACTTATCAGTGGGTTTAGGTAGGATTTCAACCTTATTTACAAAATCTCCTAAAAAGCACTATGGAGTACTGTGTCTGGAATCTTCATTTAATTGAAAGCATGACAACATTACGTAGGTAAGGTGTGTAGATTCCAAAAATATTAGTTTGTGTGGGGTATTTCCAATTTTCAGAGCCCTTTTCCTTGAAAAAGTGTAGACTGTTGAATCACAGAGCACTTTTTCTTGTATTGCACTTGGGCATGCGTCCCCTTTAAGCTTGTTGGTGCTACGTCTCTGTGTGCACCCATGCATATGGCATACCGTTTGATTGCAGGACATGTGGAAGATATATTTATTGGGATTTTTTTCTGTCAAGTGATTTTAGATAGGATTTCAACCTTTGAATCATCTAATTTTATTTTTCACAAAATCTCCTAAAAACACAGTTCTTTGGATTACTGCGTCTCGGATTCTTCATGTATGTATAAAAAGCTTGGCACCATAATGTAGCTGAAGGTGTGTAGATTCCAAAAATATATAGTTTGTAGGGGGAATTTCCAAGTTTTGTGACTGTTTCCTTAGAAAAAGGGTAGGCTGTTCAAATTACAGAACACTGTTTTTTTCTTGTAATTGCATTTGTGCATGCGTCCCATTTGAGCTAGTTGGTGGCCACGTCTCTGTGTGCATCCATGCATATGGCATACCGTTTGATTCAGGACATGTGGGAGATTGATATTTAGTGGGGGGGTTTATTTGTGGGGGGCATTTCCAAGTTTTGGGGCTATTTGAAATTACAGAGCACCTTGATTTTTTTTCTTGTAATTGCACTTATGCATGCTTCCCATTTGAGTTAGTTGGTGGCAACCACGCATATGGCATACCATTTGATTCAGGACATTTGGGAGATTGATATTTGGTAACTTTTTTTTCATTACTTGGTGTTTTGGCAGGGTTTTTAACTTTGAAACTTGTTGTTTCTTTATTTTTTTTCAGAAAATATGCTAAAAGTGCAAAATTCTACGAAGATCTGCGCACACACAATTGATGGTATGAATGAAACAATGGCACCGTTGCTTAGCTGAAGGTATGTAGATTCTGAAAATATATATTTTAGGGGGGTATTTTTGAGTTAGAGAGGTGTTTAGATTGTAAAATGTTAAAAGTTGCTGTTATTGGGCCAGTACGCATTGGCTCAATTTGTGACTAGTGGCTTTTATGCCCATGTGTGTAACCATGCATATGGCATACCGTTTCATTCAGGGCATTTGGAAGATTGATAATTGACAAGTTTTTTTACATGACATGGAAATTTGCCATGATTTTTAACTTTGAATTGTATTTTTATAAATTTTTCCTGAAAATCTGGTAAAAAAGCGAAATTTTACACAAAACTGCGCCCACACCATTGGTGGTATGCATAAAGGAATCACACCATTGTGTAGCTGAAGGTGTGTAGATTCCAGGAATATATAGTTTTAGGGGGTATTTCTAATATAGAGGGGTGTTTAATCTGACAAATCTGAAAAAATGCTGTAATTGGGCCATTGTTCATTGGCTCACTTTGTGGCTAGTTGATTCCACGCCTGCGTGTGTAACCATACATAGAGCATACAGTTTGATTCAGGACATTTGGGAGATTGATATTTGTTAACTTTTTTTTACATTACTTGGGAATTTGGCATGATTTCTACCTTTGAGAATTTCAAATTTTTTAGAAATCTGCTAAAACTGCGAACTTCTATGAAGAACTGCGCCCACACTATTTATGGTATGAATGAACAAACTACAGAATTACGTAGATAAAGATGTGTAACAGGAGAACCAGATGGAGTTGGGATGTGAGGTAAGGATTAAACTACACTACATGGTGGGGCCAGTAGTTGGGGGGATTATAGTTTTGGGGGTGGACATGCCCTTTAAGATTCTGGATGTATTCGAGGTTCTTATGGTCGGTAAGGATGGTGATAAGTACAGAGGTGCCTTCCAATAGATGACGCCACTCCTCGAGGGCCAACTTGATGGCAAGAAGTTCCCTATTCCCAACATCATAGTTCTGCTCGTTGTATAGAAACTTCTTAGAGAAATAAGCACAGGGATGGAGTTTCCTTTCAGGGCCTTGTCTTTGGGAAAGGATGGCTCCTGCGCCCAAGTCTGAGGCATCAACTTCGATGTAGAAAGGGAGACTAGGATCTGGATGTACTAGAACAGGGGCATCAGCAAAGGCTTCCTTAAGTCGTTTGAAGGCTTCGAGGGCTGCAGGGGTCCATGAATGAGGCTTACCACCTTTACTGATGAGGGCTTATATGGGAGAAATTATAGAAGAAAAACCCTTGAATGAATTGTCTGTAGTAATTGGCGAACCCAATGAACCTTTGAATAGCTTTGGTTCCCATTGGAAGAGACCAACCTTGGATGGCCGAAACTTTCACAGGATCCATCTGGAAACCTTGTGCAGATATGAAATAGCCCAGAAAAGGTACTTGCGAACACTCAAACAGACACTTTTCCAGTTTGGCATATAGGCTTTTCTCTCTCAGACGTAGTAACACCTGTTTAACATGGAGGCGGTGTGAGGGCAGATCTTGGGAAAAGATTAAAATGTCATCGAGATATACGACTACAGAGATTCCCAACATATCCCGGAAAATGTAATTCACAAATTTTTGGAACACCGCTGGAGCATTACAAAGGCCAAAGGGCATTACGAGATATTCCTAGTGATCGTCCCTAGTGTTAAAGGCTGTTTTCCACTCGTCACCTTTGCATATACAGATCAAATTGTATGCCCCCCGAAGATCCAGTTTGATGAGAGGAAGAGGATACCGATTTTTTATAGTGATTTTATTTAACCCACGGTAGTCAATGCATGGTCGTAAACCTCCGTCTTTTTTTTCAACAAAAAAGAACCCAGCTCCAGCAGGGGAAGTGGAAGGTTGTATGAAACCCCTAGACAAATGTTCAGTAATGTACTCTTTCATGGCTAGAGTTTCAGAGGGAGACAGTGGGTATGTGCGTCCCCGAGGAGGCATAGTACCTGAGAGAAGATCGATGGGGCAATCATAGGATCGGTGCGGTGGTAGCTTCTCTCTCAGTTCCGCTTTTTTTGAATTCTCGCGCCGCCCGGCATGTGAGCGTCGTGATGTCATGACTTCTACGCCGCCGCCCACCCAGTGCAGAGCAGCGCGGGACCGGAGCAGCAGGTAAGTTCGTGACACATACTTACAGAGGTGTTTGGGGTTTTTTTTCAATTCACCACACTTACATTTTAAATAGCAGTAAAATGTGTTGCAAAATGGGATAAACAAAAAACAGAATTCTATTAATTACAATAGTCATGGGACCATATTTACTTACTTTCTTCAAAAAGGGTTTATGGTTTCCTATCCATGTATTAAGCAAATATTTTTTTTTTTTTGTAAGAACCTTAAAACATTATGTGAACTTCATTAAATGTTATCTGCATACAGATTTTTTATGGTAATACTTTTTGTTCCATTGATTGCTTATATTTAAGATTTTATATTTATATTTTTTGAACCATGTAAAATTCTTGATTATACATTTTAGTACCAGTTAAGCTTTTTATTAAGCTATATTAGCTCATAAACCTATATCCATAACGCAAATACTGCTGCTAGTAACTAAATATCAGTAAATCTGAAACAAGTGTAACACATACGTGTCTATACACACAGGGGAATTTGTCAGGAACTGAAAGTAATAGCTACGCTACATTCAGGGAGTTTAGCACATTAAACATGCATATTTGAGTTTACACAGCCATAAATCAGTAAGATTTGGATTTGAATGGTTTTACATACTCTCCCCACCCCCATTACCTTTTTTCGCTGCAGTATGTGTACACTGGTGCTGTATCAATATTGTGGGAAGCAAAATTGCTAATTAATTTTTAATATTTTACAAACATAGGTTAGATTTTAGCTAGGTACACATGTTCCATTACTCATTAATACAAGGTAACTTCCTTCAGAAGGGCCATAAAATGCTAATAAAATTACTTGCTAATAAAGTAATTTCATCCATTACTTCTTAGTGCTCATGAAGAGTCTTAAATGCAAAACTAAATATGATGCTCAATGCCATCAGATAAAATACAGTATACCTTGGGTAATGCTGAGCCACATATACCTTATAATAGGTGATTGGATAACTTGAGCCTCTTCCACCAAAATAACCTAAAATAAAATAAAAATAATAAAGGACAAAATAACTAATTTTGACAGCTATGTATAAACAAACTAGAACAATACAATTTTTTTCCTTGGTAAAATATGTATTGAACAAATGTATTAAATACATGAAATGTAACAGGTTTTTAAAGGTTGTAAAAAAAAAAAAAAAGAGGAGAAATGATGGAGATGACCCTAAAAAAAGAGTAAAGATACACTTTCAAATTTTACCCATTAAATTGGAGCCTAAATAGCTATATTTAAAATGTCGATTATAGAATTCTCCATTGGAAGGGTTGACCAAGAGCTGCCCAATATCACTTAAGTAATAAAAACTCGAGATGGAATCTAATTTACAGTGCTTATCAGATACAACATTTAAGATACTTTAGCCTTATTAGGTGGAACACGAGTACTGTTTATTTACTTCTTTCCAGGTCTTCTGCATTAGAGAAGCTGTTATAAGAGAAATCTTCATTTAGAATTATTCGCTTGATCTATTTTATAGAAGGGACATAATATGATTCAGGTTTCATGTGCTATCAGTGAATTATCTGCAAAATTACAGGAGATTCAATAAAAGTTCTGATTGGCTGGGGCAAAATTAGCACAGTTAAACGATAAGAACTTTTATTGATAACCCTGTTAATGTGAAAAAGGAAGAGTCACTGCTTCTAAAACATGGCTTAGACTTCCCTTAAGGCCCCTTGCCTTGTTCAATTAAGATGTAATCACCTCAAGTCTCATTTGTCCCTTACTGTAAGTATAGTTTTTTTAGATAACAATTGTGAACTTGCATTTAAAGGTATAGGTCACTCTTCGCTTTTCTAACATTAGTTGTAGGTCATATGTTTTAAAACAAGAATCTATATTTAAAATATTCAAATCTATAAGCTTTACTTGATTAAATTTATTTCTAATTTTTTATTAGTCCTGGAAACAGAGGAATTCTTAAATAAGATACTCAGCACCCTTATGCACCTGTTAGGACATTGATTTTGCATCTAATAGAATGTCTTTCACTCAGGTGTTGCATTTGGTGCAAGTTCAGTTAATAGGAAAAACAAAATATAAACAAAATAAACAGTGATTCCCAGATTACTCTAGGACAGTGGTGTAGAAAACAACAGGGTTTGAGTTCCAACTTGTTTCAAACTGCAGTAAGACTGATTGCTCTGACTTCAGGAGTCCCACTAAATAATCAGTTACATAACTTTTAAAGACATATACATAAATACAGATAATTCTTGACTATAAATAAACATTTCTGTACAACCCATGCAAATAGAAAATGTTTGTACAATGATACAATAAAGACTATCCGGGAGATTCAATAAAAGTTCTTCTATGTTAAAAAGGGGTGATTATTGCCCCAACCAATCAGATCTTATTTAACATTTGAAAGCTAAAATCTGTTGGTTGGAGCAAATTAGCACCATTTTTAACGACAGAACTTTTATTGAATCTCACTGTATGTTACAAACAGAATAATGTATAAAGTAATGAACACCTTAAACACATTCCTGCTGCAGATTTTACAAATAACTAATAGACTCAGACTGTGCAGTCATATTACACCCTGCATTCTGGTTTCATCATTTACACTGAATAACAGCAAAACAGGGTTTTTTTTATGCACTATGGCCACTTTTTAATCAGCAATATCATATGGGTAGGGAAAAATATAGTCACCTTGTCAAACAGAGGATAAAAAAGAGGTTCACTGGTCAGCAATAGAGGGAAGACAGAGGACACACAAATACATAAACAGACAAGATTCACTATCACTCCTAACAGCACCCATCATGCTGAGATGTGTTGAAGTGATGGTGTCTATTTTACTTTCTTCACCTACTTCTTCCTTGCTACAGTAATATTTTATTTTGAAATCTCTGGTTGTATAACATTTCCTATTAGTTTCTTCTGTCCTTTTTTAAATGTATGCATATGTTACAAAGGACCACATGCTTATCATTATGATTGAGAAAAAAAATAAAGCAAATGCAGGTTCATCGTTAAAGCATATACCAGAAATACACGCACACTCCAGTTTCATGCTCCTGCCTCCCATTGTTTCCTCAGCATCTCCATAGTAAGCACAAAAGTGGCCAGGATTAATTGGAGCAAATTGAAAGTAAAGACAAAGATTTCATTGATGACACACTGTGTGTCATTAGCATGTTATGTTTACAAACAAGAAATGGTTGCTTTGAAATGAGATAGACTCGAACTCGAACCGAGTTGGAGCCGAACTTACCGAGTTCAAACAGACTCGAAACTTCTGACATCCGGACCCGGATTTCTTGGACTTTCGAACTTTCGATAATTATCGAACGTTCATTGTCACTGTTTCGAGAATTATCGAATTTATGAGCTGTTCGCTAATCCTTGAATTATTGTTCACTAACCCTCAAAAGTATCGTTCGTTCGATTTCAGTAATTCCTGAATTTAGGTTCTGTTTGTGTAACCCTCAAAAGTATTGTTCGTTGACCCTTGAATTGTCCGGAACCCTCTAATGTAGTTTTGCACAAAACCCGACAATTGTCCGGTTTTTAAGAAGTGTTTTAAAAGTTTTGGTGATAGTGGCATGATCCCCAGACCATTTCCCAGGTGCCACAGCCATAACAGAAAGTTACCATTGTAACTTTAGCTGTAAATCATCCGGACTTTTCGAACTATCACTCCCCCATGGGTTTGAATACGAACTTTAGACTTTTACTGAAGTTCGAAAGTTCGAAAAGGGGCTGAAGTTCATGAAGTTCGGCCATCTCTACTTTAAAACATGTGATACTGAAAAACATTGCTGCAAAAAAAGCACATTGAAATACGAAAAATAAAGAGAGAGAAGGTCAGAAATAAGAATTAATCTAAAGGCAAGAAGCCGATACATTTATACCAATACCATTAACAAACAGTTAGTCTTCTTTAAACCCTATTCTCTAGCTCAGGCGTTGGGGTTTGTTATAACAGGAATACTAATTTTCTGGGTAGTCTAAAAATACATCCCTTTGCATCTGAATGGTTTAAAGTAGTTTAAACAATTCTCAGGCAACTCCTACCTATACACAAAAGATCAGAAAGTGAATTAGATATTCTACATAGTGTATCTACTTATTTAAAACCTGGAGCTTTGATCTTATCCACAAAACAATTTTGGAGAGTTTTATGTTGTTTGTAAAACCGTTTAAAGGATCACTATATTGATATAAAACAAATTAAATATTAGTTTAAGTTTAATGCCAAACTTTAATTTTGTAAATAATGCTTTTGTATGATTTTTCAACTTTCTGCATAAAACTGCAAAAATTACAGTAGTATCTTTTTTCTACGTAAAATTTTTTTAAAACCCAAGCTACCTAATGCCCTATTGGGTGCACGGGTTTAATCTTTTTGGAAGAAGTAGCACAGCTTTAACTATGCAATAAAAAAATGTTAGATATAGCGCCTCTATTTGCTCAATCTCTAACTTTAGAGTAAGTAGCAGGGCTGAGCGCCAGAACAATTTATGACACACACACCCCAAAGTATTCAACAGTATTTTTAGTTTAGGTTGAAGTTTTTGGAGGTGGTAATAACATGCGGAATCCAAGAACTAATAGGCACCAGGGAATAAGCAGCCCAAATACGTGTAAAACCCATGCTAGATGATGTAGTATTAAGACAGCATGGAGTTTACACTTACAATGCCGCGCACTTAAAAATAATTTAAGTTTTTGTCTACCTAAAATAATCCCTGTTTTCTTCATCATACAAAGTAAAGCTGCCAAAAGGGACAGTAAGAACCTTTAATTGTGCTCGCAAAGCGCAAGATGATTAACCTAAGAGCAACTTGCAGCTAGGATGACATGCAAGTTTATTGCAATGCTTAGAGATTTTAGTTTCAGGATTAAAATGGTCAAGTTACATGAAACTCCATGCACACTAAGGTTAATTGGTCCAGTACAGTACATTTGAGGATGTTTGCTGCCAGCATATTTATGGGCAGGCCTATCTTTTTTACTTATTAGGTAATCCCTCTGTCACAACTGTTGCCTGAATCATGTTGCTCAGCTTGTGCCTTAATCTATTAGACCATATATACAGTACTATACATAGAAATATTTAGCATAGAAAGTGATTTAGCATCTTTAAAAGAGGGCCACGTCTAGTGTGTGTTTGTCCACATGATTTTATGAATGAGGTAGGTAATGTGGCCTATATTGCCATTTAGCATAAAGCACTTGTGTGACATTTCACATTACTTGTTTGCCTACCCCACTCCTCTTAACTTTTACTCAAGATGAGAATTACATTACATAAACAATCCTGTTTGTTAGTCTGCAGTCAAATTAGAGTGGTCTGGGGAGGATGAGGACCTAGCATTTAACATCATGCAACAAAATAGGATCTGGGATTTGGATCTAACTTTGCCTGTAATGTCAATACGTATTATAAGGCATGTTAATTTCCGTCACTTAGGGGCATATTTGAAAACCAGCAGAAACTTTAGACCATGGCCGTAAAGATACAGATACAAATGAATGTTGTGCATACAATAACAGCGGTACCATAATACTACATGATATTGTATGGGGAGTCAAAAATTTACCATCGCGGTTGTAAATCTTATTATTATATTTACAACCGCTATAGTAGATTTGAGGCCACAATCGTAAATACAACGATCATTAAATAGCAAATAGCAATACCGAGCCTTTATAAATATGGCCCATAGTCCTATGCCCACTTTCTGATGCTGATGTTGGATTATGTGTGAGGGCATTATAGAGTTCTTGCAGCTTTCCTCTGTATAGGTCCATGATAAGGCCTCCTGCTGTGCAGTTTTGGGCTCCTGTATATAAAAAGGAATACAATGATTTTGAGATGGCAAAGAGACAAGCAACTATGCTGGTAAGATTAATGGAGAAAAAAAATGTGTTATGTACATAGACGAGCACAGCAAAATTGGGTTTGTTTTCATTGAGACATTTTGAAGGGGATATGATAACCAATCTTACAAAATATTGTGGACAACCAATTTTTTTTACAACAAAAAGAAAGAGGACACCCCTTTAGGCTTTTTTTTCAGTTTCAGCAATGCAAGAATTTATTAGTGTGAGGGCAATAAGGCTGGGTACACACTTGTAGCGGCGCTCGGTCGGGACAAATAGTCCCTCCGTGTGAACCCACGCCTTATAAGTGTTGTGATGTTAGAATGTCTAAACAAGAATCATCTTTTAATTAGCTGAGCCAATTATATATGCTAATCAATGGAATATGTGTAAAGTAGAATAACCCCTATTAAATATGATATTTGCATATTAGTTAGACGTAAATAATAAAAGCCATTATGGAAAATCACATATAATTTAGGCATATACAGTTTATGATTTATAATGGTCTAAACACACAAACTTAATTCTGCAACAAAACTACAAGTTTTTAAGTTATATCTTGGTTCCAACAGTTGAAATTTAACCAGTTATTTCATCCATTTAAATTTCAAATATTTAGATACAATCTGGCCAGATTCAACATAAAATTTAGTAGTAGAAACCTATTTACCAGGATATAAAACTCTCATTAATTGTATTTCTTCATTACATTAGGTTTTGTTGATTTTCCAAAAGCCCAAATTAGATGTACTCCTTTTAAGAGAATGTAACTCTAATATTTATAACTCTGTTTGTGAAATTTATCACTGGGGATTATGGGTAACATCGCTATGAATCAATAATAGTTTGCAATGCTTGCAGCAGTAGAAGTATTAAAGTGCAGGGATGTGCATTATTTTTCTCCAGCATTGTACAGTATGTACTAACAAATTCCCATTAGTATAGTCTAGCGCTGGATTTATATGCTTGCTTTTGATCCCTTGATGAAATTTATCAACCTTAACAATCATGTTGGCAAATGGTACTACAATGCTATAATACTGCTGGATGTTTCCATGCACAAAAAATCACAGTGTATATTTGCTTATTCAGTTCACTAGATCCAGATGTAAAATCTAATTACAACCTTAATTAGAGATCAAAAAACCCCTAGGAACACCAATACGATACTCAAGCATACAGTAGGAGACAACTATTCTTTTTTGTTCATAATTGTTTATTGATTGTTTCAAACATTGATACACTTATATGATGTAGACAATATTGATGAATATAAGCCATAAAAATGAAAATCCGTTTCTTTGTAAATAGAAATGCAAAAGTTGCTAATCGTAATTGAAATAAAGAAATTGAAAAGGTTAGAAGTTAGGACCTTCCAGAATGGGGTTACCTTGACGTGGTTGGAAGGCTTTCATTCATGTGATCACAGTAAGTATACTAAAACCCCTTTGTTTATAAAGTATGCCAGTGTGCAGATAATATGATATTGTATGGGACCTAGGAATGTGCATTGTATCCTTTCTATGTTTGTACAAATATTGAACAGATCAGTAGCACTTCCACTAAATGTAGTTGTAAATAAGCTAATTGGAGTGCTTCCACAATTTAATTCTGTATTGTATGTATTTATTGGGAGGCTTGGTCAAGCCTCCATGTGGTAATAGCATCCCAACATGCCCCTTTTATGGGAGGTCCTTTGCCTTTAATATAAAGCATGGATGGCCTCTTCCCTCATTTTAAAAAGCCCAAGTGGCTGATGGGAAGGAGAGAGCCTGTTATATGGATCCAGTGTGTAAGAATGAGAAATGCAAAAGTTGCTAATCGTAATTGAAGTAAAGAAATTGAAAAGGTTAGACGTTGGACCTTCCAGACTGGGGTTACCTTGACGTGGTTGGAAGGCTTTTCATTCATGTGATCACAGTAATGTATACTAAAACCCCTTTGTTTTAAAGTATGCCAGTGTGCAGATAATATGATATTGTATGGGGCCTAGGAATGTGCATTGATTATCTTTTATGTTTGTATAAATGTTTGACCAGATCAGTAGCACTTCCACTAAATGTAGTTGTAAATAAGCCTAATTGGAGTGCTTCCACAATTCTTGTATTTATGTATTATGGGAGGCTTGGTCAAGCCTCCATTGTGTAATAGCATCCCCAACATGCCCCTTTTATGGGAGGTCCTTGCCTTTAATATAAGCACTGGATGGCCTCTTCCCTCATTTTAAAAAGCCCAAGTGCTGACGGGAAGGGAGAGAGCCTGTTATTGGATCCAGTGTGTAAGAATGAGAAATGCAGTTGCTAATCGTAATGGTAAAAGTGAAAGGTTAGACGTTAGGACCTTCCAGACTGGGGTTACCTTGATGGGTTGGAAGGCTTTCATTCATGTGATCACAGTAATGTATTTAAACCCCTTTGTTTTAAAGTATGCCAGTGTGCAGATAATATGTTGTATGGGGCCTAGGAATGTGCATTGTATCTTTTTATGTTTGTATAAATGTTTGACCAGATCAGTAGCACTTCCACTAAATGTAGTTGTGAAATAAGCCTAATTGGAGTGCTTCCACAATTGTTGTATTTATGTATTTATTGGGAGGCTTGACCAAGCCTCCATGTGGTAATAGCATCCCCAACATGCCCCTTTTATGGGAGGTCCTTTGCCTTTAATATAAAGCACTGGATGGCCTCTTCCCTCATTTTAAAAAGCCCAAGTGCTGACGGGGAAGGGAGAGAGCCTGTTATATGGATCCAGTGTGTAAGAATGAGAAATGCAAAAGTTGCTAATCGTAATTGAAGTAAAAGAAATTGAAAAGGTTAGACGTTAGGACCTCCAGACTGGGGTTACCTTGATGTGGTTGGAAGGCTTTTCATTCTGTGATCACAGTAATGTATATTAAAACCCCTTGTTTATAAAGTATGCCAGTGTGCAGATAATATGATATTGTATGGGGCCTAGGAAGTGCATGATTATCTTTTTTATGTTTGTATAAATGTTTGACCAGATCAGTAGCACTTCCACTAAATGTAGTTGTAAATAAGCCTAATTGGAGTGCTTCCACAATGTTGTATTTATGTATTTATTGGGAGGCTTGGTCAAGCCTCCATGTGGTAATAGCATCCCCAACATGCCCCTTTTATGGGAGGTCCTTTGCCTTTAATATAAAGCACTGGAGGGCTCTTCCCTCATTTTAAAAGCCCAAGTGCTGACGGGGAAGGGAGAGAGCCTGTTATATGGATCCAGTGTGTAGAAGATGAGAAATGCAAAAGTGCTAATCGTAATTGAAGTAAAAGAAAATTGAAAAGGTTAGACGTTAGGACCTTCCAGACTGGGGTTACCTTGACGTGGTTGGAAGGCTTTTCATTCATGTGATCACAGTAATGTATACTAAAACCCCTTTGTTTATAAAGTATGCCAGTGTGCAGATAATATGATATTGTATGGGGCCTAGGAATGTGCATTGATTATCTTTCTATGTTGTATAAATGTTGACCAGATCAGTAGCACTTCCACTAAATGTAGTTTGTAAATAAGCCTAATTGGAGTGCTTCCACAATTTTTGTATTTATGTATTTATGGGAGGTTGGTCAAGCTCCATGTGGTAATAGCATCCCCAACATGCCCCTTTTATGGGAGGTCCTTTGCCTTTAATATAAAGCACTGGATGGCCTCTCCCTCATTTTAAAAAGCCCAAGTGCTGACGGGGAAGGGAGAGAGCCTGTTTATGGTCCAGTGTGTAAGAATGAGAAATGCAAAAGTTGCTAATCGTAATTGAAGTAAAAGAAATTGAAAAGGGTTTTAGGAATTTAGGACCTCCAGACTTTACTTTTTTAGACGGCTTTAGTCTTATGTGATTCATAAGTTATTATGTATTTATTAGGGAACCCTTTGTTTTTTCTTAGTTTTTGTAGTTTTTCTTTTATTTTTTATTAGGAAGGTTGTTTAGATATATTTTTTAGAGATATAAGGTTTATTTATTAGAATTTTTTTTAGGTTATTTATCTTTTTTTATTTTATTTAGGATGTTTAGTTAGATTAAGGTAGTTAGTTATAGTTTTTTTATTTCAATTTCATTGATCTTAGGTATTAGACTTTATTAGTTTTTTATTTATATAGACGTTTAGGTATAGTATTTAGTATATATTTATAGATGTTTTAGTTTTTTGTTTTTAGTATATTAGTACGTTTAGTAGAGTCTTTATATTAGTTATATAGATATATTAGGATTATTTTATTAGACTAGCCGTTAGTTAGATTAGTAGATTTAGTTTTTTGAGATTAGTTAGGATCTTAGTAGTATTAGTAGGAGGTTTTTTTATTTATAGGGTTATATTATTTATTTAGATAGATTATTTAAGTTAGGTTTTCTTTTAGTTAGGATTTTGTTTTTATTTTTTTAGAACTATTTTTTTATTTTGGTAGAGTAGATTAGTTTTTATTTATTTTTAGATTTTATGGGGTGTAGATATTTAGTAGGATTAGATTTTTTTTAGATTTATATCTTTTGTTTAGATTTAGAGTTTAGTATAGAGTGTAGATTTATTTTTTGTTTTAGCATATTTAGTTTAGATATAGTTAGATTTGTTAGATAAGACTTTTATTTTTAGACGTATTTAGATTTTGTAGTTATTAGTATTTTATTTATTTATCTAGATAGTATATATAGATTGCTTAGGCTAGTTTTTAATATTTTTTTTTATTTTATTATATTATTTTTATATTTGTTTCTATAGATAGTTAGTTTCCTTAGAGTAGATGTAGATGATGTTAGATTTAGATTTTACGTTTAGATATTAGATTTATTAGATTTTAGTTTTTTTTTTTTAGATTATTTAGTTTTTTTCGACATTTTAGAGTAGTTAATTTTTTGAGGTAGGTTAGTTAGTATTCTTATTTAGGTGATAGTTTTTAGATAGATTATGTTAGTATTTATGATTTTTTTATTAGATTGTAGATTATTTTAGATTTTTTTAGATTATTTAGATTTATTTTTTTATTGTTAGTTTTTCTCTGATTTTTATATTAGGGATCTTAGATAGGTTTTAGTGTTTTAGATTAGATTATTTAGTTTTGTTATTAGTTTAAGTTATTATTTTTTTAGTAGGGATTTGTTTTACGATTTCTTTTTATAGACTAGATGTTTAGTAGGGTATTTATTTTTTTTATATTAGTTTAGTATATTTTATTTATAGATTCATTTTTTAACTTTTTTATAGTATAGACGGTTTTTTCGAGTATTTATTGTATAGTAGGATAGATCATGATTATAGATTTTAAGGAATAGATAGACTTATTTAGCTATTTTATTTTTTTAAGTTTGTTTTTTTTATTTTATTTTTAGAATAGAGATTATAGATATAACGTTTTTCCTTTTAGAATTTTAGATAGTGGTTATATAAATTTTTTATTTAGACGTTTTTTTAGACGTTTTTTGATAGTATGTATTAGGTTTGATAGATTAGGGATAGATTTTATATTTATGTATACGTTTAGACGTTTTTTAGTTTTTATTATAGATTTAAAGGTATGATTTTTTTTAGTTGTGTAGTTTATGATTATATTCTATTTTTAGATAGGATTATTTGATAGATTATTTATAGATTTAGATATTTAGACTAGTAAGTAGATTATTAGGATAGTAGATATTATAGATAGATTTTTAGATTTTTTGATTTAGTAATATAGATTTAAGATATTTTATTAGATTAGATAGATTAGTTATAGACGTTATTTTAGTAGTTTTATAGAACTATTTTTAGATTAGGATCTTTTAGACGTTTTTGTTTATAGCAAGTATAGGACTTCCAGACGGGGGTTACCTGGATGTGGTCGAAGGCTTTTCATTCAGTGATCACAGAATGTATATTAAAACCCTTTGTTATAAGTATGGCCAGGATGGCAGATAATATGCATATGTATGGGGCATAGGAATGTTGCATTGAGTTATCTTTGTTTATGTTTGTATAAAATGTTGACCAGATCAGTGCACTTCCACTAAATGTAGTTTGTAAATGAAGCCTAATTGGAAGTGTCTTCCACAATTGTTGTATTTTATGTATTTCATTGGGAGCTTGGTCACGCCTCATTGTTGGTAATAGCATCCCCAACATGCCCCTTTTACGGGAGGTCCTTGCCTTCTTAGAATAAGCCACTGGAGGCCCTATTCACTCCATTTTAAAAACCAAGTGTG